>JACGDI010003218.1:5461-88908 GCA_014898725.1 Jacaranda copaia
GGGGGCGGGGGCAACGTCTTGCATGCAGGGGTTTGTTAATAATCTCGGGGATGATGGATGTAGCATTAGTGTGGCTCTCGAATCCCGCCATGGTGATCCTACCTTTTCTAAACTTTTTGGCAAGAATATCCGCATAGACCGCATCCAAGGATTGGCTGATGCACTCACATATGAGGTACTAAACAGAACACCAACCCCCGCACCACCCCTCCCCCCCCGGCCTTTTTTCCCTTTACTGTACCCACTGAAAGTACAAAGGCAATCACAAAGATATGAATGATGGCTCCATCTTTCTCTCTCTTGTTCTTATTGCACCGAGTGCTTACCAAATAGATGGCAAATTCCATAGCCTTTAGTTACAAACAATCAGAAATCATTTCAAGGTATATCAACATCAACTTGGAAAACGTCCCATATGATCGTATCATATAAAATGAAACATTCTCTTTAACTAAGGTGGTTAGCTCTGCAATGTGACAATATTATTGGCCTTTGAATTTTGCCTTTTGCAGTCAGCAGATTTGTTTTCATTTCCGTTAATTAATGCATGCAGCGTAATTGTGAAGCTTTAATGATGCTCCAGAAGAAAGGTTTACAGAAAAAGAATTCTTCAATAGCCGTTGTGGCTACAGTATTTGGAGATAGAGAAGATATTGCACGGTTTGAGGATAATAACTTGGTAGATTGGGCTGAACTAGAGTTGAATGGGTTGTTAGACACTGAATTTTTTGACACTTCCCAGCAAAGAGCAATTGCATTAGGTTTAAACAAGAAGCGTCCTGTACTGATAATTCAAGGCCCCCCCGGAACTGGAAAGACTGGTGTACTGAAGCAACTAATTTCGCTTGTTGTTAAACAGGGTGAAAGGGTACTTGTCACAGCACCTACTAATGCAGCTGTAGACAACATGGTTGAGAAACTGTCTGACCTTGGAACTAATATTGTGCGGGTTGGTAATCCAGCACGAATATCGCCTGCTGTAGCTTCCAAATCATTGGTTGAAATCGTCAATAATAGACTTGCCGATTTTAGATCAGAGTTTGAGAGGAAGAAATCTGATTTAAGGAAGGACCTCAGCCATTGCTTAAAAGATGATTCTTTAGCTGCCGGCATACGACAGCTTCTGAAACAGTTGGGAAAGACGATGAAGAAGAAGGAGAGGGAAACAGTACAAGAAATTCTTTCTAATGCTCAAGTTGTGCTGGCCACCAACATTGGAGCAGCTGACCCAATGATTAGATGGCTTAATTCATTTGACTTGGTAGTTATAGATGAAGCAGGTCAAGCCATTGAACCTTCTTGCTGGATACCAATATTGTTGGGAAAGCGTTGTATACTTGCGGGGGACCAATGCCAACTTGCACCAGTGATCTTATCTAGGAAAGCTTTAGAAGGTGGTCTAGGGGTATCTCTCTTGGAAAGAGCTTCAACTTTGCGTGAAGGGGTTCTTGCAACAAAGTTAATGACACAGTATAGGATGAATAATGCAATAGCCAGCTGGGCTTCAAAGGAGATGTATAATGAGTTATTGAAGTCCTCTGCAAGTGTTACTTCTCACCTTCTTTCTGATTCTCCAATGGTCAAGGTACACTGCATATCAACAATATATCCAATTTTTACCATTTATGAATCTTGCTGCAATGACTGTCAAGGTTTTCTATATGTTCTTGAAGTTGGGTGAATTATGTAATCTTTCTTCATCTTGGCTTGTGGCATGCATCAATTCAACTACTCTGCAAAGTAATCAGCCACGTGATCTTTCTTTCATTAAACATGTGAGGATGACAATTATTAGTACTTATTGCAGCCAACATGGATAACACAATGCCCATTGCTATTGCTTGACACAAGAATGCCATATGGAAGTTTGTCAGTTGGCTGTGAAGAACAATTAGATCCAGCTGGCACTGGCTCTTTCTACAATGAAGGAGAAGCAGATATCGTTGTGCAGCACGTTTTTGCCTTGATTTATGCTGGTATTCCCATCTACCTGTTTTCTAGTTCAATATATAATCTTTCCATTCACCATAAAACAAAGGCCAAAAAGAAAAACAGAAAGTTAGATTCTTGCATCCAAGTCATTTCAACAAGGCTATCTGAATGCAGCAACCATACAGCATACATGATCCACCTACGTGCTTAAACATGCTAGGAAAAAGGTACCATTTGGATGCTATTAAGTGACAGTCAATTCAATATTTGTATCATTTTAAGGCTAGTGCTACAGAGCAATTACATTATGGAATGAGCTTCGCTTGAGGAAGACATTGATTCCCCATTCAAAGAGATAGACATAACACATGACAAATGTAAAGTTTCAGTGGGATAATAGGTGGCGTAATGAGCATTTCATTTAGGTTGTGCTTCATTGAAGCTATTGGGACTTACTGAGATTTCTAGTTGGATCTTATATATTGGTCTCCAGGACAAGTATTCTCTTCTTTAATATAAATGTCTATTTTGATTCTGTTATTTTAACATTAGGTTCCATGTCCTCATCACAGTCTGATAATTTTTTAAATGAGCAATTTATCATGGTCTTTCCTTGTTTTCTTTCCCAACGAGCTATATCTGTGAAACAGGTTTAAGCAGAAATAATATCAGAAAAAAGAATATGGAAAAGTGGACTTGTGTGTAAGATATTTATCCTGGATTTTCACAAACCATTCCACCAGTCAAATAGTTTTCTCTTTCCAGAAATATTTGACAATTTACATCAGAGAAATTTGCAATTCTTGATCGTGATTTTTCCTAGTATTAACCATTTATAGGTGTTAGCCCAGCAACCATAGTGGTGCAATCTCCTTATGTTGCTCAAGTGCAACTACTAAGGGACAGGCTAGAAGAGTTTCCCCTATCCACAGGTGTTGAGGTTGCAACTATTGATAGCTTTCAAGGCCGTGAAGCAGATGCTGTGATTATATCAATGGTAAGCCTTAATATTATAATTGTATTTAAGATTGAATGGCAGAATAGTACACATCTTAGTTCTTCTTGGCCTTATTTGAGTGGCCTCTTTGCTTAAAGAATTTTCACCAGAAGAACTATAAGAATCGCCTTTTCTGTCATATAATTCTTTATGCCCCAAAACCTCAACAAAGTTTAGTGTTATTTTAGAAGCAATCATTATATCAACAGGCATCAAGATTTTATTTATGCCATGCTTATGCAGTTGCATACACAGAGTAAGAGATACATAGTTATGTGTATATACAAAAACAAAACATGCAGAACATCTATTCATTATTTACATGTTTTGGGGTAACATGATAGGCGAACCTCATAGCATTTGTCTTATTTTAGGTTCGCTCGAACAACCTGGGAGCTGTTGGTTTTTTAGGAGATAGCAGACGAATGAATGTAGCCATAACAAGAGCACGTAAACATGTGGCAATCATTTGTGACAGCTCCACAATATGCCATAACACCTTTTTGGCAAGGTTGTTACGGCATATTAGATATTTTGGTCGGGTGAAGCATGCTGAGCCAGGTGATTCTGGAGGATTTGGCCTCAGCATGGATCCAATGTTGCCTTCGGTTAGTTAACATTTCAGAGAATAGTCAATTATACCATGGTCTACTTCAAGTAGCTAGCTACTTTCGCGGTGCACAACCGTAAAATAAATAAATATTTACAAGTCCTCAATGCAATGTGGCTATGTGCTGGTTCCTACATGATTACACTTCTGGCTTTTCAGCTAAGACAAGCAGAATGTTGTTTTCATACAAGACCAACAAGTCCACAAATTCATTTCCATTTGGATATAGGTAAAAGTAGCACCATGCAATATACTCTAATATATTTGTTACCAATTGAAGATAGTACAGTGTCATCATTTCTTGGAATTGATTCTTTGTCAATAGATGATACTTGGTAGTTTGAGTTGAATATTTCTCTCAACAAACGTAGGTCACTGCTTGCAAACAGCAGCACTTGATTGAATGAATTCTTAGCTAGTTTATGTTTAACAAGACAGTACCCCAGTCTACTGCCAACAGCTCTCAGTTAAAAGGTTGTTAAATCTTATGCGGAATGTTATACCGCAACTTTTGTTTGCCAACGATCAGTCACTGATGCTCTCTCACTCGACACTTTTGTTATGAAAGCATAAAGAGGCAGATGAGGGGAAATCTTCTGTCGAGCACTGTTAGTTTGAAATTTGTGTGATAGCCTGCTGAGCTGTTAAGATAATGTTTTTTCCTCTGTATTTTTCATGTGGAACGTAGTATTTTATGTTTGGACAAAGTTATAGTCATTTTTCATAAAAGTTAGTGTTCTTTGTTCATTGATGATTTATTTCTACGAAGTACAGTAGGATTAATAAAGTGCATGAGTTCAATAAAAATTATTAAGTTATATATAATATATCCATTGCTAATGCAATGAATCAAACATAAATTGATCAATACAAATTATTGAATATTTAAAAAAGAAATAATAATTAAATTAAGTATGTAAATTATTATTACTCAGAGAAGGTGGCATCGGTAGAAATGAACAGGGAATTGTAGCTCCCACAGAGGGTCAGGCCAGGAAGCGACCCAAGAATATGGGAATGGGTTTCAATGATTATAAAGAACGTATTCATCCAGCAAGACAGGAACCTAGATGAAAAATCCTTGCTTCATCGGAGTCAACCTCCCTTCAGAGGGAGGGATGCATAAGCAAGAAACTTTGGTCGAAGCAAGCCATGCCAAAGAAGAAGGTTTTTATGACACAGACAGCTGAAGAATTGATTGGTAATCAAGAAAAGTGTTCAAAAGCTTTTCAACATGAGAGGACCACAGGTTTTGATGTTTTGTTATAATTTCAGCAGTACAATTTCAGCTTATGCAGCTAATTTCTGCCGACTGTGAGTGAAATAATAAACGAAACGTAGTCATGTGTGTGTGTGTGTGTGTGTAACCATCTCAAAAACTGAAAACAAAGACGTTGGATACCCTGATGGCTTCTTTGTAGTACATCAGGCAATAAGTACTGCAACATAACGACTCAGGAATCACCGCAATTACATTTAACACAAGTATTACTCCATATGACACACAAACTTAATTTATGCTACTTCCTTGAAGCATGTTAATATTCTTCTCGCCGCAAAGTAAAAGTGGCAGGCAAATCTTCTTGAATCGCTATCTAAGAAAAGGTGACTTCTCTTCCTGTTGGTTTTATATACATAGCGCGATCTTTGTGGTGCTTGCACATTTAGACCGGTCCTTCCGAATCAATGTTGTACCAACATGGCATCTAATCTTCTCTTCCTGGCAGCATGTTTTAATTTCTCAAGAGCAACAAGTCCCACCTGCCTGACTCTCTCCCTTGACAAACCTATCCTGTTGAAAATTCACAAAGAATAATAAAATGAAGCAGGTCATGCATAATCCACGTGCATATATGCATGAAGCATTTCATAACAGAGAGAGATAATGGCTGCCATCCTAAATTAGAAATCCAACAGCCTAAGTAATTTTAAATTTTCAAAGTTCATGCTTTGTAATCATCCCAACAATCTTCACCCATCACTGACAGCATAACTTCGTGGGAAAAGGTCAAAATCTCCGCCATAATATTGTTTCAGAGAAATGGAAATTGCAGTTGAAAATACGTGTAAATCAAGACCATTCCACCAATCCAACCATACTTCCCCAACTAAAAAAAATATTACCTTATTCTAAGTATTTCCAGATAAAAGGGCACTCAAACTCCTATCATCTTGCATGAGTTGCATATTAAACCAGCAAAATTCAACACAAAATATACGTATACATATATATATTACAATAAAAAGAAAAAAGAAAAAACTCAGTTTGCAGTTCGCACCGTCTACTGATATCTTCCCAAGTGAGACATTCATTGTCTAGGCCATAGTATAGACGAATAATCTCTCTCTCCCGCTCTCCTAACGTCAAAGTAATGAGTTTATCTACTTCATCCTGCAAAAACAAAATGGGGTTTCAATTTTTTCTTCAGTATAAGGAAATTTAATTTAGGGAAAAAGAGGATGCAATCAATTAGTACATGCAACATCAAACACTTAAAGACAGTACAAAGAAGGACTTCGATACATCTGGATAATGATGTCCAGTAAGTAGTTCTCAACTAAAAGTCAATCCCTTTACCTGGCTCCCTCCCCCCCCTCCCTCCCTTCTCTCATCTCCCTTTTTATCTGTTTTGATTCAATGCACAAACAGAGCCTTCCAACTTGTAGACAGAGGAGCCCATCTCTGAGGTACCTTTGATCCGGCTTCTCACTCTAAAACAATAATAGGAACTATACAGAAAACAGAGGACAGCACAGGCTGTATGCATGGCGGCAAGATGACATGAATAAATTTCTGTATGAGGCTGCAGTTTCAGCAGTGTAGGATAAGTCAGGCAAACAGCTATCCCTCCAGTGTAGGATACAGCCCAAAGAAACCCAGGATGGATTATATCTATTATCCCATAAATACCATCACATGCTAATCACAATTCACAATTCACAATCCAAGAACTTTCTATTGTGATACCTTAAGTGCCCATTCATCAACTCCATGCCATGGGTTATTCTCAATGTGATTATCTGCAATGTACTACAAAAAGCAAAATGGAGGTATTAGAAAAGAACTAAACAAAACTCGAAGGGCAGCATTCTTCCAACAGCAATAATATATCTCATGAACTAAAATATGATGACCTGATTCTTTTACTTACACTATGAAGAGTTTCTCCAGGAAGACCATTTAATGAGGGGAATGCTTCTCTGTCAAGTGAGAAAACCTTGCTAATTGCCTGGAGAAATGAATCTTATATAATTATGATGAAACATATTTCTATTGGACTGATACACATCATACAGAATGCTTAGTACCTCAGTGGCATTCCTGACTTTTTTCTGTGACATGTTCAGACATTCAGCAATTCTCTGGAGTATCAAAGGGGTTATGTGAACTTATACTCGAGGCAATAAAATATTGAATCATCATTTTGACCAGGCGAGAACATTTCGAATTCAAGTTTATGAATAACATTTTATATGAACAATAAGATATGAAATATCAATCTTAAAGGTAAAAACTTAATAGACTTACATCAACTGATGGAGTTAATCCCTTCTCTTCAAGTCTGGCCTTCGCATTTCGAATCAAACTTAGTCTTTCATGAAGATGGGTGGGCAATCTTAGGGTTCTTGAATTCTCCACTAAAGCTCTTGAAACACCCTGCCAAACATGATAAAAAACAAATATCAGGGTGTAAAAGACTTACAGGATGACTTAATACTGGTTTTCTATAGATGAATGCAACCATTGTAATATAACAGAGCGTGAATGAAATTTTTTATTTGGACTTCTACAAAACCTTATATATTTGGTGAGCATAACATATACAAATTAGTTTTCTAAATCTTACCTTCCACTAATGCAATATGTGTATGGGCGGAAAAATATAAAGTTGACCACCTATGAAGTGCTAAATGAGTGATAACTTTTCTCAAATTGCTGATTGATCATCGATTTTTTGATGAGGCACAAAATTTTGCTTCATTATACGTTGACTGTAGACCCTTTAAAGTAGTCATGGTTCTATACATGGAAACCACTTTGAATTATCAAATATACAAAGTGGGCCAAAGTCCTATTGCAAAAGAATTTAGGAATCATGAGAATTTAACAGTACATCGAATCCACTTAAATATCACATACATATAGTTGAATTGTCCAAGCTTATGCTTTTTCTCTTAGCAGTGTCACACTGATCGGCTCATTCCCATATATGCCACAGAACAGATGTACATATATACTCAAAATGAAATGCTGGCTCTGTTGGACTCAGGGAAAAATTAAGAAAGGATGTGAACTCGAAAATTATTATTAATATTGTTGGATTAATAAAGAAAAACAGCATGTTTTTGTCTTATACATTTTATGGAAACGTAAGAATCTAGTGGATCTGTCTAACTGCATGGAACTTATGTGCTTCAATTAGTCAGCTTCCATGTTTGATTATTCAAACACTCACTTCTTTCATCTATGTTGATCAAGAACAGACAACATTCCCTCTAGGATTAGCAAATTAAATTATCTTACAAGCAACAAAACCTATTAATTATTGATCTCACCTGTCTAATCCACCAATAAACATAAGTTGAGATCTTAAATCCCTTTGATGAATCAAATTTCTCAATTCCTCGGAGCAATCCAATAAGACCACCCTACATAAGTCAAAGAGATTTTATGTTCTCCTGCAGAATAAAAGCAAATATAAAAAATTTGTCCCTGATGCCTGGAAGATAAATTCACCTGAATGAGGTCAGCCATTTCTGCACCCATGTTATCATATCTCTGAGCAATGGACATGACAAGACGAATATTGCTCATTGCCAGCTTTTCTCTTGCCAGTGAACACTCAATCAATTTTGACTGTAAATCAGCACGAGTAATCCTCAGGGAAGCTGCAAGTTGCTCATCTGAGGGCTCACATCCCAATCTTTCTTTCAGTCTGAAATTATCATATAATGAACATATTGGCATATGTCAAACTAACTTCTAATTACCAAAACATACAGTGGAACTAATTTCTAATTGACAAGATATGGAATGGAAGTTCGAAAAGCATCTTGGGGAACTAGATGTTTTACCCTGTAAATCTGTATGATACATAGTACTTGAAAGGAAATGGGGAGGAGGTTGAGTACCTGGACTTGTGCTCTTCCAACAAAAGACCTGCTTTAATTTTTTGTGATAGTTGAACGACTTCGGCATGAGTGAGCAATTCTTCACTTACAATACCCTTTACGTAGCCTTTCAAGCGATTCTGAAGCAGTTCTGGACTGATAATGGACCTCCACTGCTTGCTTGTATTAAGTTGGGAAGTATAAATTTTCCGTCCAAGAGCTTTCTTCCTAGAATCCATTCTGCGGCGGCGAGCAGAAGTTCCAGAACAAGTGACGTGAATTTTCTTGCGAGCTCTCACTTTCGGGGTAACTGTTTTTCTGGTCGTCTCAGCAGAAAGATTCCACTGCTTTTCAAGCATTGACTTTTGTAATAGAAGCATAGCATCCACCAAATACTCAGGATCGGAAGCTTCATCGCCTGAGAGGCTGGAACCATGAATTAGCCACGGCTCCATAGTACAAGGATTGGAGGCAGTGTCCACATGTTCTTTAAGAGCCCTGGTGGACTGTGGCCGTCGATTTGAAACGAAATTGGATGACTTCTTAGCAGTGATTGCATTCTTTGTGGAAGCAATTTGATAGTGTGGATCCGTGGTGCAAGCAAACTTTTCAGCAATATCAGAGTAGTAAAAGGTAGAACTGAGGAGGAGCCTTTTACCAGTGCTAAGTCCGATAACAGCAGCAGTGGCCATGACCATCAGCACAAATGCAATACCATCACAATCTTAATGCAATAAACTAACAAACCTGCAACAGCGCACCGGGAAAGAGATGACTGGACGGGGATCCACAGATGTCTCCTGGTTGAGGACCATGATAATTAGCTCATGTTAGAAATTTTAACTCCCAATGGGATTAGAATAAGAGGAATGGATTAAATTAATGCTTTTCTTTTCTTATTTCCCCTTCAATTAATGAGGTTGGCAGGTTGGAATTTCAAAAAAAAAATTGTTGTTACACACAGTACTTCGATAAGATCGATGAAAGACAAAAAGAAAAACAAGATGGAAAAATGGTGATGGGTGAATTAATTGGTTTCTTTTTAAAAAAAGCACAAGAAAAGAGACTAGAAAATAACGAGATGAGATGAGCTATGATGTTGCAGATAGAGGAGGAGTGCCTTTCAATAATATGTATGTATCATCATGGAAACTTCAGTAATAGACTTTTGAGGGGGGTGGGGGGAAAAAAGAGATAATTAAGGATATCATCATAGACAGAAATGGCGATAATTGCAGAAAAGAATGTTTACTTACCTGTGTTTAGAATTTAGCAGTAGAGGGTGGAAAGAAGGTGGTGGTGGAGGAGAAGGAGGTGGAGATGGTGGTTGTGTCTGTCTTCTGTAGCAACTGAAAATCAGCCCATTTCTCTGAGTCTGTCTTTGCTTTCTGCTTATTATTATTAATATTTTTTTATTTTTAGAAAAAACAAAAAAAAAATATCAGGACATAATTAATTGAAAAATGAGGCTTATTTGTTTGGGGATATGGAAAGAGGGAGAGGCCAATAGCTATTGGCTGGTTCAGATATTTGGTCTTGCTTTGGGTGGTCTATAGCCTTCCAAGTTTCCAAAATGTTACACGTTCGCTTTTTACTCCAAAAAATTTACTTGCACAAAATGAATATTTAATATATAAATGGAAAAAGAAAATATGAGGCGTTATGTGCAACTCCCAAGCGGTTAGAGCAAAAATCGGGGTGATGTGGGCCTTTAGTATAATTTTCTTAAGTAAAAGGCCATGTACAATAAAAATTTATTTGTATTCATATAAACGCCGTGCGTGCATATGATTTAATTCGACTTTATATATGGAAACAGATTACTTTAATTTGAAGTTTGAATGATTTATTAAATAATCTTTTTTATATTTTACTTACAAGTCATTTCTTTACCTTAAACACAAGATAAAAACCAATTTCATTGCACTACATTAACAATTATTAATCAACAACTACTAACAATCAATTACTACGCCAATATAAAACTAGATAATACCAGCACTTCTAGTAGATCTCAACTATCAAATTTTATAATTTTGAAACATCAACCTTACCATTTAAGTAAGACTTCATCAAAATATTTCATTTTTACTAAATATAAACTTTTATGCAATTACTACATTATTTCTTTGACAATTAAAGGTCTATATTTTAATTAACATCGAAATTTACTTTAAGTGAAACAAATGACGAATCTCTATTGTTGCCTTCGAAATATATCTATAATTTATGGAATATATCACTCTTATCATATCGAATTAATTGTCTCTCCATGAATTGTGGCAAAATTGTAGATAATGTTAAAAAAATAAATAAATAAATAAGTCGTGATTGTTAATGTCACATCATTATCTTAATTAAAATGATATTTCCAAAAACTAACATGTAAAAAAAATAAAACGTTGGTAGAAATCTTAAATACTAAATAAAATTATGCAATTTGGGATTTAGCAATTATATATCTAAGATTCGAGATAAAGAATAGAGCATACAACTAGCATCATTCAACAATATTATTTATTTGCCGGGCACTTTCAGGAAAAGAAATGTCTTACTTAATAGGAATCTTTCTTTGCCCCCATCTGTACAATCCTTATAATTCTCCGACTACAAGAGATCTCTTTCAAAATAATGACAATGATCACATAACAAACAACTGAGATATTAGGGGCAGATGTATAAAAACTCTAAACGTTTATTTGTATTTAGACCAAACCTAATCATAGATGATAACAAACCTAAGGGTAGTGGAAAATATGTTCTTTGAGAAGAGATGGGATTTTAACAAGAAAACTGCACAACCAATCACTTTTCATCTCTGTGCTCAACTATAGAACAAAGCTTATCAAAATGACACGAACATATATTCAACCTGGCCGTGGGACGGGGAAAGAATAATGGTCCGAAATCTTGGACAGGAACCTGATAAATCAGACTTCGGCATCACGATGAACAGACGTCCAGACTCTAGAGAGCATAAAAAGACATCAGCTAAAGGCCTTTCCCAGATAATACTGACGATTAACCTTGTCCTCTCCATTACACTCAGGCAACATGGCGAAGGAACTTCAAAATGAACATCTAATTTGGATTGAAGATTTTAGCTTTCAGAAACTAGAGACAGTGAATGATCGATTTCAAAAGAAACAAACAAATAAAAAGTTTCAAGAGAAAAAACATCACAACTGAGTGCAACATGCAAGAAATGAAAGTATGAATATAAAAAAAAAAAAAATCATTGAGCAAAATAAGACAGCTTTTGAGCCTATGAGGGCTATAGGATCGCATGGAATTGACCATCTACTCCCATTACAAGACTCCCTCAGTCCCTTGTGGTCAGCAGCCAGCGACTCTTAGATATCAGGCATTCCTTCCATAATCTTTTCTGCCAGGAAAAGCATGAGGAGCATTGGAGACTGAGTAATTGCCCCTTCGTCCTGTAAGTAAATAATACGACTGATTCAGAGAAAAATTCATAAAAATTCTCAAATTACGTTGAAGATTTGGATAACCAATGCCTCACAGCATTTATGAGTACGATTTTAATGAAGCAAATCATGAACCAATACATAAACTTGCTTTAGAGGGGGAAGTTGGAGTTAAATACCCCAGTGGATGTCCTTGCTTCCAGGAGAATGCGGACCCCCGGAATATTGAGGTGCCTGGACATTCAGATGACTCCTCTCCCCATCACGAAATGGTGCTGATCTTCCTAGGTTATGCCGCTGAATCGGCTGCTGCCCCAAGCGGCTAAGTGAACTTTGTGACAAATGAGGCGTAAAATATGATTGATTTGTCATGTGGGCATAGCCATGAATTGCAGGATTGCTGCCTGCTTCGCCACGAGAAAAAGACTGACCAGGCCCATCATGCCTAAATCATTACCCACCAAAAAAATATTAAAATGAGCCTTCACAACTAAGAACAGAGGGACCAAACAATGCACAGAAAACTTAATAATGTCTTGACTGCTAAATGAATACTAAAACCACAGCATGAATAAGTTACCCACTTCATCTCCTCAACACAAGCAAAAAATATATCACTGATTAGACTGTAGGCCAAATTCAGCATATAAACAGGTGAAGAGTGTTGCAGTTTTCATTTACAAAAACAATTCAGAGTTATGATGTCGGGGATAATATTGGTTGCTATTGTTCCTCATCAGTTGTGGGGTATTGGGACATAATCAGGCTATCCCAAAAAATACATTAGAGGATGCTCAAAATTATTTAAGAACTAGAAAAGTGTCAGAAAAATTCAAATGACACAAATTACTGCTCATCAATATATGTAATATAGTAAAAAGTTACAAAACAAACATAAACAAAAGATTATTGCCAAATTTAAATTTGTAAGACGCGGTTCAGTAGAAATAACACCAAAAATCATTCCTTCTCTATATATATAATAACAATAATAAATCAAGTATATCATATAATCAAGTAAACCTCTGCATAGAAACGGTTGCATTTGAGATGCGGCTGGATCTTCCTGCTACAATCAATGGTTCAGCAGAGATTAAAGGTTGACTCAAGTGCATTCCCTTGATAAATTCACTTGTCATGGTGCTCATATCTGAACTGTCCTCTTGCAAAAGTAGTTCTTCACTGAAAAAGACAACACCAATGCAATATAAAAAGAAGTACGCATCGCTAAAACTGTTTAGACACTTTAAACACAGAAGATAGGTACTTTGATAAGGTGCTCCGCAACAGAATTGCCAAAAGAAGAAGGTGATAAGACAATTTTGGTTCCTTCTAAAGATGATTGTGGTGAAAAGCTGAGAAAGCAGATTATGCCAACTTCATGGGCAAATTCACTGTAGAGTTTGACGACTCTGATATTGTATTTACTTTGAATGGGAAGGAAGTGTCACTGAATAAAGCCTCAATCTGATAGAGAAAAGAAAGGGAGAGAAAAAGAAGACATGAGCTGGAAGAAAAAAGGAAAAAAAAGGGAGGAGTAAAAAAGGGGAAAAATGTACGAGGGCTAGAAGAGAAAACCAGGGAGAAAATACAAGACATGAGGAAGCTAGAGGCTCTATCACATGAACCTTAGTGCATGCTCTCTTGATAGCCAAAAATAAGGGCAGAAGCTGGTCAACTGTGGGCATTCCCTGTGAAGGCCGCTTGTAGCAAGAAAAATTGATGATACTACCTAGTTACTAACCTAGAGAAGGAGGTTAACTTAAAATCACAGGGAAAAAAAGCAGTTAAAAAGGATTGAGCAGTGAGTGGTTTAAATCTGGATGGCAACAGCACATCATCTAGCAGTCTGGCAAAAACAATCCAATAGATAGGACCTATCTTATCAAGATAGTGATGTCTCTATTTTGCGATTGGACACTGCAAAAATTAATTGTTGCCGTCTCTATTAATGGCAAACCACCAGCATTCAGTATCAATGTTCTCTTTCTTATCAGACACACATGGTACCACAGGAATGAGGCTTAATGATCATATGCCGGAAAATGAAAATATTACCCAGCAGCACGAATATCTCTGATGATTGAGAATCACATAAGCACTATTTTTGAAACTTCATTCTAGAAGCTTACTACCTCATCTCATCTAATAAGATGCTGAAAACACCGTATCCAGAAAATTAGGGGATATTACTATGCTATGGCATTCATTGATAGTTTATCAGAAAGCACATCCACAAACACATAACCAGGGAGATCATTTATCAGATATAAGGAATTCTGCCAAAATTCTCAATGGAAATAAGTCTATCAAAAAAAATTAAGTATAGAATAAGGTAAAACTACCCAAACTAGAATGCCAAAAGTGATCGTATATTAAGATGCACGCTGAATTTGCATGTCTACCTGTAATTCGGATCCCAATCTCCGGGATCAGGCAGCGAGTTACTAGCCTCAGACTTGTCGTATCCACTCCCTTGAACGGTTTGCATATGCGAAGAGGAGTAACCAGAGGTTATACTCCTTCCTACTTGTTGTGGTCTCCATGTTGATGCACTTGGGTTGGGCTGTCGACGTGATGGAGAGCCAACAGATACGGAAGAGCTTCCCTCAGATTGGCAGCAGCTGTTAAGATCTGCGACATGTCCATGACAGCTAGAAGAGGATACAGTTTCTTGGGATTGAAAATTCCCATGATGGGCCCAGTTCTTTCTCCTATTATAATGGCTGCCAGATGCCATTTTTCCCAATGGAGATCCTTGACAATTGCCTCTTACAGGGGAAGGAGGACCATATTGTCCGGGTGAACCAGCTGAAATCTGATTATAGGAGCTAGGAGGAGTAAATTGTGAAGGACTAGAACCAAGGGACATAGGCGCGAAATTTCCAGGGCTAAAACCAATTCCGTTCCCATGTGATAGTTGCATGATGCGCCTAGTGTCTGGACTATTCCCAAGAATTGAGATACCACTTTGTGGATAGACATTCATTCCAGATGGACCTGCCGGAGAATAAAATGCATGGAAATTGCTACTGTCACCATAACTTCCATAACTGCTTCCAAGACCCAAGCCATCATTGTAGCTCCCATGGCTTCCCAAGCTACCATAACTACCTGGATGCACATATGGCATTAATTGGTAATGTGGGCTGCTTGGCATCATCCCCCAATTCCTGCCTGAAATCTACACAAACAAGGCTACCAAGATGATTATTTGCACCCATGGCATTCAAGTAAATAGAACTGCTGAATCTCAAGAGAGAGATTTACTCACATTAGGGGAGAGACCAGCAGCGAACCAATGGCCCCCGGCTGGATGATGATCCACCTTAACATTTTGAGAAACAGGCTGAAAAAAGAAGCTAGAAATATGAGAATGCAGTGAAACAATCAAAGGAAGGGGTAGAAAGGTTCACGCAAGCAGCTGCTATAGATAAATGCATTGTTCAGTGGATCACCATGTTGTGCACAGAGAGGCCTAACAGATATTAAAAGCTTCAACCTTTTCATTGAGTGTCAGGAAACCATGGGCAATGCTCAATTGTCACAATCAAAAGAAATAGAAATTTTTTACTGGCAAATGATTTCAGGATTAGTTCAACAGTGGGTGGTGCTTGATTCTCATCACCAAAAATGATAATTTCTTTAAATGGTAAAAAATATCTTGAGTCAGAAATGGAAAAATAGAAGAGAAGAATACTAGCATGTTTATGTCATAGAATGAGGAGGCAATTCAACAATATTTTACTCACCATATGAGGGGTTTCTGGAGCAGGTATATAAGGACATGTGAATGGTTCCCCCGTCACAAAAGGATGCTTTGAAGCCTAAACAACAAGAATGATCAGATGCTATTCTGAAACAAGTATTAGACTCTCACAGAAACCAATCAACAACAACAGAAACGATTGAATACATTGGACTCACATTGCACTATTTTCAGGAAAATACAAAGCTATTTTGTAATAGCACAAGAAAATCTTTTATTGCATCCATATTAGAATCTTTCTCAATTTGCTTTAACTTTTTTCCTCTTCTGAATTTCTGGTAATCTGGTGCGGGATATTTCATTTAATTTACAAAACAAAGTCATCCAGAATCTTGAGATGTGGGAAAAGATCAAGTCTTGTCTTCTCCTTTATGTTTGAAGTCATTAGTGAAGTTAATATGCATTTCTATAGTTTCCAGATTAGAATCTGCAATCCCACAATGTTTGGGACATCTTGGAGTTCATACAAACAACTCTTAAGTGCCTCCCATGATATTGTCAAAGCCTCAAAGGTAACTTTCAAACTTGGCCAAGTGGATGAAGATATCAATGACCAAGTTTTTTAGACTAAATTGACCCAACTTGATGTTATGCAATGGAATCACATGTACTCTGACATTTAGCCAAGTATAGAAATCTAAAAAAAATGTATTCATGGTTGATACTGGATTGCTTAAAAGTTCTAAAGAGTATGATGCCAATCCCGAATCTGAGCTGCTGTCAAGACTTCCAAAGCTTAACTGATGGTTTTGTGACCACCTTCTCAGCAAAGCTCTCTTCACTGTCAACTCAAGACGAAAAGGTTGAAATTGAAGAAATGGGAATGTAATTTCCAAATGAGACATGCTACTAGTTGTCTAACTTGCAACTAGATTCACTTGTGACAAGAATGATCTCATTGAATATTCAAAGCCAAACACCATGTGGAATGACGATATATTTACTAAAAAAATTAATTTGCGGTGCAGAAGATGAAAACAATCTAAACAATTGCAAAGAACAGAATCTCCTCAAGAAGCTAAAGAGATTGAGATAATCAGACACAGACTTATTCGAGTTTGCGCTCAACAGAAGGATGAGAATTTTCTTTCACTGTTTGAAAGAAAATGAGGTGAGGTGGATAAAAATTCTCTACGCAGGTTTTCATCAGAAGTTCACGTCACATGTATACTTATGGTACAACATCATCAGAGAAAAATGAATTTTATCCAACAGGTAAAGGGTGATGTGGAAAACAAGAGGATCAAGAAAGAATACGACAACAGCATTGTAAGGAAAAAGACTAACTATTTTGGAGATATCTTATAGCTGTCTGATGCAATTCAAATTCTAGGTCAGAGGCCTGTTAGAATACAAGTATAATTGCCAGAGTTTCCTTCTTACAATAATTTTTCTTAAATAATCTAAATCTGCTGAAATTATGACAAAGGTTCTAGAATTCAGTTATAAATTATGTTTTCACATAAGCTATCCGATGTGATTAAAGCCCTAGGTCAGATGCCTATTAGATTACAAGCATAAACTAACACAAAAATGGAAAAGTATGCTTATGCCAAGTCCACAGAAGCCATTCAATTCAAGAGAAAAGGGAGCATAAACACTACTTTTGGCATCTCAATTCTATTCAAAAACTTTAGAGATTAATCGCTCTTTGTTGAAATGCAAAAATGTTATCTAAAGTATGTTGGGCGAACAATGCACCATAACAGAAGAATGTGAGCAAGTTCATTGTGTGCATATTCCGTATCACTGATCTGTAGTGAATTTAGGATCAATATCATGTTCAACTCTTAACGAACTTATTGCCCACGTGATAACAAGCCTGCTTCTCCACTCTCTTCTGCTCCTGTCTGTTTAGTTTTAGCCTAGTAGTGTACTACTGAAATCTCATTGAAAGTACCCATATAAATGTGTAAATAATATATATATACATATCATATAAACGCTAAGTTTTCTATTGAACAATTTCTCACAAAAGGCATACCTTATGTGTTAAAATATTACTGCTGCTGTTATACAACTATCAAGATCATGAAAATTAAGAATTAACAAGAAGAGCATAGTCCCAAGTTATTTTAATTATTGACAGGTGGAAAAGGTTCAATCACCTGTAATGGCGACCATCGTTTTGCTGGATCAAACTCAACAAGTCCCCTTAAGAAATCAATAAGTGCTAGTCGAACTTGACTTTCTGTGAGAATGAGTAGTCAATAACTCATTTACAAAATAAACTGTCATAATATATTCAACACAATGAATAGTCAATAACTCACTACAAAACAAAATGTCATAATATATTCAACACAGAAGTTGTATAGCTTCCTTCCAATAATGTGAATAATACCTTTAGTAATGTCTTCATCTGCCAAATTCTTTCTATAAGGGTACTTTGTGACAATTGCTTCAAGGTTCATATGATTAAAGTATTCCTTCCCAATTGATGGTTTTTTTGATTCCCTCTGAATTCACAGAAACATTAGAATTAAAAAGGACAGGGGAAAAAAAACACATAAAGAACAGAGCAATTAAGAGAAAAGCAACAAGGAGGCTCGCTTGCAAAGGAAGTAAGATTGCGTCAGGACCTGCATGAATAAACACAAAATAACATACATACAATTGTTTCATGGGAACGTATCAAAGGTATAAACAAACAACTCATTTACAATGGTCTGAGACTCTGAGTGGCTCATGTGCCTTGGGCATCAGCATTCGCTACCCACAGCATAACATGGCAAGAAAACCCCTTTTGGGTCAGAGTATGAAGAGAAGAAAATGAAATGATAATTCAAGAGATTTGCAGAATGCATAATTCTCAATAATTTTGGAGAGAAGATACCATAAAGCTCTTAGCAGTTGTTCTTCTTTGCATTTTTCCCCCTTTTTGAAGGAAATATTCATGGAAATAATCTTTTCAATAGGTGCCTTTACAAGGGGGGACATGGAAGAAGGCAGTTAGGAGAGAGAAATACTGCAAATTTTAAGGTATAGTCTCAAATGCCAGGAACAAAAATGAATAAGCATATGCATAAAAGTAAGATGTACAGATACAAAAGAAATAATGATATAAATGAACTTGATAAATAGACCTCAAAATACACAACACTCAAGCTGTACAAAATCGCTAAGCTTTAGGTTAAAACTCTGGTGCACTTACAGCTGCATATTCTTCTTCAGTCAAAATTTGGTACATGCTACAGTCACTTCCATAATTCTGGTCCCTTTCTTCATGGTTGATGCTCCCAATGAATTTAAAAAACTTGCTGGTATTTTTGGCCTTCCTTAGAATATAATCAGGAGGCTGGCCCCTACAAGTTATAGGTTACTAAACAAATTCAAAAGATATCTAGCCGTGAGTGATATAATATTTGCAGAAAGCAGGTTCCACATATATGCTATGGCTTCTAATAAATAAAGATACCTTGTAACAACATTACCTGCTCAAAGGATCTAGGCAAAGCACAGCTATGCTTTGTTCATCTTATTTCATTTAGCCAAAATATATACTCAAATGTTCCAAGAAGTTTCACTTCATGAATGTGAAAATAGAATGTGTTTAGAATAGTGGATTTCAAAATTTAACCAAATGTGTTGGCAGTTGATTTTGACATTGTATTGAGAAAACATGCTTGGTTTATTTGTTCTCAATGCAATATAATGTTTTCTGAAAATCAGGTGTGGGCTTTGTCCTCCGAATATTTTCAGATAATAAACAAAACAAACTTATTTTTGAACTGAAAATGCAAAAACGATTTCATTATTGTCCAGAAGGGAACACAACCAACGTGTACTGACTGTTCACTAACACTCCAACAGTTCATTCCCTGGTCTTCAATAATAATGCTTAACATCTTAAACAAGAAATTAGTGTCACAGATGAGAAAGACAAAACATCAAGAAGAAGAGCACCAGTGTTCACAGCTAGTTCTGTTGACAGTTCTCAACCCTTTCTTTCTCCTATTCTAATTGTTTTATTCAGAGCTAATGGAGCTTTTTAAAACTCTAACATATATTTGATTCCGTACCACTGGTGCATGTGAAAATCTCTGATGTAAAAGATGAAAACTTAACACGAAATTCATGTTACAACTCAGACTCATCAATCCAATTTCATGTGTTTAGGATGGCACCCGACCCACCATCAGGAAGTTGCTGCGTACTCAACATCATTGTCATTAACTGCTTTGTCCTACTCCACAGAAGAGATCCCTTGCCCCGTTTGGTATACTCTGCTTCAGTAGATAAAAGTTTCCTAATTGCTGTAGACTATCCTCGGATAGAACCTCTGTCTAAGCATCCAAATCTCATTCATCTCTATAGCTTTAAAAGGAGCCATCTCTTAGATCTGCCTATATCAGCGATTGCTCAAATTTGCTTTTGGAGCTATCCCTTTGCCTTTCCAGTTCATCAGCCCAGTCCCCTTTTCATGTATCATTAAAAACCTCAGCCAAGACATTCAAAGTATCAACCTACTAGGGAAAACATGCCAACTGGAGCGTGGATGAAGCAGTCAAAGGGTTCTTCCAATTTTTTGCCCTCAAAGCAATTGGGCCATCCCAAACTTGAACTGCATGTCAGTTCCTCAGCTGTGGAACTTAAAATCAACTTAAGAGTTTCAATTAGGTTTTGTGATTGTGGAGGAGGGTTTTTACAAAGAGCATATCAGGTTCATCCCACTTAAACAGGGTACTAATATTAAGCACCTTTTTCCAATTACCAAGAAAGAGAAGCACCATCCTTTAGCAAAGACAATTAGAAAAAGAAACATAGACAGAGAATGCTTGTCTAGTCCTCTCGTAGTAAGATTCTCATAGAAATGTAAATCCCAAACAACCAAACTCCGTCCACACAAACAAGAGAGAGAAATCCAGTCTTCTTGAAAGTAGGACAACAATTATAAATTTTTGGAAGGGGAAAAAATGATAGAATATCCATTCCAGAGGTCTTCCAATGGACAAAACAAATAATCACAAACTACTCTTGAATATATCCATGTACTATGGATTCTCAAGCATGATATAAAATCTCATCAGGCATCTAGCATTCTTCTATGAGCCACAGACATTTCTCAAAAACATTTTTGAGCACCAACTTACCAAAATTCTTACACAACATTCTCTACCCACAGGTTTTGCAGCTAACCATATAATGTCTAATGTGTAATGGAAATACTTCTCATCCCCTCCAACTAGTACCAATCCCTAGCACTGAATTCCAAGAGCTCATTTGTTTATTTTGATATTGCATTATAGATATAAAATCCAACTCAATTTCAATGTTAGGTTTATTTTTAGTAGACCTTGATACAGTTATGGGCCGGCATACATTTAGGACCAAAGTCGGTTTGTGTATCAAGGCTTTGAAGTGTGATATGTTTCCAATCTAAGTATGAAATAAGTTGTATTTGTCAAATGAGATAATCCTACCTAGCAAACAATCAAACTTGAACATCAAATTATTTAAAATATGCAAACAAACATTATATAAGATACACAATAACCCACTATTTATCCTAGTCATGTGTATCATGCCTAATCCAAACACACCAAGCAAACGAACTCTAAAGAAATATAGAATGAAGGAAGAATGGAGAAAGATGAAGTGATAAAACCCATACAAAGAAATAAGGGCACCTTTAGATCAACAAGATCTTGCCACATGTTCAACAATAGGATTCCAAGAAATAATTCTATTAGTTGCAACCAAAAACTATGATAAACTTATTTGAATTTGACAAGACAGGACACGTGCACCCACATCAATTCACTCAGGACTCAACATATGAGCATTTGGAGTTGGCAAGAGAACTTTCTCATTTGGCATCACAAGGACACAAGAAAAGGCTAATTGGTTCCTCATGTCCAAGTTATTAGGAGACTGGATCTAGAAAGCAATTTCAACAAGCGACTGTGTCCATTAGGTTAGATGTAAGAGATTGGTCCTGAATTTGTATTCTAGTTGGCACAATTTCCAGAGGAACCATTTCTTCTCATGGATTTTTCCCAAATTTTACGAAAGAATATTGCCCAAACATGATAAGTTTAAGCTTTTAAATAGTGTTTAACTCCTAATTGGCATACATAATTTATGCGTGTTCTTATCTAAGCCAAAAAAAGAAGCAAATTCCAGTAAAACCTTTTGTTAGTTACATCAAGGTTTTCAGTACATATCACGATATCAGCCTCAACCAATCAAAACGTGGGCAATTTTAAGCCACATCTAGATAACCTAATTTTCGCGATAAGATATCCAACAATTAGACATAAATCAAATCTGGCATCGACTCCTGAGTCTGTGTGAATAAGAACTATATATTGAAGGGCCAATTTCAATAAAAGTTGAAGGACCAGAAAATGTTTGATATGTTAATACTAAAATTATAGCTGGCTACAACAGTTTATCCATATCAGTCTTAAGCCCAAACACACCCTTAAGCATATATTTCAATAAGCAACCGCGTGAAGGTTTTTGGTTTACAACAGCTATTCATGTGTGAAAAAAACTTTTCATATGCAAAACTCACAAACCAGTGCAAAAGAAAATAAAATGGTATTATCAGCAAACCACAGGTATGATCTATACATAGTACTTCAACTTTCAGTTCCAGATCCAGGTATACTACGTCTTCCAGCAGGCATGATCATTCTATAAAAAGTGTCTATGGACAAAGTAAATAAGAACTGAGATGCACGATGACCATCAACAAAAATCTCCAGATGCATGAAGCCCAGCCTATGCTTCCCACTTGTCAAAAGATTACTCTCTATAAAGACAAAACTTTCTGAAAGGAAAGATGTGTAATGTGTAGAAAGATATGAAAACAATTTCACTAGTTTATCCAATTATGCATGTTAATCAAATTTCAGAAAAGAAAAGGTAGATTGCCATACCCTAGTATCTTAATCATCCTCCTCAGAAGATCAAACTCTGAAGCTCCTGGAAACAATGGTAACCCTAGAAATAATTCAGCAACAATGCACCCAAATGACCACATGTCAATAGCTGTAGTGTACCTGTGCTAGGTTAAGGTCCCAAAGCATGATTTACATCATACAGAATCTGTTCAATGAGTAGGAATCATGCAAAAAAGGAAGAGGGAAAAGAAGAAAACAAATATGAAGGTGCCCCAAGAATCTAGTTCCTCAAAATGTGTAGAAATGTCTTATTCGGTAACTAGATGATTTTGGTGTTTTCTCCCGATTCATATCTCTCCTCCAGACAACTATAATGTCAAAAAAAAATGCAGATAGAGTGAGGGATCTGGAAGTTGTTTTTCTTATTTGGCGATATTACAAGACTTAGATGTTGGTCAGAACACATTTGCTGCTAGGATACTGATACCCAAGAAGAACTTCGGGTGATCTATAGTACCGGCTCTGCAAAGGAGAAAAAAAAATTGAAATTTTATCACCTCAATCAATATTGAGAACTTTATATATTCCCCAGATATTTACCTGTATATAAGAATAAACAGTCCGATCTTCCATACAAGCCGATCCAAAGTCTATGATCTTGATTTCTGCTGGCTTCACACTGCCAATTTCATGACACACTCTACATATTGAAGATGAACAAGACGTAAACACAATTGGCTAGAGCCATATCATCAAGGAGTAGCTGACCTTGTGCATAAAAGAATGTTTTCTGGCTTTAGATCACAATGAATTATACCAGCATCCTTCATGAGAGCCAATCCACGCAATATCTAGGATGATGAGAAATCGATCTTAAATACAAGTACACAGATCCAAGGCCATCACATAAATGAACTTTCTCAAATCAACACCAATCTGAAGCAAGGAAATGTACTACCTGTTTAGAGAATAACTGCACAATGCTCAATGACAATCCCCTAAAATGATTCAACTTTATAAGCTCATACCTGATACAAGATTTCAAAATATCGCAACCAAGTTCCCACATGTAATCAAGAAAAGTGAAGGCTTTATTCAAAATCAACTAGTGCTTGGATCAGTAACTTACAAATTAGTATCAAGCAGCTCAAAAGCGATGCACAAGTGACGGTGATACACAAAATAATCATATATGCGAACAATGTGGTGCTTATCCTCAGGATCAAACTTCTTATTCAACTATGAAAAAGAAACAAATAATTGAAAATTTCTGGGAAGTTTTGTATTTCAATCAGGCAAAATAACAAAATCTAGTTGAAGGGGGGTTTTACTGTTGTTAGAATAGAAACTTCAACAAGTGCCTGCTGGTAATAAGCAGGTAAATTTTTGATTATCTTAACAGCAACAAAACTATTTGTTTCAGCAACCCAGCACTTGGCAACCTGCCCAAATGTCCCGTGACCAAGAATGTCCTTGACAACATACCTGCATATAAAGAAGGACGACTCATTAGATAGCATCCAATGCTATGTTTGCCCCTGGGATAGCAAAAATGATTTTTTATTCAACATGTGACAAGGTGCAAAAGAAACCTAAAACAATTTTCCTCTTCCATATTGTTATACGAGTTTAGAGATATAACGTGAAATGATTCTATTTTTCTAACTTGCTTTTAATCTACCACTAACTGAGGGTAAGTCATCATACTTACCATAACAATATTTCTTCCACCTGTTCAAGTTGAATGATATGTAGATAAGCTGTTCTGAGGAGTATTTACATTACCAATTGGAATTGAAAACATTTCCATCTTGAATTTAATAATAAAACTATTGAATCATAATGTAACAACCACAGTGATAAAATAGATGCTGTACTCTCTCAACTCTTCAAGCACATTGTCCAGAACATCATAATCAACAAAAGACCAGTCAAAGACAGAAGCATACCTTCGCTTTGTGTCAGAATTAACCAGCAAATAATTTACAGTAAGAATTAGGTCCGAATTTGCATTATCACAACCATCATTCAACAATCCGGTAGATGGAGATGTCAAGAACCTCTTTGGATTCAATTCTTCTGAATAACGGAACTGAGGGTTGCATATTTGGTATATCTCAACAATATCCTTAGTCAACCGGGCAACCAACTGCAACATAAAAAAAAATAAAAATTGCCAAGGAGGAATCTAGTAGTTCAACAAAGATTTCAGCCAGCAACTAAATTCCATGAGAGAGGACCAACTAGTCAACATACCAAATAAGTTAAATCATAAGGAAAAATAAAACATTTATGAATTCCACCTGCAGATAACTTTCCACTGGAGAAATCAATATATACTTAAACATAGAATGCTCAATATGAGTTTTTTAAACAAATAAAAAGATCATAATAAAGCAGTCTTCATCAGCATGTTTGAAATTGTTACTACTTAATAAGTAAATTTCATTCTCCTCTTGAAAGAAGTGACTGTTTCCCACCTTCCTATCTCGAAGGCAAACCAGTCCCCAATTTATAACTTCAAGATCTTGATATTCTAACCTTCTTCCCTCAATGAAAATATTGAGAAATTTTTCTTTAGAGATCATTTACAGTTTACCGTGTTAAAAGTTTTTAGCAAATCATATTCTTCATGTATAGACAGATGAATGCCAACATAGCACTGAAAGCATTTAAACCATTCAAGACTTCTAAGTTGCTTCCTGTCTTCTACTTGTCTCAGAATAAAATCCCTCTGTTCTCACCATCTATTCCAGGAAGACAAACTGATACTTTATCCACATAGCAACCCTTAATTTTTTCATTGACTTGATGGCATCTCATGACACTACACTTAGTAATGTGATTCACATCTCAGTATGGTCAAGATGGGAAAAAGTAAATTCATCAGTTTGTAATGAGGGGTAAATAATTGTTAGTCAAATTGCAAATTGATTCCCACATTATTTATTACCATCTCATTTCTCAATCCCTAGAGTCATTTTTCCATTACTTTGTCAACCTTGAAATTATCAATTTTTTCTGGCATATGAAGCACCACTGATTTTTTTTTTAAAAATTCATCTCTAGTCAGTCAAGCTAAATAAAAAGTTCTTTTTGGTCATTTTTGTCTGCTTCCTCATCATCATCTCCTGCCTGATACTTAATGCTCCTTCTTCCTTTACAAAACCCCACATCCTTGGACCAGATCAGTGCAGCTCTCAGCATGCTAGGTGCATTTATGCACTCCTTCCTCTCTCAAAATTTGAACTAACATATGTATTTATAAGAAATAGATAGATACTAGTTTTCAGGTTTTAGCATCTGGCAATATCTGCATAAAATGGATTTGTAGAAAAAGTGATTGTACCATATAGATTGAGCTTACAAAGCTCAATATTATACTAATGACTAGTAATTGGGTAATGGGACTCCCGCTTAGTACATAACATGAGAGAAACATGCAAAAATCGCAGCGAAGAAAAATGAATGACAGAGACCTACCGGCCTTCTGACGACCACTCGCAAAAGTTGGGGCTTTGCATTAGCGTCCTGAATTGGTGAATAAGGTCGGAAGGCGAGCGGCCTAGGACGCCAGGATATCAGCCTCGATGTGGATGAAGACGACGTTGAGCTCTCACTCGCTTCTGATTCCAGTGGCAAAGATTCCTTTTCCCTTCTACCAGTACAGACCTCGTCCATAACCCACTCCTCCCTCAATAACCCCCACCTTGCTCTATTCTTGTGTACGTGATACAGTAAAGATACTATAAAAAAGAATTGAAAGCTCCACGGGCAAAACTCATAAACTGGATTGCCGACCAGTGGGGTGGTTTAATCCTCCAGCAAACTCAAGGAATTTACCAGAAGATTGTAATCCCATCCTCATTCACCAGCCAAGGGACTCACCAAAAAGAAAGAAACCTCAAAATTAGACGCATTAAAAAGGACTAGTATCAGAAGATGGATAAAGATATGAAAGGGAAGTGAAGCCCGAAGGAGCCTGAATTGGCCGATCCAGCTTAGTCCTCCAATGAAAAGAATCAGACAGCAGATTTCTCGATGCAATTAGAATTCGAAAACTTTCAGATTGAATTCGATTTCGCCTGCGAGGAACCAGTATAAGATTTCCAGAGCTTCCGTGGCTTCCTTGAGAGAATTCTCAGCTTTGTTTTTCTTTTTTTAACAGGGGAAGAGCCGCTGTTAAATGCTTCCTGACGAAATATTTATCGCTTTAACAGTAGAACAAGTAATTAGCGTTTCTGAGAGGCCGGACCGGAGTAGAACGAAGTCACCATGGAAAGTGACTAATTATAAATAATCAAAATTGAATCGATTATAAATATGGGCTGGGCTGCTGGACCTGACTTTATATGCGTGGTGGTAATCGAATACTAAATAAACTCTACATAAGTATGGGTTGGGTTGTTGGACTGGTACCGGACTTAAATAAGTACTACATATCTTATTTTTGGATTGCCAATAAATCGAATTTTAATTCAAATTTAATTTAAATTATATTTGAATTTTAAAATTTTTATTGTATTAAAATATCTGATAAATCAGATCTAATTCTAAATATCTGCAATTTGAAATAAATGGAGGCAATCTGATCTGTTAAATATTCGAATCCAAATTTTAATAATTTTTTATTAAATTAACACTCTTATATGTGATATTAATAAAAATTTTAAAATAAAATATATATATATTATATTGATGTAATAACGTCTATATTATGTGTCATAGTTCATATAATTATTTTTGAGTCTTTAGCCTCACTTAAAAATAAGAGGGATACTAATAAAATACCAAAAATAATAATATATAATAGTTCATCTATGCAGTAATATAACATTAAATAGGAGTTTGGCAATCAGATATTTAGCTTTTGGATTAACATGTAATAAAAAATTTAAATATGACGTGAATTTAATTTATAAATATAATATTTTTATACAATTCAAAAAAGAAATAAAAATATAAATGAGTCGGATTTTTTTATTAGATTTTGGATATCCGTCATATTTGAATACAATACTAATTAATAAAGATATATGTCATAGAATATCGAATTTGATTCAAATATAAATTTAAATAATTAAATTTCAATTCGAATATGAATCTGATTTTCTGACAACCCTAAAACCTTTTTGTATTCACATAATATAAATTTAGTACACATCATCCCCCTTAAATATACTTACACCTCACGTAATCCCCTATCCTCAGTTGCGAAAATGAACAATCAACCTTCCTATGACCATTTCGAGTTTGAACTATCATCCTGATAGGGTAAATAACATAAATTTCTTTTCATGGCATCAAGAGCTAATGTCCTGCAACTAAGATTTAAAGAAACAAAACCCATATTGGAATAACAAATTCAATAACAATGTTTGAGTGGAGGAAGAGTAGAGTTGAAAATTTTAACGACTATAAATAATATCAGATAAATTTAAAATCTGCCATAACAATTGAAGAAGTCACTCCAAATAAGTGTTAATGGATTCGAAAAGCATTGTAATTTCAATGAATTCATTATTGTAGATTTGAAATTTTCAACTAGCAAATCGATTTTCCCCAAAATTCAAGCTTGAGTCGCTTTCCTTTCAATCGACCAAAATCTCTACATCCCAATAATAATTCCAATGGTGTGGATTTTTTCAATGACTCAGCAACTTCTGTTCGTGCTTTCTATTCACATGACTCATCCTTCAAAATCTGATAACAGTTATATCTCTAATTCCTCTTCTTTTACGGCATGTATCCAACTTCCTCTAATCCTTCCTTTTGTATTTTCTTCTCCTACTATATGAATCGATGACTCAGGTGCAATGTCTCAATCCTATTCCCCATTCTTTAGTGATCTTGCCTAAACTTATTTGTATTAACGACCATCACATTGGCGCCGGACCTGGTGTTGCACGACGTTCCATTTGTATCTAAATTCAAGTACAATTTTTGCTCTCTGAGTAGCTTACTTAAACATTCTAATCTCGCTCTTGTTTTTCTCTCGTGACTACTGCTTATTCCAGCATGCCAATTCAAAGCAGATAATTATTAGCAAAGTTAACTAATTGAAGAATCTATGTATCCTTGATATGGCGGCACCACGCTCCAGTGTTCAATGCAACACCAACCTCATCTTCGTTGAATTTTGGGACACCTCTCTCACGGATGGGTGGATTCTATAGGTAATAAACTTAGTTATACTCTTTCCAATAATAATAAAAGTTAAGCTTGTTGCACTTGCCCTCTTGCCGAGCAAAAACGTCTTCCATTTTCAATCCTGGTTGCTAATTCCTTTAACTTTATACCCAGGGATATTTGGGGTCCTTCTCGTGTGTCATCTATTTTGGTATCAATATTTCCTTGCTCTTGTGGATGATTGTACTAAACTCACACGAACCTTTCTCTTTAAATCAAAATCTAATGTGACATTAGGTTATCCCGAGCTTCTTCAGATAGATAATTGAAACTCAATTCAATTCCACCATCAAATTGTGACATTAGGATCTGTTGTTCACTAAATTCTTTCAACAAATTTTCCAGCCTCAACACACAACAATAGAAGCTGGTGGTTGAGCAAGCACTAACATCTCCTAAATGTGGCCACTAGAGCACTAAATTTTCAATCCTGCATTCCCCTACATTTTTTTAGTGGAATGTCCTCACTGCTATTTCCCTTATCAATAGGACGCCCTCTATTCTTCTTCATAACAGATCTCCATTTAAACTACTTTTGAATTCTATTTTTAGATTATTCTCCCTTCAAAATCTTTGGTTATTTAGCTGTTACATCCACCTTATCATCACATAGACACAAATTCCATCCCTAATAAGCTATATGATATTCACAATAATTAAGCATATTATAATCTCTAATGATGTAGTCTTTCAAGAGTCTATCTTTCATTTTCATTGAATTATCTCTCCGCACTCCCAAACTCATTTCCTGCCTTATCCCTTCCTAGCTGTCTTCCTATATACCACGATTAGTACCTCCAACTCCATCTACACAAAATGCTATTAAGGTCGACGTGACCATGAACGATCAACAAAATTTGTGAAAAAAAAAAGTAGATTCGCATAATTAGTTTGGTAATACTATAATCATATTTATAAATACTTTGAATAATAAATAATGTGATACTTTCAAGATATGTTTATTTTGATGGATTAAAATTGTAAAAATAATCTTATTCTCTTAAATGGCCCTCGATCAAAATAACCAAATTAATGGAACTCAATGTTTGTTGCTAGAAATATTTGAACACTCTCGTTGCTCTTGAATAAGGCTAACAAATTGAAAATGTCCATTTCAAAAAGTTAAGAGTGCGCTGGACAAATAAAATTGAATATGCCAAGAATTTTAAAATATATTTTGCTGGATTTTTATTGAAAGATTGTTATAAATGAAAGTTTAGTATTAATTTCTAGTGAAATCATTTTTAGATAATTGGACGTTAATGTGGCGTTGGTTTTTCAATTCATGATATTTGAATATTTAACTCCACAAAAAAGAAGAAAATCTTTGTCTAATAAATCGGATAATTAAGCAGAATAAATCCATTTGAGACCCAAATCCCCTTTGCAAGGTCCTATGTCTCGATGGGTCGGATTGAGCGAGCATGTCCTTCCTAATTCAATTATCAGCCAGAGTGCGCAAATGAAAGCATACAAACCTATCACTTGTATCGCTATCACCATTCACCTCCAAGGGTGAATCCATTATGATGATGCAGCTAGATCTTATTCCAGCTCACCCATAGTTAAGGGCCATCATCATAGTAAGTAATAATTTAAAAAAAAAAAAACCAAAAAAGTGGGAAGTTATGGTGGTGGGGGGGAAGACGCGCTCCTCCTTCAACAATTGTTCAAGTGAAAGTGTTTTCAACATCAAAGAATCAATTTCGTGTACTCAGGAATGAAAGTCCGAAACTACAGTTATTCAAAGCATATGTAACTTTGCTATACCACTTACTACACGGATGTATTACTAGTGGGCTGAACCCCTCACATTTTATATTCTATTTGCAGAAGGAAGTGCGAGGTGAACATCCAAAAAATTATAATGGGATCCTCTTCAACCGAAGAGGCAGATGGACTCTATTTGCGAACATTTTGTCCAGGGGGCAAAAGAAGAAGAAGAAGAAGAAAGAAACACAACAACACTCTGTTTGGACCTTATGACTTCATGATGATAGTGGCCTTCTCCTTTCACAGCTTCAGTGCGCAGATCATTCTAAAATAGTCAGAGAGATACACAGGCTTATGCAAATAAATGCTCTCACGCTTCAATGAAGAGAAGTGATGCAACTCAGAGGTCGAACACATTACGCAACTAGTCAAGGTTACATTACTAGCTTAGACAATGAAAAAATAGAAGATACACAGCAAGAGGCTTATATGCTTCAACTGGAAAGAAAGTTTAACACGATACATATGCCAACTTTTTACTGAAAAAAAAGTAATCCTTAACACCCCAGCACAAATGGCATTAACAACCCCAACACATAGAGACAGATGAGGCAAGTTGTCCAAATAAGGGAAAAAGGACAAGCTACAAGGCAGTGACACACAGTATGTGAAGCAGATGAGAACTAAACACGTGCATCCCACAAGCACTCAGGGTTCACTTTGCCTGCCCTGAGCAGATTTTCAACTTCTTTTGGAGGGAGTAAGCCCAAGGCATTAGCTCGCTCCCAGCGGTCCAGTCTGCTCATCCCTAAGCATGGCCCATATGCCATGTTCATGTCAAATTGCCTTAGAACCTCCTCTTTGTCATCATACTCATCTGTATTATTTAAAAACATATTAAATCAATTAATGATTTCCAAGAAACACATTGCTTCTAATACATTAAAGCAAGGACATTTTGTAAAATCAACTCTGTAATTTTACATCCAGAATAGAACTTTTTAATTTCAGGAACCAAAGAATGAGAAAATACATGCCAGGTGCCCAATTTGGAGCAAAACAAGGAAAGTTGCATATTTGCAACTAAGAATCTCTATGAGAAAATTTAATGTGTTCCTTCAAAAATCAAACATGATCTCACTAATATAATGCAAGAACACAAAAGTATTATTTGATTCTTTTCCTGCAATTATAACATTGATTTGACAAGAGCTAAAATTTCATCAAATAAACTCGTGGTTATATCTCCAACAAACATTAACTAATACAAAGAGGAGATAATTATCCAAACACCACATGAGGTTTGGTAATATTACACCACCACCACCCCGCCCCCCAAAAAAATCAAAAATAATAATCTTAAGAAATTATCCCAACATCCTTGTTAGAATGTATTGGTCCTATTGGATAAAAAAGTGCTCCGGAAGGTAGAGAGACTACTTGGAGAAATGAACTCAACATCCTAAGGCTGTTTCAAGGCAGCAAGTTGCAAATTAGGGCTTACAAGCTTTTAGTAACCAGTTTTCTTTCTTACTTATTTATTTATCAAAAGAAGATTTCCCCATTTTGGTAAAACACAGGGTACAAAAATTTTTCATAAATATAAATATACATTTAAATAAAGAGGAGGAGGAGAGGTGAGACCTTGAAGATCGAGAGAACTATGGGCGACAAGAGCGGGAGGCTGGACGACATTGGAGCCGCAGGAGGCTGAATGCTTTGGCTTTGCTGATTTATTTGATGATTTTGGCTTTGAAATGCCCGATTTTTTCTTCTGCCTGAAGAAGCCCTTCATGTCCGACGCCATTGATTTATTATAAGTAGTAAATGTAAATTAGTTTTGCAAATTTGAATTCTTTTCTGCGCAAAGGGGGAATGATGGGAGGAGGAGTGGGCGTTGTCGTCATTTTATAGAACCACACCATGCTGAGTTAGCAATTCACCTCCTCAACTGTCCATCCACCGGTCCACTGCGACGACTACTGCTAGTAATACAATGGGCTGAAGCTCAATCGCTTGGCCCAACAAGGACCATGTTTTTTGATATGGATATACTGGTCGTAGATATGGAAATGGCCCAGCACAACGCCTCATCCATTCCATTTGTCATCGGTCCATTGGGTAATATTTAATATTTAAACGGGGTTGGAAGTGTTTAGAGTTGCATTTGCATAAACATATACGATAAACCTAGAAAGGGAATGTAAGAAATTATTATTATATGTAAAAAGTTAAGGTATTGGTATCTGTTTATTATGTGTGATGAATCAAAATCAAGAATTTTTATATTGATCTATTTTGGAACATTTGATGAGATATACACATCTCCAATATGTGCTTCAGATTGACGTTTCTTTTGCACTCAGCCCAGCCCAGACCAAACCCAGCCCATTTATTATGTCCTAGAGACTTGCCGTCTATATTAGTGGATATGGGCCAACAGCCCGGTTTTCTTCTTTCCTTCAAAGTAGTCTGATGTGTATCAATAATGGGAAGTGAAATGAAGCATAGGTGCTAGGTGCCTAGGTGGGTGTGAAAAAGGAAGAAAACGCATCGCTCCAATGGAAGACAACAAGGCGGCGATGGCGCAGCAGCAGCAATTTATGCAGCAACAACTCCTGTTGCAACAGATCCAAAGGCAGAAGGACGCCATATCCCGCTTCCCCTCCAACATCGACGCCCATCTCCGCCCACAACACCCTCTCATTCACCAACGCCCTCTAAACCCTAATTCCACTCCCCAACAAATCATTCCTAATCAGCTCCACCCAACCCCTAACCCTAACCCTAATCCCAATCCTAATCACAATCCTAATCCTAATCCTAATCCTAATCCTAATTCTTCTACTCCAACTAATAATAATAACCCGCAACAACAGCAGCAGCACAAGGCCTCTCTCCAGCTGGCTTATCAGGATGCCTGGCGGGTCTGTCATCCCGACTTCAAGCGCCCTTTCTCTTCCCTTGAAGACGCTTGTGAGAGGTTTCTATTTTGCCCTCCTTCATTTTCTGTTCTTTTGTTTCCTTTTGAATTGAATTATTTTTCTTAGAAATGAGAACACGTCTGTCGGATTCTTATGTATGTTACCCCTAGAGAAGCCATTGTCCGATTGTTGTGCATGTGCTTCCCACTATACAACCAACTACACTGTTTGTTTGCTTGCTGTGCCTCCATTCCCCTGCAATAATCTGCAACTTCTGTTTTAAGAGGTTGAGAGTTCTTTTTCCCCCCGCCATTATGCTTTCAGTTTCTAGGCATTCTGCAATATGAGTAGACTTTGGAATCACTTGGACCTGTACTTGTGAGTTGTTGAAATTTTTTATGTGTGGTTTCCAAAACAATCTTACTGTCACAACCCGACCCAATCCAACCCAATAAACAAAGGGTTGGGAGGTATCTCAGTGAAAATCTCTGATGCTCAACTTAGATTTTGATATTGCTGGAATGATAAGAAATTTTGTAATTGTCATGTATGCCTACATTTGGTTTTAGGCATACCTATATACTCCCTTTTATTTAGCTCATGATTTATTCAATTTGGTAAATGTATCCTGTCAATCTCCTTTGTCTAAGGCGTTGCCTTCTAACTCTCCAGGAATTGTCTTAACCGTAGATTGCTTATCAGATTGCATTGATACCTCCGTCTCCTCTTTCTTTAGGTCATACTGCCTAATTTGGGCATTCCTGTCCCATTTTACACTTACTTCTAACCCAGCTATGCATTATAGGTCTGTTCACACCCCTGCTTAAAACAGTACTTGTTTGCAGATTAAAACAGTTCTTGTTTTTGGTTTCTGCATTATAATTCTTTTCTACAGTCTTCTTTTGTGTACACATAGGAATCTGTGAGTAGATTATGAGCCTTTTGATTGTGAATGATATTAAAGGCAAGATACTAGAAGAGAAGGCCTCGTGGTCATCTCAGCTCTAGAGATGTTGGGTGCTTGCAAAAAAAAATTTATGTCCTGCTGTATCCTTATCTACTAAGAGTTCCTTGATTATCTTTTTGTACGTTGGTGACTGCTTGTAACAATCCCACATATGCAGAGAAGTGGGTTCATCTCCCAACTAGTGATGCACATACAAGACATGGAAGTACCCAATTTTTTGTTCCGATCCTCTATGGAATTTTTGCTAGCACTTTCTTTAGATTGTGTCCATAGGTGTATTTTTTTAGTTTAATTTGGCTTGCACAATCTTATTTCAGGAAGTCATACTTTTCGGTGAATATAGCCAATTACAGCTATTTAGCTGCCCTTTTTGTTCTTGAATTCTGTGTAGGCTATTACCTTACCATGTGGTTGCGGACTATGAAGCAGAGGAAGATGACAAGATTCTTGATTCAGCCACTACTGGCCAAATTATTTCTCGCTCTCAGCAGTGGGACCATAACATTGCTGCCAAAGTTGCAGAGTTCACTGCCACATTTGAGAAACAAGTACTTGCATTCAACATAATTTCCCGTAAACGGGGCCTTGGGGAGTTCCGGACAGAGGAGAAGTTGATGATGGAGCAATTGCTCTTGCAAGAAGAGAAGCGAGCACTGCTTGAATTGAGGGCTGAAATGGATTCGAGGCAGAAGGCTAGCCGAGAAACCCATGAGGCAACCATGCGGATGGCAGCTATGGTTCATGTGGAGCAAGCTCGTGCTGAATCACAAGCTCATGCTGAGATGATGGCACGAGCCCCAATAAGAGCAAGTGCCCTTGGTTCTCGAGGCAGCAATTCAATTGGGCCCGACATGGGTGAGCAGGAACAGGATTTTCAGCAGGATGACATTATAAATGGGTGGAGCAACAATGCACAGAAGGATGATAAGGAGCCGTCTGAGGACTTTTTGAATGATGATGAAACAGAAAATGGAGACGCAGCATTGCAGAGTGAGTGGCCTGGAGGAGGTGAGTTGGATTTGAATGCAAGATGATTTATTTGGCTTCAAAGAAATACTTCATTTTGCTAGAACTCGACTTTAACCATTGCAACTATGGTGGTTCTCCAAAAAGAGGAAAATTCGTGCTTGGGCAAGAAAGATTGGAGCAAGCATAAGACTTTGTAATCTTAAAATGAGTTCACCTTCATTGCTCTGGCTAATTTTCTGGCGCATGAATGGATGACTGTGGCTGTGTGGAGCACCAAATTGGGCATAAGATAAGATAGGTGGTACTCTGTCATCCTGTACAGTGATTTCAGAATAGGTGTTGTCTTGCATTTGGGTGCATTGTGATTTTTTATGTTTTTTCTTTCATTTCATTTAGAGCTTGAAATGCGTAACTAAATGAGAAATTGCTTTGAGTATGGAACTTAGAACTTTTGCTTGCTAGACAGCTGAAGATTCTTGAACTGAAGAAGTTAACCAACTATATTGATGCTAACCTGGCCAATAACAACTAATTAGCACATGGTTGCAAGAGCTCGCCCAAAGAATAAGTTGGAGCAAGCTGACTTCTGAGGAGGTGGGGAAGAGCAGCTCCCTGCATTTCAACTAAAGGGCGCAAAGAGGGATACACGTGCTCAGTCAAGGAAGTTATTTCCTTATGGCGTGGGTGCTCGTGCTGTTATTATTGCTTGGAAAATTAGGCATTCAATCTGTAAGCGTAATGACGCAATTGAAAGAGCCCTACCAGCAAGCATGTAAGAAATAGTTAAATGCATCCATTATTATTTTTCCTAGTGTACCCGCAGATTATCCTAAACTTGAATAAAAAACCATGCTCATAAACTAAATTATTGCACCTGAAGTTCAATAAACTAAATTTGGCAATGAAAAAGACCATTTAGGTTATGTCCAATATTTAGAAACGAAGCAAAGATTTATTGAGGCGAGGGAGGACAGATAACAAGATTCTTCTAAGAACCCATCACATCTCTTCTCAACTATCTCGATATGGACAAAATAAGCGAATCAACCAACAGGTCACAGACATATGCAAAACTAAAAAACCTTCATTTTTTTTTCCCAACACAAACGAAATGTAAAGTTTGAGTTACACTGATAACTGACATATTAAAGTCGCGGAGATGACAAAAGACAGAATAGTTTAATAGTCTGCCAATCGACCATGCATCAACTTAAGAACAGTTTTAAGCTTCGGGAATTTGGATGGCATGCCATTGGTTTCATACTTAGGAACGATCAGTATCCATCTTGTTCAAGTGGAAACCACCTTCACTATTCCTATGCACTTCAACCTTGAATTTCTCTTCTTTTCCTCCTCTCTTGAGCTTGAGAAGCATGTCAAACTTGGCAGATGTCTCAACAACCTATTGAAGGAAAGTTGGATCACATTAGCACTCATGATTGATATACAAAGAAAATTGGCTTACAAGTAACTCAGATAAACCAAGTTAAGTACAACATTGACATTTAGATCCCGATGACACCAGGTTCAAAAATATGACGACACCAGGTTCAAAAATATGACAAGAAAGACAAGCATTCATAAATATCTTGCACGGAATAAGTGATGCACAACATGGAGACCCTACAAGTGTACCCACCAAAAAATTGTCACATTTCAAGCACCCACAATGCTACTGTCCATGTTCTTCTTATAACGAGTAACTCACCAACTCATCTAACAACAGTATGCACACAAAACCAAACTCTTATGCCACAGCACAATACACTAACAAAAATGCCAGTAGTTGAGCCCTCACTCACAATTGCATAAAGTTTCAGAAAATGATGAGTTCTTTTAACTAATGAATTCTTCATGAAGAGAGTTCTACATCTCAGAAAGAAATCATTCCTTTACAAGATTATCTTGAGGTAAATTCAGGTTCTCTTCATCTCAAAGAAGAATTAAGAGTATTTTTAATTAAGTTCATGGACACTCTAAAAACAGATATTCACATCAAATTAGGACTCAGAGCACCGAATGGTGGTAATTTAACTATGCCAAAGAATCAAAATAAAACCCCACCTCTGCCTCTGCATGGACTACCTCACTGAGTTCGTAAGGTAACAATGAGTTAGATCTCTCCTGAATTGTCTTAACAGCATGATGAGCAGCATCTTGAACAACAGGATCATGCACTGGCACTGATTGCCAACCCGAGACCTGTTCATCTGATATGAACCCAGGTCACAGGAATCACAATGCAATTTCAAACAGAAATTTTAGGAAATAAACAAAATCTCAACCATGATTCAATCGATGGTTGTGCAGCTGTGAAGCTTATATTCATCATGTCTATGACACTAGAAGCGTGCCGCAACCATAATAAGTAATCATCTCTCTTGTAATGCCAGAAGCATCACAAAACATAATTTACCATGAATCTTATTGTCCACAAAAGAATCAACCACATCCAACAAGAATAGAGTTTGGATGTACAAACTATACTACAAAAGTGAAATCTAATTTTTGGGGCAGTAACTATATGCATATTATTATGGTTTCAATATATTTTAACGGCCCCTTTTTTCAGTTTGAAATAAACTAGCAGAATTTTGGTTAGAGCCAGATACAAACTGATCCACAGAAAGGCAAATGGTAAAGTTACAACAATACATTACCCCACATCTTGGTCTTATCCACAAACAAATCTGAAACGCTCCCACTCCCTAGATGGATCAAGCCACTACTGCCTCCCGCTATGTAATCAGCACAATTTCAAAATTGATAACACAAATTACGTAGTTTTCGTGGTTTTGTTTTGGTTCAGTGTTTCACCAAGATTAATCTCAGAACAAAAGTTGGATAGGAGACAGAAAACAGGTCAGATTACCTCGGGATCTGCAAACCAGATCTATGCAGAATCTCAAGACAAATCAACAAATGAGCATCACCCATCATTAATGCAAAAGTCAAATGAACCAAAATTGAGAAGAGGTATTTGCTACTCGTCATTATGTAACAATAAAAACTATTTCAAAATTGCCGCACATCAGCTTCTCAGGGAAAACTGGCACATGATCTGTTAATTATTTCATTATTGTTTCATAAGATCAAACTCGAGCAGGAAATAAACTTCTAATGAAAGAACTGTATGACAACAGTAGTTGGCTACCTTTCTTAACACCCAGGTCTGACGAAGTAAAGGAAGGAACATCGCTAACATGCTTGAATTCTTGTAGTTCCTTAAAATTCATCCATGGTTTTACCCAAACTTTTGCCTCATAGAGCTTCTTCTTCCCAGCATCGACAACTTCAAGTGTGAGATGGTGCAGTGTACCAGCGACCACTTGTTCTTGCGCCTTCACAACCCTGACCAGCTCAAGTAATGTGTTCTGAGAGCAATAAAACGAACATCAGAGCCATTAGCCCACACAGACTGAAAAGTGAGGATAACTAGCTTAGCACTAAAGCCAAAAAATGCGGATCAGTTATCTTTTGAGCCGTTGCGAATATGAACATCCATGTTATTGTGACAAAAAAAGATTGAAAGTCGTTCTTTCGATCTGTTAACTTCATTTAAAGAAAAAAAAAGAAGGCGCGTCGGAGACGCTATCTGAGCATGAATCAGTTAACAAAGAGGAACTCGATTAATAGAACAAACTAAGTATAATCAAACCCCACCTCCGCCCCCACCCAGAAAAAAAAATAGTTGTATACCTCTTTATTGTTGTGCTGGTCGACAGCAAATCGGGCGATGGAGTCGACGTCGGCATTGGAATCGCGGAGGCCTCCGAGAGTAGCCATGTGAATGACTTGATTATCGTTGTGTTGTTCGGCGCAAAACCCTGAGTTTTGTTCGGGATTGAGGGGAACCACAAACGACGAGAAGAACGGGAGGGGGCCAGCCAACAGGAAGACGAGAAAAGGCAACGCTCTCATTTAACTTGAAAAAACAGTGCGTAGTTTTGATCTGATTGATCTTGTTCCAGTAGATAGATGGGCGGTGCTGGGTATTTATTTGTTCTTGTTTGCTACACATACAATGGAATGGGAAAGGAAGGTAGGACTTAAGAGATGATCTGCGTGGCGCACGCGACCTCTCGCTTAGTGTCCTCCTTCTTAATTGCTTAATCTCTAAGCGAACAAATTTCGGCGATGTTAGGTTATGCTTTTTTTTTGTGTGTGTGCGCGCGTTATTTTGATATGTGTTTTTAATAGAGTGAATATTAAAAGTTGAATGGGAGAATGTGAAAGTATGTTGAGGGATATAATGAGTTTTTAATTATATTTTGAAGAATAATTAAAAAATTATTTTTGATGATTTTAATATATTTGTTTAAATTTTGAAATTTTTTATTGTAATAGTTAAATTAATATTTTTTTTATTTTTAGATAAAAATAAAATTAATTAATTTTTTTATTATAAAAATAATAATATGATATGTGTGCGTATATTGAAAAAATATGAAGTTTTGGAGATAATAAAAAATATAAAAGAATATTTTTAAAAAATATATTTTAATATTTAAAAATAAATAAATATATATTTAATTATGTTTCCTTATATTAAAATTATTTTGAGAAATATAACCAAACACTTCCTTCACTTATTTTTAGTAAGGGACTAGGAGGCAGTAACACAAGCAAAAATTCACCTCAAACCATTTTTTACAAATAACTAAATAGAATTAAGGACAAACTTCACTTTGGCCCCTCGGGATCATATTTATCTGTTTATTAACAATTGTATTATTTTACTTCTTTGTACTTTTAAGAACGACTAAATTAAATTTTAAATATTTTTTTTATTTTTCATTTTATAAACTAAATTTACCAAATCTTTATTTTTCATTTTAAACAGGAAAGAAAATACTTTTGAAGAGCAAAATCAAGGGTTTTTTTTTATATAAATTAGAAGGGGTTGAGATGAGAATCCCAACCTGTGCATAGATTAATCAAAAAAGGAAAAATTACAATATTTGTACGTACCTATCAAACTATACGAAAAGGAATTATGAGCTCAAGAGTAATACAAGACGAACAAAGTCAAAACTATACAAAGTACTCTCGAGAAATGACAAACAAATCATATGAAATGGAAACTCAATCGTTGCTTGAACCCAAAATCTGAATACTGGAGTCTGTTCATATGAGCAAGACCATGAACTTCTTTAGGGATGTTCGAGGCATAGAGGATACGGCCAACTTCCAAATTGATAGCATCCTTTGCAAGATGGTCAACAAACGTATTACATTCTCTATAAATGTGTGAGATATTGGATCTAATGTTGGTTTAGGTTTTCTATTAGATTATATATTTTATCTCCTATTCCATTACGAAAATGCACAATATATATATATATATATTAAATATTTTATTATAAAAATAATTAATTGAGAACTAAATACACTTGACATACATATATTACATTAGAATATAAAATGAAACACATGAAATATGAGATTCAAAGTGATCTAACGTTGGTTTTGAACAATACATGTTGTAAAGTGATGCAATTGATGAGTACGACCAAATTAGAGTGTTCGGGGCAAAAGTGAAATTTAAAGAATTAGTTACACTATTTTAAAATCATGTTTTTTTTTATTAATTTTAAAAGCCTTTCCCCTCTTTTACTTCTTTAAAAATTTAAAACGAGGATCCCTTTGCCTTGATTTCCAAAATAAAATAATAAATGGAAAGAGAAGGTCATATGCTTTTAAGATGCCTTGCCAATAATGATACAACCAGAAAGTGAGCTATTTGTATACTTTTATAGTTGAATATATTTATTAAGTGGCTAACAAAGTGTCAAATTCATGTGGGAGATGTCGGAGTGCCCTTCAAGAGTCTTCATTTAACATAATCTGTGCACTGGTAATGAGCAGTATCAGCGATATCGACTATGGTAGAATTACATCTGAATCCACGAAGATGGTCTACATCAAGCAGTCCATGGAAGGGCATATTGTGAAGGACTATCCTTTTTATAGCCAAATTGATCCAGCAACAGTAATAGACTTCAAATTGAACCACTTCGACTAGCCGCGGTAAATCTCCCACTTGCTTGATATACACGGCCGCACTTAATGCTTGTATACACCATATCAACTATTTTTATCTGTATTTAATGATTGATATGGGGAATCAACTATTTTTATCTGTATTTAATGATTGATATGGGGAAGTAAGACAAGCCCAACAAGTTCAATAGAATCAGCTCAGATCCAAGAATACATTGAGCTAGTCGACCGATAAAAGCTATCGATTTTTATTCAATCAACCAAACTATGACCAAAAGGACCATTGTCAGAGAGTCATCTTGACCAGAAGAGGTCATGCATTTGACCAAAGTAGGCAGAGAGACCCGCAGCCAAGGGAGACATCTCGACTAGAATAAGTCGACCCCGAGAAGACATCTCAATCAGAATAGGTTAACCTTAAGAGGTCATGCATTCGACCAGAGTGGATGGAGAGACTTGCAGTCAGAGACATATCTCGATTAGAATAGGTTGACTTGCGAGATAGTAAGGTTTCTCTTACCACCAGTCGTTGTCGCATTAAATGCATTCAACCACCATATTGTTACATTAAATACATTGACAGATAGCTTGCCTTCGCATTAAATACGGAGATCCTCACTATTTCCCAGGAGGATAAGGGGTGCACTACCTGTAAAGAGAGTTTCAGATATGAAAAAGGTTTAAAAACCCTCGTATAAGAACAAAGGCCCTCCCTACAAGAGTAAGGGTACTATGGACATTTTAATCTCCCACTTTGGGACTATAAATACCCCATTATAATTGTGCTATAAGGTACATTCATTATATCTTTGGCCCTCGCTCCACAACTCTAAATTCTGGTCGATTATGCTGAATTAAGCATCGGAGTGCTCTCGATTAGCCTCACGTGTATTGTTTGGTTGCAGAACTCAGCCCGCTCTCATCACTACATTCATTTTCAACCGACATTTTGATCAACTAAAATGGACCTGGATCCAAACTTTAGCATCATTAATGATGTTATTAATCATTTACATTTAAATTTAATATCCACGAATGACTCCCCAAAATGTGCAAATGCACAATCTACTGAACAACAGTTCATACTCTTAGTTGCAAATTCAATCTCGCACTATCCTTTTGAACTCGACCTCAATTGCACCCCAAACACACCCCAAACACTCACCAAACAACATATCCTAAGACCTACATAATCATCAATTAGAATTGGTCAGTTTTATTTTTATGATAAAATAATTATTTTTTCAACATTAAGGTGTAGAATTCCATCTTTATTTGTATGTATACACTAAATTTATATGAAGTCAATTAAATCAAAATTGCTGCTGAACATAATGCTGACTTGTACCATTTCAACACTCTGCAAAAATAAAACAAGAAGGATGAATTGTTGTTGATCAAAGTGAGTTGTTGGGGTCTTTTGAAAGTATAAAAATATGTGTATGGAGGAGAGTACCAAACACAGTGGTCTTTCATCCTTTGTCGAATTGCTTTTAATTTAATGACATTAATTTTACAAAAAAAAAATGAGATCAGGGTTAAATTTAATGAATTCTTAGCGTGTATGTATATAACACACAAAAAAACATATATTAAACCTTTCTTGAAACTATTTGGATAAGAAATTATTTATTGAATGGGGAATTTAGATTGGTAAAGGGGGAGAAATCATATTTGCATGTTATATTAGTTCACCATGGATTAACACACTATACAAGTGTTATTATGAAGATGTGATTTATAAAATTGTAAGATATGTGAACTATATATGTATGCTGTATAGTTTCTTTTTATATGTGAGTGATGGTGAAGAAGAAACGTGCCTAACTGGAGTTTGAATAGAGTTGAAAGTTGTGGGACTCGACCTAAAACTACTCCTTGTAAGAAGCTATATTATTATGTAGTAGTTCTAGATTGGCCCTCAGAACATAGCCTTAGCTCTAAAATCTTACAGAAAGAAGCGAAAGTGAGTGTGAGTCTATGGGCTCATTTGATGTGGAATTTGCATAATCGCAACCGTTGTAATTGGGGCAAATTAGGTGAGATTGCTACTAACATTACCATATTTGATATGCAAGAATCTCGCAATCAATTAGTATGCAATAGAGTCTCTTTGGTCGGTCAAATGGCATTTAATAGCTGCTATTATGCTTGGTTGGACAAAGTTGCCCTTGGGAAAAAAGGGTGCATTTTGGATGGTGGCGGGGGGAAGGAGGTGTCAGTGGTGCAATAGTCGCACTCTCGTGGTACTGTACGCTAGGTTTCGTGGGTTTTGGCAGCTTGCCGACGTTGAGCTGACGGTCCCTTGAGACAGAGGAGGTGTTGGTGGTGGGGTGCTTGTGATGTTTTTGAAATGCCGGGTTTTGCTTCCATTGTTGAATAAAGAATTGAGTATTGATGAAGGTGGAGGTTGAGACGGTGGAGTTGTGGATGACTGTTGGAACCGCTTGCTTTTGCTGCCCATTTTGAATAAGTTAATGAAAATTGAATTCGGAGGCAAAAGGGGCGAGGGTGGAGGTGGTGGTACTGTGGTGGGAACTTAATGTACATGTTTATTTTTATTGCTCTTTTTGAATAGGTTTTGCAGCACCTTAGATGAAGGGCAGAAATGTAATGTGTTTCCCAACATGGAGGGTGCATTTGGCTTTTGAGCACACAACTGAATTTTTCCATGCCCCAAAATTCTTTAATCGCGCCCACACACCCGCAATTAGAATAGGTTGTAATACTGCCAATAGTGTCGGGCTTCTCCTTTTTTGCGGGTCGGTCCGTTCCATTAATAGTCCACATCAAACAAGCAGTTAAATGAGATTACCCACCATATGTGTATAATATATTTTAGCGGATGGGATTTGATTAATATCATAGAACAATAGCTGCAGGGATAGGGGCTGAGATTTTCATAGGAATAATGGGGCATGGGGACTATGACTATATCACCAGAGGCCACAACGTTGATTAATTTGCTCGTCAGGGGCAGAGCACAAATTAATGAATTATTATTTCTATAATACGCTTAAGTCTTCTTGACTACATAAATTTAAAATAATTGAATTGCCAATTACATTTCACATTTCACATGACTCAGTCTCCAATTATAACGTGCAACCCATACAATGGGCTGCATTATTTACCAAAGCTTACATGAAAATAGAAAATTCTTATTATCATTTTTAAGCTCACCTATAGAAGAAAATAAGAGAAGAAAGAGGCCAAGGTGTGAATCTGTTTAGATGCTGTGGTTCAATCATTCCTTTAGAAAATGGTCCGATCATAAAACACATTGATTTATCATTCATCACACATATGTGTATGTGTATGTGCATGTGTATGTGTATGTGTATGTGTATTCTATTAGAGATTACAGATTATATAGATATAAAAATAAAGAAAAAAGAATTTAAAAGGATAAAATAGATAGGTGGCTCGTGGCTGGCGATTCTGTACTTTTCCTTGTGCCGTAGAAAACAGAAATTAGAAATTTAGAATAGAACAGAGAGGAAAGGAGAGAAAATAGTTGTAGAAAGAAAGATACAGGTTGAAACTCAGCAGCACAGCAAAACCTGAAGGCTGAAACCATCAACTCCCTCAGCCTCTTTTATAGAATACATACATACATACATACATACATACATACATACATACATATACACCAACTCCCTCCCTCTCTTCTTTTTATTTCCCCCTAGATTCTCAAGGTGTAATCGGCGATTATTTCAGATCCTCTCTTTTCCAATAATAATTTAACTGAATATCGGATTTTCCCGTTCCTGCTTCTTAATTCGAATTATGTATGTATTATCACAGCCGCGTTGATTTGTTAGGTAATTAGTCCGGATAATCTGCAGTCAGTCCGTGAGAGGCAATTCAGCTTCCGCATTTCCTCCCTTTCGCCCATTTCTTGACGATACACGTACATCTCTGATTGAAACATAATGTTTGCCCATGAATAAGCGCAGGGAGATTACCCTCCTACGCCTCTATGATGTAACTCCCACTCTTTCTTGCTCCCAGGCATGTATTCCATTAGGGTTCTCTTGTTTCCTTTCTTTTCATTGGGTTTTAATATCCTCCGATGTGTTCCATCCAGTCCGTCTGTTTTAAAAATTGATTTGTAATTGAATTCATTCTTACAATTGCTCCGTAATGTGTGATAAACCTGCTGACTTGTATTTTATCCTTCTTTGTTATTTGCTCTTTTCCTTGTACTATTGTGGACTCTAGACTTGATTAATTTGCGCCCTATTCAGGAACTCTAACGAATTACAGAATATGTCCCTTTACATTAATTCCAAACATATAACAGTTATTCGTCTCATATGTTGAGATACCATTATACCATTAACAAATGCCATTCATATTGAAAATCTTTAGCTGAAATATGCGCATGTTGTGCTTTATTCAGTTGGTTACATGGCACAAGGTTTTGGAGGGCTCTTTTGATTGATTGTACTTTTATTTATTTCCCAGATTACCACTCTCTTCATAGGAAATGGTAGGCCACAAGTCAATGAATCAGACTTTGACTTGCTGACCCATATGGTGAGATAAATGTCCGGGTAATCACTGCTGTCGTCTCTGATTCTTTCATCTCCTTCTTTATCTCCAGCCCTCTTACCTCCACCTTTTGTATTCATACATATTGAAATCAATAGAGGAAGTAAGAAGTTTTTGTTTTAACCTTGATTGATAGTATGATGGTCAAAGTGAAGGAACCGAGGCATGTTGAATCTACACCTATGGTTTTTTCTAGGCAGATGGGAATTGGTTAAAATAAAATAGGACAATGCACTTGTTTATTTAAGCTGCAATTTTGGATAAATAAATGGAGCTTGGTTAGGTTTCTGACGTACAATAAATCATAGGAGAGAGCAAAGAAGAATGCAACCCTTGTGTTTAGTATTACAATGGATGTCGAACAACTTCTATTGAAATCACCTATTATCCTCACTTTTAAATTTTATGAAGATTTGTCTGTATGTTTCATCCTCATCTGTACCTTTTTCTTGTTATTGTTTTCAAGCTTAATCTAAAAGGTAGTTTGATTGCCTTGTCTGATCCTGTCCTTCTTTTTCGTCTGCCTCCTGCACTCAATCCATCTGACTTGCTTTATTTACATTATTTCTGCTGTTGATGAAAGGATTATTCTATTATTGTCAGACCCTAAGTTACTATTATTGATGAATTATTTCCTATTTATATTTTAGGTAATCTCTCAAATTAATAAGGGCTTCGGTAGTTGTTCTGGTCAAAGTCAAAAGGTCAACTATAGTGGGAAATCTGTGGCTTGTAACTTGTGTGCTTTTCCTTGTTCATCTTGCTTTCATGGTAGAAAAGTTCCAATGAGATCAACTGGTGTGTCTTCTGCAGAGACCTCTAAGGAAAATGTTGTAGTTGACAGGGGCAAACAGCCTGTGCAGCTCAGTGAGATGAGCACCGTGGCAGGCGTGAACTCAACTCCTGATTCTGCATCTGAAAATGCAGTAGGTAAAGCATCGCCCAGAATTTCTGATGTATCTGTAACATATGATAATGTAGTGCATTCAAAGTTTGAGGCTCGGCGAGTTCTTGAAGGGCATGATGATTGCTTCTCATGTGCCAGTGGAACTGATGAACATGCAAATAAAAAATGTAATTTTGAGGATAGTAGGATAAAGTATGGTGAGAAAAGCAAGGCCAGTGGAGAAACTTCTGACAAGGTACCTTCTAGTGGCTCACCAACTGGATTATCTTCACAAAGTTCAGGCTTGGCAGAAATTTCTCCTTCAAAAAGTGCCAGTGATGTTACTGAATTACAGTGTATTTTTTCACGTGCTTCCAATGGAAAATATATGTTGTACAGCCCCAACTCAAGGGATATAGATGATGATAAGCCTGCTGATACCAAGGGTGAACTCTTGGAGGGCTCAACTGAGCTATTGAATTCATTACCGACTGCAGAGTTAGCATCTGATGTTGCTTCTGGTGACACTCCTGCTTCAGATGCAAATCCTATTGAAAAGAATGATGATATGGAGGTTGAGATCCAACCCATTGATGAAACTGATGACTCCGATATGGTGGAGCATGATGTAAGAATTTAGCTCTTTTCTGGTCGAAGAATACTTAGTCCTATTTGAATAACTTGATAAGGCTTGCAGATTATCATTTCTTTTGTGAATCTAACTGTGACCATGGTGGCTAATTTATCCTGTTTTTGAGATCTCTCAGTTCAATTTCAATATTTTCATAGGGACAATATGACTTATATGGTTTGATAGGTGACAGACATCCAGTAGTTCATTCAGTGATACAGACATTCTTCCTAATAACATTTAAATTTTGACGAAAATGGAATTATTAAACTTAAAAAATCATATTCTGTGTCATCAGTTGAATTTTGTACTGTTGTCACAAATGTATGGTTACTATTGTTAGATAATCTATCTGATTTTTTCTTCTCAATCCCACATTATTTTGTGTTTCATTCAGAACGAATTGGTAGTAGTGATTTAAATTATTTTCTGATTTTTCTAGGATATTTTATGATCAGAACAACATTTGGTGTTATCCGTCCAAATAGATCTTGCATCAAACATTTCAAGGCTGGATTGATAGTACCTGCATCCTGATAATATTATTATGTTTATAACAATTGGTATTCACATTTGATGTGGTATATTGGTGGATCAGATTGTTCTATTAGAATGGTGACTCAAGACAATTGATGATAGATACTTATACATATTTACATATATCAATAGTTGATTCTCGAAAATTTAAAGATCCAAAAAGTGTTTATGGCAATGAACTTCGTCATCTAATCGTCTTGTGCATAAATTAATGTTTGTGGTCTGAACACTGATCAGAGTCTCTGCTGTTCGAAATAGGTGAAAGTTTGTGATATATGTGGAGATGCTGGGCAGGAGGAATTGCTTGCTGTCTGTTGTTGGTGCAGTGATGGTGCAGAACACACGTAAGGCTTAAAGTTGTCTACATGTTTTCAAATGTTTCTGCATTTACAACAACAATAACCTCTACATGCACTGCAGTTATTGCATGCGGGAAATGCTTGATAAAGTCCCTGAAGTTGACTGGATGTGTGAGGAATGCAAGTTGGTGGAGCAAATTGGAAATGAAAGGCCGGACAAAAGGGTGGATGAAAATGAGAAAAATTACTCCTATGGTCAAGCAAGTGGTGAAAATGTAAATAGTTCTGATATTGAGGGTCAGCAAACAAAAGGTTATATGAAAATTCCAGGCAAAAGACTTAGAGATGATGCTGATTCCGAAGTTTCTTCTATAGTCAAGAAGCCGTCTCTTGAGTCAGTAGTAGGGTCTCCAAAGACCTCCAATTCTAGCAAAACATCTGCTCTTTCTTGTGAGAGTTCTTTGAAGAGCCTTGATAAGGGTAGACTGCAGTCCTCACACCACTCTTCTCTTGACACTGTCCCAGTTAATGGTACTCTAGAATCGGCACGCACTGCTTCAAATCCACAACTGCAGAATTTTCGAGGTTACATTTTGTACATTTGCATTATATTACTAATTTTTTACATTCACCAGAGTTTATTTGACTTCTTAAGTTAGTTTGTGCAACACAGTGGGTTTCACCCTGATAACAGCAGTTTAGTCTCCATTCTATATTTTCAACCACTTCTTCGTATTTTACAGGTGCTTTCTCAAAATCTAATTCATTTAATTCTCTGAATTCAAAACCGAAGGTCAAGCTTGTAGATCAAGTTGTTCTTCAGAGGCAGATATTGGCTAGGGAGCATGCCACTTTTCGTCGTAAGGAGGGTGTTGCTAGATCCATAGGAAAATCTTTGTCATTCAGATCTGCGAACTCCGTCCATTTTGAAACAAAAATGAAGACATTATCTCCTAGATTGTCTCACATCCAGGATGGTAAAAATACAAAACAGTGGAGCTCATTTGAACATCAGAGCTCTTTCAAAACAGAACATCCATCAATTAATTCAATGATGGGAACATCTGGGAGTTATGCACCAAGAACTGATAAAAAACCAGCATCTGGGGGTGAATCTTCTTCACATACAGCCACCACCAACCACCATGAAGTGAAACCTGTAACATCTGATGTTAAATCAGCAGCATTATCAAGATCGTCCAGTCTTGTAGCTCGAAGGAATGCAGATTTATCTAGTTCATTCGGTACAGTTTGATCAATATTGTCGGTTGTTTTTATGTAGTCTTGTCTTTTAAATGTTACAGAAAGTCTTTCATTTTTGTGGGGCCAGGTGAATTTAAGAGACTGTCATTGGATGGCCATAGTACGCCCGAGGTTTTGTCTACTAATGGAGCTAATAGCACTGAACAAAAATCTAACCAGATTAGCCTGAAGGAATCCTCGTGTTCTGGTGTTGCTGAAGGACCACCTTTTAATGAAAGTATGCCTGATGGATTGTCTCGGTCCAGGGATTTTGCAAATTCTGGTGATCGAATGAGGGAATATTCTGGAAGTAGCTTGCGGCCATCCTCTGTAAAGTCTTCTAGAGATGAAGGAAATATCCTCAAAGCTGCAATTGAGGCTGCGGTGTTCAGGAAGCCAGGAGTATGCCCAAAGCATAGAGCTTTGGGTCAATCTGACAACTCATCTGTGTCAAGTGTGAGTTATGAGATGACTTCTCGTCAAGACCATATACCAAGTTCTGCTGGAAACAAAAATTTGTCTTCTGTTGCAGAGCTGTCTGAGGGGAGTACATTATCCCAACACTCAAAGGATGACTTTCTTAAACAGGAAAGTCTCAATAATGTGAATCTGTCGCCATTGGTTCCTGTAGATGGTCTTTCTTCTGGAAGAGATGCTGCTGCAGTTGTCACATCGAATAATGGAAAGTGTTCCTTAAGGGACACATTTATTAACGTTCCAACCGCACTGCCTTTCTTCTCGAAATCATTAGCTATCCCTGAGCATGAATATATATGGCAGTATGAACTTATTTTTCACTAATACTTTTATTTGAATATATTTACCTGCTCATTTTGGCAATGGTCTGAGTTCTGCCATCCAGAAATCAGTGTGCTTACACTCACCTGCTCTTAATGCAGAGGAAGTTTTGAGATTTGTCGAAGTGGTAAAATCTTTGTCTCCTGGAAGGGAGTCCAAGCTCATTTGTCAACATGTGCATCACCTAAAGTTATTGAGGCTGTAAATAAGTTTAAAAGCAGAATTGTACTATATGAAGTGCCTCGGTTAAGCACCTGGCCAGTACAGTTTCAGCAACATGGTGTTAGAGAAGATAATATAGCCCTATTCTTTTTCGCTAGAGATCTTGAGAGGTAGTTTTATGAGTTTTTAAAATTACATTAGGAAATATAATTTCTATTGCATTGCATTTTTATCTTCAATTTTCTTCTGTTATTAAAAGTTGCCTCCCTAATGCCGCAGCTATGACAAGATTTACAAACTTTTGCTGGGTAATATGATGAAGAATGACCTTGCTCTCAGAGGAAATTTTAATGGTGTTGAACTCCTGATATTTCCTTCCAATCAACTTCCTGATAACTCCCAACGTAAGCCAAACAATTTAGTCTTTCTTTTCTCCTTTCTGCATGTTGTAAGTAAGACCTGTTTTTCCCGTATTTGAGAAGTAATTAAGATATCTCTCATTATCTACTTTTATCGAATACGCTTCTTGATTGTAAGTGATTTGGTTTCGTACAGATTCTCCACTATTCATGTGCCACAATGGACTAGCTTCTCATTGTGAGGATCTGGTTATAAAAGACCTTTAATGTGGTATAAAAGTGAAGTTTCTTATGTGTAAAATAAATAGTGCCCCCCACGAGACATCAACTGCACATGGTAAAAGCTGTTTAGGAAGCTTGCCTATTGTGGAAAACCATTAATATAGTATCAAAAGAAAATAGTGCTATTTGCTATATTTGGGTTTAGGCATGTTGGCTATATTTCAATCAACAAAAATGATTGTGTCTTTATGTTCTGATTTATATGCAAATGGATTTACTGTCTTTTAGTGTTGTTTCGTGCTTGAAGCAAGGCTGCATTTCTTTCTATCATTCACATGCAGGGTGGAATATGTTATTCTTCCTTTGGGGTGTGTTTAGAGGAAAGAAAGTGAGTTCCTTGCAACACATGCCTGAATCTGTAGAGCAATGTAATGCTTCTCAAGATATGCCCCCAGCTATAGTGTCCTCACCTGAGAATAAATGCTCACTCACAGCTGTTGGTAATAATTTGCCTGCAAGTGAACATGCAGCCCCAGCGCCTAATGTGCGTGCTGCTCAAGAGTTAGCCAGTATATTGTCATCAAAAAATACAAATGGAGACTGTAATGCCAAAATTTCTTCTTCTGATCAGCTGGATAGTGGACGGAATTCCAGTTCCTCAGTTGCAGTACAAGGTGATCGTGTGAACCAATGCCAAGAACTGAACGATAATTGTTTGGTATTATCTATTCTCCCCATGTTGATTGAGCTCTCTCTTATACTTGGTTTTGTACAATTGCTTATTTGGTTTTATAATTAAAGTGAATTGAGAATGATGTTTGGCATAATCTTCATGCCTATGTTATTTATCCCAGTTTCTACAGCAAAGAGAGTCTGAGGTAAATATTCTGTACTGCAAATGTGATTATAGCCCGCGCTTTCAATGGATGCAGCGGTGTTCATAGGTTGTACTAGATTCAAAAGTACCCTTCTATTGCCATGGCAAAAACTTCATTCATTGTATATGCTTCTATTAGCTTTGCATACTTGATTTCTCCAGCATCATGGTTTTCTCCTGTGCCAAATGCTTTCAAAACTGTACCTAATTAGGGGGTTTGTCAATGGACTCATTTAAAATTTGACTTCAGCCAAAAGATCAAATTCATTTTCGAAATTCACATGATGATGCATTTAAACCATGACAACAATGACTTTTCGGCCATTCTTCTCCTCCGGACAGTGTTGCTTTTTGACATTTCCTTCTTTATGAACATCCATTTTTACTGTAGGAACTGATTATCCTGTTTTTTCAGATGGCTTCTATGTTTAGCAGGATGATATTGAATGGTTGTAGCCAAACTTTTGGATACACTGTATGATTGGGGTTTGGACATCTTGCTATTTGTGGTACCTTAATTTCTTTAAAATGGTATCTGTCACATTCTTAGTTTCTTAAAAATGGTATCTGTCACGTTCTCTGCCTATGCACCTTGTCCTGGCTTGATGCGTGTGAAATTCTGCCACTTCGGATTATTGATCCTTCTTTGTCTATTTGAATTGTAGTGGTCTTTCTGAAGTCTTGATTTTATCCCACTTTACTTTTTGAAGATTTTGTTCCACTGGACATCCCATAGCACCTCTAATAATAAAAATGTATATTGCTGCCTGAAGGAAGGAGGCATCATTTCCAGCTGCAGCGCCCCTCTCCAGGCTGCAAGTAGCGCTGAGAGTACTGGGAGGGAGCGAATGCTGATGCAATTAGATACTCCCCTGGATAGACCTCAGTCCTCAGATCATCACAATAATTCTTCAGCTGGTAATCATGCTGTGGAAGGCATAGGTGATAGAACTATATCGGACAGGAAGACCTCTTGTCGATATCTAGTGAAGTCCAAAATGAATGCTGAAGATCTGCTGAGGAATGGAGAAACTCATTTGAAGAAAGACCAAGACATCAAATACCTGAACATGGAGCACAACAGATGGCTTTTGAATGCCTCAGAATGTCTGCATCCTGAGTCATGTGTGATGCCTCATAATCTTTATCCAGGTTCAAGCCTGGTGCTGCCTGGGAATGATGATACACGCGATGGGCCAAGTGGAACACTTGAAAAAGTAAGTATAGGTTGATGAATTTTACTGATCTAGGTGTCTTACATGTGATTTTTAGATAGTTATTGTTTTGATGATTTTGCTTAACAGGTTAATCATGCGGCTACTGGCTCCTGTGCACCGGAGAATCGACATCATGGAGGTTGTGATGAGACTGGCATCCCCAAGTACAGTGAAAATGCTGAAAGACACTTCTTTCCCATGAAAATACAGCCTGTGACGGGCACACACTTGGTTGACAGACCCAGGCCTTGGAGAATGCATACATTTGAACAAAACCGGCTTCATGATAGAGCACCGAATCTTGAGCTAGCTTTAGGTGCTGAAATAAAACCATTGAGTCAGGGCAACCGGCCACCATTAGTTAGGAAAGCAGATAGAGAAACAAATGAAGAACACATTTTTCATGACGCTGGGAGCAAGGCAGAGGATGATTTATCAGCCTCTCTTTCCCTTTCTCTTTCCTTCCCGTTTCAATGAGAAGCTATAGAGCTCAAGAACTGTACGAAAAAGTGAGCAACTTCTTTCTGAGAGGGAACATGTGAATGCCCCAATGCTTATCTTTGGCTGTTTAAGGCGCAATTAGTGAGTGTTTGGAGCAAGCCATTGATCTCATATGGTTGCTGAAGCTGTATATTGGGATAGTGTTAGTGATCTCTCCCCTCAGGTTAGGCTAGAACCCAATGCGGATGTTTATAAACCCACAGGATCGATCTATAATTTTGTGAGGCCCCACTCCCGTCCTTGTTCACCTCTTTAGTTGCAAGTACATAATCCTAAACGGCTGTTGGTAAGTAAATATGTAGAGAACAATAGCCATGATGGTTTGCTTTGAAAAAATATTCAGTTAGCGTTTTCACAGTGGGCCTTATCATTTTGTTTTTTGATTTTTTTGGCTTTTTGTATGGGGAGGCGGGGAGCGGGGTGTCAGTATATTTGTGCAGATGATGGAGGTGATTCTCTTTCTCTATTAGTCCAAAATTTCCACGAGGGAAAGAGGAAAACACTAGGCAGCCTTGAAACAATTCATGGCGATAGCCTGTGAAGGAAGTCTGGACTTAACTAGGCGGTGGCGCTGGTTGCATGCAGGCAAGACACAAGCAAAGAACATTGTTAGCTACTATGGTGGCCCTATGTAGAGCAATATACGTACATTTTAACTTTCTAACTTGCTCGTGCGAAGGTCAAAGTTAGTCAAGGATTGTTTATACTTCGACGCTCCAACCATGACACCTTTCTATCGCACCCTGGCAAATACAAGGTCAAGAGGTAATTTCGCCCAAATTTCAAGTTCTCCATGGAGTTCTTTGTGGTCTATTCTAATTTCTAACCTAACCCAACCACACAACTGTGAAGATTTTTATGACTTGAACATGCCCCTACTCTTTCAGTGATATTGCTTGTATTGTATGATGCAACTTTTTAACATGGAGGTGTAATACCATTAAATGAGATTTACTGAACTCATAATTCAAGAGAACAATTCAATTTTTTTGTTTGGACGAACTCATGATCTTGTGTTGGTGCACCTACTTGTTTAGAATTCTTGTCCATAAGATTTTCATAATACAATTCTTGTCCACAAGATCTTCTAATAGGATTCCTATTTTATTGGTACCCCTTTCTTGGGATAGTAAATGCCTGCACGGCTTTCATTAAAATTGTAAATGAGTTGTATTATTACAAAAATTTTCAAAATAAAATTCAAGAATAATTTTAGTATATGGCACTCTTTTTATCATAAATTTATTTCTGATTTTTTTTTTTTTGGGAGATCCTAAGCTAAGATCTATTCTCTATTTCTTCAACCCCCCACCCCCCTCACCAAAAAAAAAGTTGAACTGTCATGTCAATTAAAGTAATAGTGTGACATCACTAACTTTTAACCACCATTTTTAAGGATAATTAGGCAATCCTCTCACTTTATAAAGTTTTGAAGTGGATGCGATTAATATAGTTAGTTAGTCTATCATGATGCAGCACCATAACTTATTTATGTGGTATCTTATGATAACAGAACCTGTCTTAAGTTTGCACAAATATGAAGACTCAATCACAATGGCAAGTTGTCCAATCATAATAAGAAACCAGCCCATTAGCCACTACTTATTATTTGACGTGCTACTGCTGCTCTTTCTCTCTCTTGCGCGCTCATGCTTGTTAAAAGAGGGAGCAAGAAAAGAAAAGGTGCTGTGCAGGAGTGTATTGAATACATTTCTTGTCTGAATCTAAAATTTGCTATGGGCTGAGGTAGGAGAAATTTGCAGATGATGGGCGTGGCATTTGTTTGTTTTTATTACAAGTTGATTAGAATCTTGACACATTGTGGTTCCCTGAGCAGCTCAAATGTCCTGTTGATATCTCCAAGTGGTACTTGATGCGTTAAAAGCCTATCTAAATTTCCGATTTCCTGCAGAAAAAGCAAAGCAAACACACAAATATATTATGTTGTTGAAAGGTGATTTCTTTTTGGACAAAAGTATAGTCGTAGGTACGTAGGAGGATGTGATTTGTTGGTAAATAAGAAGAGTAGGTGGTACATTAATTAATTACCTTGTTGATGCATTTGTGGATTACAAGGGGAAGGTCTGATTGAACCTTAACCCCACCGAAAACTGCATATTTGAATGTTCTGCAACTCAGTAACGTGACAAAGTCGATCTCCACGCTTTTCTCTGTTGGTGCTCCAAGCATTATCGTTTTACCTGTGCCCTGCAGATCACATCATTGAGATGATCATGAGACGACAACTACTAGCTAGTACGTAATCAATTTCTTTCTGGAATTCTACTAGGTTCTTTATTCTTAATTTGCAAGCGCACGCGCACACGCACGCACGCAGAATGAGAGACGGAGCAGCTGGCTAGTATATATGCATATATAACGTTCGTACCACTTTGGTTGTCTCAAGAGCTTCATTAACCAAGTGAGCAATTCCGGTGCACTCAAAGCTGTAGTCTACTCCAGAGCCTCCAGTCAGTTGTTTAATCAATTCTGATATGGATTTATCATTATCAGAGCGTTTGGGGTTTATAAAATCAGTCATTCCAAAGGCCTGTCCCACTGCACGTTTGCTTTCCTTTATGTCAATTCCTATAATTCGAGCTGCTCCGTGAACTCGAGCTCCTTCCACCACCTGCCGCCCGGTACATAGCATTGCTGATCATCATTTCCATCCCTCCAACATATACATATACATATGTATACACTAAAATAAAATTAGTAATAAATTTATTGGCAGTCGCAGGCAGTATTACTTACCCCCAATCCAACAGCTCCCAGACCCAAAACAGCAACGGTGGATCCCTTGTGTACCTTGGCTTCCTTCCATACCGCCCCAAATCCAGTAGTGAAACCACATGAAAGAAAGCTGGCGTGAGGAAGAGCTATCCTTGAATCAATTTTGACGACGTAGTTAGCATCGACAACAGTGTACTCGGACCAGGTGGAGCAACTTAGGAAGTGATAGAGCTGTTGGCCTCTAACCCACATCCTGGAAGTGCCGTCGCTCATTAGACCAGTGAATGCTTGGAGAGGGTAGGTTTGGCATAGATTAGTCTTTCCGGACTTGCAATTTTCGCAGTCCCCACACTCCCCCAGGTAAGTCGGAATCACAATGTCACCTTCCTTCAGCTGCTTCACTCCTTCTCCAATGCTCTCTATCATGCTGCAATGTACGTATATATATATATATATATCTACATTAATTATATTAATTTGATCGATGATTGATATATATAGGCAGGGACCGGAGATTGTAATTACCCGACTCCTTCATGGCCGAGAACTCTGGGGAAGATTGACTGAGAATATATATTAATTAATTGAGAGATCAGATATACGCATTATATATGATGATCGATCATATTCATATATATATATATATATTAGTTGAAGAAATTGCGTATTGACTGAAAAAAAGAAAAAAGATGATGAGGTGAAGTAGAAAGAAAGAATATTGATGACGTACGGCAAGAGGACCCGTACAGCCGAGGAGGTCTGTATGGCAAATGCTAGCAAAGAGCATCCTGAGTCTGACTTCTCCCGATTTGGGACCCTCAACTTGTATCTCTTCCATATTGGGAGCCTCATTTGCCCTCCAGATAACCGCCGCTGACATATTAATCCACAAATAATTATAGCTAGTATGTATGTATGTATGTATATATCATAAGGAAATTCATCAACAAAAACTAAATCACGCACACACATGCAGAGAGAGAGAGAGAGAGAGAGAGACCTCGGCAAGTGACAGCAGCTTGAGACGAGGTGGTGGACATGGCTGATCGCTGGGAATTTAATTTAGGATAAGTGAATTTGTGTTTGCAAGAGTTGCTATAATATTGCAGCAGTTTGATGATCGAATAATAAGGATGGATGTGTTGTGGGATATATACACACACGTCAGGAAGAGTGGGTAAGACTAGCAAGCAAGTACTATATATAATATATGGGATGGCAGAGCGCAGGCGGCATGGGTGTGGAAAATCAATATTTATATTGATATCGATCGAATAGATGGATACTCATACATGGTTCATAGTTCATGGTTGGTACAATGTCTCTCGCTCGTTCCTCGCGTGGGCGCGCCATTGCATTATAATTAATCCCATTCCCTTCACAAATAGTCCAAACCCCCACCAATAACAAAGGAGAAACAAAGGTCCGTATATCCCTGGTGCCCTAATTAAATTTTAGTTTAAATGACGATTGATTTCTTTTTGGGTTAACTTTGCAGCTATAGATATATATATATATATATTTCAATTTAAAACTTTTCAAAACTCTTTCTCATACAATTATTTATTTACTCATATAAATAACTATTAGCAATATAATTGAACTAAACCTACTACACTTTATTGGTTTTGATTGAAAAAAAAAAAGGTTACGTGTATCTGGTTTTTTCATTCATTTACATCATTTTTGTTATAAAAAATGAAAATCAATATAATAAATAGCTAGCATATTTACTTTTATAGTTTACTATCTTTTTATAATTTTAAAAATTATTATTACTGCATATATATATATATATATATGTGGACTAGGCCTCTCTCTCTATGTATATTTTGTGAAGGAGTTATTTATATGGCAGCATCGCTATCAATATTCTATCAGCCGCCCTAATTCTGGAGTGTAGAGTGTGGACAAGACCATATTACATATTAAAGAACTGATTGAACACATGTACAGAACAGATAATTATGAAAAATCTTGAAACTGGAGACGGGCCCGATTTATGATATTGTGGTTCGTCTCATAAATGGGGTACGGTAATGGACCTATTAGATTGGGCCAAAGCCCAAATGAAAAACAGGTACTTAGGAAAATATCCACTTTGCCCTCTTCTTCGCCCCACAAATTGAACACTTTTACTCCAATTATTCTGTATATTCAATTCCATCCCAATTACCAATCCAATGTGAGAATATCCATCTCCAACGCCACTCCCATCCTTTCATGAAATGAATCTTTCTCTAAATTCCAATTCCATAATTCACAGCTTATGGACGGCAAACACAAAACCACTTATAAGGTACACTTGCTGCTTTTCAATTTTGATTTCCTTCGCATTGGGAAGCTCTTTCTTTTTCTTTTTTGCTTTGATTTTTTTTTTCTTTTTTTGTTTTTTTCTCCTTCTGGGATCTCAAAATTATTTTTTGTGATTCATTTACTGCCTTTGAAGTATAATTGCCAGCACGCCTGTGTTTATTTGAATGCTCTAAATATTATGACTGAGGATGAATTTTGCAGTAGCTTTGCAATTGAGCTACAAGGGGGGTGTTCCCCAATTTTCCCTGCTTGCTTGCAAGGCAATAGGTTAGGGAAGAACACAAAATTTGCTGTTGCACTCTTTTCGTCCTTAACAATGGGACCTATTGCTGCATTCAGTGTAACCCTTGTATTTTGGCCTTGACCTTATTCTATTCTACAAAATCTTTATTTATTTTACCCAAGTGTCGACAAGCAAAAAGCTTCTTAGTTTTCAAACTTTCTTTTCTTCCCTATTGATGATATTCAGAGCCAAACCCCGTTTGAAATCTTTTTCTGTAATTCAATAGATAGCTGACGACAGTATCGTTTTTCATTGTTTTAGGATTACTACAAGGTTTTAGAAGTAGATTATGATGCAACTGATGAGAAGATACGATTGAATTATCGGAAGCTCGCATTGGTTGGTAGTTTATCTTCTTTGAAGCAGCTACTCTTATGGTTAGATCTAATTAATGAACCAACCCCCCATCCGCATCAGTGTTCATATGCAGGGCCCTGATGGTTGATGGATGCTGATTAGGGGTAGGGGTTACTTCATTTTTGTTCTTTTTCATGTGCAGAAGTGGCATCCTGATAAGCATAAGGGTGATACTGCTGTTACTGCAAAATTTCAAGAGATCAGTGAAGCTTACTCTGGTGATTGTTTATTTGAGAATACTTCTTCGTTTATTTACTATTTCATGTTCAATGCTGTGCTTGTCAGTTAATTTTAGTAGGCACACTACAACTCCTAGTAGTACGTGTGAGAGCTGCAACCGGATTTTGCCTTGCATTTCATTATTGATTAAATGTTAAGTTTGAAATTTCCATGGCCTTGGTGATGAAATTCAGTTGCTTCTGTATGTCACTGCTTGTTCAAATTCATGTCTCAGCAGTCTTTCTTATTCTTCTCTTTTATTTAACTTACAGAAAATTAGGAAGTGCTAAGTTTTGTCCTTTGTAATTTGACTTGCAAAATCAAATCAAAGGCAAAAGTTATCTTCCACTTTTAGCATTTTGGAATAAAATATGATCTTACTCGTGGGGAAGCAAGAAGAAGCATCAGAAGAGACTGGGACCTTCTTTTTCTTTTCTTTCTCTTTTTTTTCTTTTTTTTATTTATATTTTGTGTTTGTGGGATGGGGGGTGGGGGGTGGGGGTGGGGGTTATTTATGTTAGCTGGGGCTGCCGTCTGGTGCTATTTTCAGCATCGAGATCCTAACTGCATTGTTAAGTTGAATGACAGCCGAAAAGATTTCCCAAATAATTCTTTCTTGTTCGCATACAAAATTATGACTTTTGATACTAAAGGCTTCCAAAGATTACTAGTCACGCTTCTTCAGTCCTCTGTTAGTTGTCCACATAGGACTCTCAACTATGTAAATATGTAGAACTCTCTTCATCTCTTTGAAATATGTCATGTTAACCTTTGTTTCAAATACTTCCTTGTAGTGCTGAGTGATCCAGATAAAAGACTTGAGTATGATCTGAATGGAAATTATGAGATTGACAAATATACACTGCGGGTCAGTATTTTCGCATCATTTCATCTTTTTATCCTGCATACTTTTCCTTCTTTGTGAATCTTCATTTTGAATCAAGTAAATTCACCTTGCTGGGATCAAGGATCCTCGACATTTGCTTGCTGATAGTTTGGGTTTTAATTCTGCCGATACAGGAATATTTATCGAGATTTAAAGGAATGATACTTACCTGTAATGGACTTGGTATTAGCCACACGTCAATTTGGTATGTATTCCCATCTGGCTCTGATGCTAGAATTGTTAGATTTCTTTGTCAAGCAAACTGGTTTCATTATTACACTGTCCGTGAAAGTTTTATAGCTTCAAAGCATGGTAAACCACAGTAGATTGTTGTTTGCTATGCTGTTTATTATAGGGCAACTGCATATGACTACTGAAGAAATCAAAGGTTCTGTCCCCAAAATTTTGATCTCTACCATGTCTACTAGTGACAAAATTTTAATGCCACTTGAGAGTAAGGGTCAGGAAATATGAGTGGATAAATATTGAGACAGATAGAAGCTAATCCTACATGTGGCAGTGTGTTTATATAGAGCATCTGACATTTCTCACAATAGGACTACAAAGGTTATGAGCCCAGAGAAACAGTATGAATTAGTACAATTAAAAAAAAAAAATACTGACATAGTAACAAGAGATTTGCTTATCTTACTGAATTTTAAGACATTTTGCCATGCAATCCTGAAACGCTAGATCGCACTGGTCTACTAATCAGCACATCTGAAAAACAATGTTGCACTTAAACTTTTGAGTGTTTGTTGTGGTGATGTTGATGGCCATTATCTTTGTTACTTTTTTTTTGTCATCATACAGCCTAGCGTGTTTTTTTTTGCCCTCAGTGAATTTAGAATGTTTGGACAACACCATTGTGACTTTTACTCTGTGTTTCTTGGTTGCTTTTGCTGGTGCAGGTCGCAGCCACTGATGGAACTTAAGGATTTAAAAGAAAAATAAGATTGAAATGGTCTAATTTATCACCTCTCTTCACCTCAATAATTTTCTTGGTCAGCATTTGTAGATTGATCAAAATCTTTGTATTATATAGTTGCATGGAAGTAGTAAACGAGACTTGATAGGAACGTCTCGTGTAGAGCATATTGGCCTAATACAATAATGTTATGATTTCTTGTATATGCTAATTGATGGCTAAACTTATTTTCCTTCAGATTTGGAGAGACTATATGGAGTAGGGTTCATCTTTTCTTAAATTAGGGGTTTAGTCTTGTCTTGATTGGAAGTGTAAAGTGAGTTCAGTAGGCTAATAGGTCAGGCAAGTTGAATTTTAACTAGAGTTCAAGTTAAAATTGTAATGGTTGGAAAGCTGACTTCTGAGGTTTAACCAATTTATACAGAGTGATGATAGTAAGAATGATTTTGAGGGGGTGAGTTCGAGGTAAATTATTAGAATTCCATCTATGCAGACTACAGCAGAGCTTTAACTTTATGGACAGCAATGACAACAACCATTTTTGAACGTTTTCTAACGTTTCCACAACAGAAGACCACAAAAAAGAAAAGCATAATATGCTAGTTGTTCTTGATGGATGTGTGGCCTTTTTTTTTTTTTTTTTATTTCCTCTGCTTTACTAGTCCGATGAGTCCCGCAATCGTGTTTAGGTTAGCAAGTCCAACACCAGTGAACCCCATTGAAGTGAAAAATAATTTGGAATGGAGATATTTTTGTGAAGTTTATGTTGGTAAATGAAAGAATGAACAAGAAGAAACCCATTTGCAGTAATTGGAGAGGAAAATTGTATTCTGTCATTGCTGTATAACTGCTCTTGGGACCAGCTATTTTACTTTTGTATCTGGAGTTGGTAAGATCATGCTCCAGCAGTCCAGCTTGAGGCAGATACAAAAATAAAATAGCTGGTCCCTAGAGTAGTTTTACAGGAATGACAGAATACAATTTTCCTCTCCAATTGCTGCAAATGGTTTTCTTCGTCTTCGTCATTCTTTCATTTACCAAAAATTTATGAGGTGTTCTGAGGGTTAGATGATGTGAGATGGGTCATGATTCATGTGTATGAACGGCCTAAACCCACAAGCAATTGCGTGAAGAATCTATGTATCATATATTCTTATAATAATTATTAGATTATACGACTGGGGACCTAGTACAACACAGAAAAGCCGCCTCGAATATGGGAAACATCAAAGATTGTCTGGGCTGGGGCTGGAAGGGAGGTGGTTCCATGTGTGCTGGACTTGCAACGGACGGACCGACCTTAGCAGAAACGAGACTGGCCAATATTCCCTCTGCTTAGATAATTTGCACCAAAATGATGGATCCATCGGACGTTTTATGTCCACACGCTAATTAATGTGGCGGCATTACAAAACATTCATGAATGCATTTACAAAGGATACATTCATTCATTTATATGACAACTTTTTGTTTATGTGTCATTAACATTTTAGCCTTGAATTGCTTATCATCATAAACATTAGTTGAACCATCTACATATATATGAATACACACACACACACACACACATATTAGCTGGCCTTAACCAATTTTCTGTTATGCATATATATTAGTATTACTGGGCGCAGAAGCAGACGAATTCTCGTTTTAAGGATTTGATGAGTTCCTTTTCAGCATTCTTCTCAAGCGCATGTGGAATAGGAAAAAATTGATGCCCACTTTCATAATGGATCATCAATAAAATAATAAAGGACAAACTATAAGCAACACCATAAAGAGAAGAGAAAAAAGGTAAGAGAACTGCCAAAAGCAATAGCATTATATAACTTGAAACAAAAAAACCAACGGCTGAGAAAGAGAACTAGCCAGCCATTATTATATTATAATAAATAATAAAGAGAAGGAATGAATTAAAACAAATAAAAGCATGCAGCAAAACAAACACATAGAGAAAGTACATTTGTACTGTGACAAAGCAATGCATTTATAAAAACTAAGAAGGTATCAATATGACATTCTTGAATAAATCAAACACAGATCACCTACCCACCACACCATCAATATTTAATTTAATGATCAGTAGTAAAATTAGGATAACCCTGTAACAAATGCCTCAAGCAATATTGTTTTTCTTTTACAATCTACAAACTACATGCCAAATACTATATACAATAAAATAAAAGAAAGAGAGAGAGTGCAATTAAGGTAGCAATTAGATGCGAGTGAAGGGGTGACATATTTGCCATCCCATTCCATTGTGTCCCCACCCAACTAGTCGATACTGCTACAATTAATTTATTTTGTTCTGTATTCAATTCAATTCTTGTTTTTCCAAATACTAATACCACCACGCATCACCACCATCCCCATCACCATCACCATCACTTGTGTGGTCTAATAATAAAGTTACTAATACAAGAAGAAGAGAAAAAGAAATTGGAGTTTGAAGGACGTCAGTCGTTGAATAGATAAAAATTAAAGTCCTGCAATGTTTGGTTTGGGTTCGGAAGTCGGCTCGGACACGGGTAGACTTTTTGTTCCGTGCTGACAAAACCACCCAACCTCCATTCGTGAATCGGGCCATTTACCCAATGTCCAGCAAGCCCCGACCCAAAACCCAACCCCTCAGCCTTGGTCAACTCATGCTCATCTCAATCTCAATCTCATCAATATACAAGCATTCAAAGCCAACCCTATATACACACACACACACATACACACTATTTAAATAAAAATATATATTAAAAAAGAAAAAGAAACGTCTCGCCCTTTCCCTTCTCTTTTCCCTTCCATCTTCTCCTCTCTTTCCTTTCTACTTTTCAAGAATATATAATAATATTGTAGAATACTTTCCCTGCCTTCATTTCCTTCCTCTCCTCAATTTCACCAAAAACACCATTACTCTGTCTTCCATCGGCACCATCACCTTCCCTTCCCCAGAATCAATGGTCAGTTACATTATTAATTCCTTTCCTTTCCTGCTTTTGTACAAATTAGTTACTTTAACACGCATTATTGTTCTCAAATGAGACGCTACTACTTCCATTGATCACTCAATTCTTTTTCTTGATTGAATTTAACAATTAATTAAATGATCATTTCAGGGTGGTGAAGAAGATGACAGCAAGTGGCCCCTCTGGCTCCGTCCTCTGCTGCAGTCCACCTTCTTCGGCCAATGCAAGCTGCACGCGGCGGCCCACAAGAGCGAGTGCAATATGTTCTGCTTGGACTGCATCAATGGACCCCTATGTTCCCTCTGCCTCACCTTTCACAAGGATCATCGCTCTATACAGGTTAAACCCCCCCGCCCCCGGCCACCAATTGCAGAAAATTAAGAAACAAGAATCAATCATTTGGTCATCAATATGAATGCGTTGGCTTTTTTGTTTTTTGTGCCCCTTTTCTGCAGATACGGAGGTCATCATACCATGATGTGATAAGGGTGTGTGAGATTCAAAAGTATTTGGACATAACAGGGGTGCAGACCTACGTTATAAACAGCGCAAAGATAGTTTTCCTGAACCAACGCCCTCAGCCCAGGCCTGGCAAAGGAGTCACCAACACCTGCCGCGTCTGTCGTCGCAGCCTCCTTGACTCCTTCACTTTCTGCTCCCTCGGCTGCAAGGTACCCTTACTTTTCTTTTCTGCCCCACTCTATATTTTACCGAAAGCCGGAAGAATGAATGGGTTGATCATTAACAGCTTTTGGATTCGGAAATTTACTTCTGCGTTATTGAAGTTAGATTGGTTTGATTTTTGTGGCTTGTAATTGATGCGAGTCTGCATAAGCATTGATTTTTGTTCAAGATAGTGACTTTTTCCCACCAGAACAATTGGTCTAGGTTCAGTGTCAGAGAGCATAGACCGACCAACCATAAAATTCGGCAGCATTTGTTCTCTTTCGGAAAAGCAGTGGAATTGGAATCTGATTCATGCACCTTACCTTATTGCTATTACTATTCTTGTGATAAATTAATATTAATCTTAGTGGTGGTGATCAGTATTTTGTGAAAGAATATATCATAAGAGAGTCGTAAAATTCCTCAACTGTAATGTGCAGTGTCCAGTGATATGACTTTGGTGTTTGTTTGTCCTTCAGATAGTTGGGACGTCCAACAATTATCAAAAGAAGAAGAAGATAGAAATTACAGGAATGGAGGTTGGTGGTTCCGATTCAGAAGAAGACTATGAACAAGTGATTAAGAGAAACAAAATCCAGAGCTTCAGTCCATCGACCCCCCTTGAGACTGCAATCACAAATTACAGAAGCGCAAAGAGGAGGAAGGGAGTTCCTCACAGATCTCCCACTGGCTGCCTTGTCATACAATACTGATTACTGTATTTGAAGGAATATTGTTGGCCATTCCATTCCAGCATACTGAGCTTTGGTCGCTGGAAGCCGGTGCTGGAATTGGAAATTAAATGTGGATCTGTACAGTGTAGTAATAGTGTTACATAGATATAACACGAGGGTATGAATTATGAGTTATGTAACATAAATATGGAAAATAGCAGGTAGTGAAGAAAATGAATAAAAGGGTGGAGAAAAAGAAGAAAGGGCAAAGGCCGGGTAAATTGTAAATATCTATATACCAGAGAGTAGTGGTGTATGTATGTTTTGCTGAAGATGATATTGCTGTATAATACAAAACAATACTGGTATTGAAATGGATTTAGTACTGGTACGGTGTTTGTCACTATTGAAAGAATATTAAGACGAAATGCGGAGAGGTTGAGAGTATTTCTTGCAAGATTATTCATCCCTTGTGGAAGGAAAGGTCAGTTCACTATGAATTTTCTTGAGGTGTGCCTGTAGTTTGCCAATTGAGAAAAAACTACGAATTTTCTGATGTTGTACGCAACAAGTTCAAGTCCAGACTCCAGGTCCTGGTCCAAGTCCGCCAAGTCTATGGTGGAAAAGTAGTGGTGGTGTTGCTATTTGTGAAAATGGAGAAAATAGTTGTTGGGGGGGGCGGGGGGGAGGGGGCGCAAGTCAAGTCAAGTCAAGTCAATTAAGGCTGTCTCAGCCTCAATGCCATTGTCCATGCCCACCGCTGAATACTGATGGTCCTGGTGGATATTTTGTTATTTGCAAGAAAGTAGTATATGCATTGTGTTGTTGCCACTCAGAACTCAACTGCAACCTAGTTGGAAGTTAGAAGACCCGAAATCCTAATACCAGTATGGTATATTGCATAGTTATTCCAGAGTTAGGTGAGGCGTAGCTGATTAGCTGATCCTGAGTCTGATACCAGTAACACCAGGAATCAGATTCAATCCAAATTCAATCCAGTCCCATTTTTCAATTACCAGTACCTCTAGTTAAACCATTCAATTCCTGTTGGCTGTTGGCTGTTGGTTGCCGTGCTATTGAGGTTAGAAAATGAATAACAAATATCACTCAATACAACCAATCACAAAGCATGAAACATGAACATGAAACATCAACTGATCAAAAGTCAAAGAATGAAGTTGTTACAGTGATATTTCAATCTGGAATTGGACCCGCAACAAATTATGAATTCATGATCCTACTTTCTTTCATTTCAACTTCCACAACCCAATTATTATTCATCACCACCATCATCATTATTAAATGATTCAAACATAAATCAAAGGGAAGGGGTTTCAAACTTTTAACATGGCTCCTCAACATCATCAGTAGGCGAACCATATTTGCCTACGTTATTTTCCAAACAATTGAATATAAAGTACCTCTAAAACCCAGAATCAAGAATCAAGAAATTCTTAAATTGAAAGCAAAGGGTAAAAATTAATAAAACTTTGGTATCATCGGACAACTCCAACAGCACTTGCAGTCTAAAATAATTCTAGTACTACCTTCATAGTTGGAGATAAATTATTACATCTCCCATAGCATAAAATCTCTTTCTCCTAACTCAAACTCAACTGTAAAAATTAAATATTTGATTGAATCAGCAGCTACCATAACTAACTACACAGCTAGCTTGAATATACACAATTCAATAAACAACAAAGAAATTTTCCAACCAAAGAATTCAATGGATCAACTCACTTGAGGGTTGCCGTGTCAGGTCATTTTTCCTTTATCTTCTTCTTTTCCCCTCAATTCTAAAGGCAATTCATTCATGTTAAGTCATATTACAAACTGGAGATTTGATCAGAACCTACATCAGACCATATGGCAGAGCTTTCACGATGTAATGCAAATGACTCAGCTAACTTTACCGCATCTTGTACTCTCAATCGAGTTCCTTGTTGTCCAACAACTACCGATGCAACCTTAGAGGCTAATGTACCCATGCCTCTCAAATCAGACACTCCACGTAATAAGCCATATAATATGCCAGATGCATAAGCATCCCCAGCTCCACAAGTATCTACTGGCACACAAGGCGTTGGAGGGATGTAAACAGCCTCTCCTTTTACGCCGATATAAGAGCCTCTAGGCCCATCTGTGACTGAAACAAATGGGACAAAATGGCTCAGGTACCTCGTTGCGGAAACAGGGCTTTCTTTTGAGGAAAAGTGACAAAAAGTTCTAGCTTCATCACTGTTTGCAAAGATGATGTCTGCATAATTTGCCATGATATCCCTAACAAAGAAGAAAAAACAAAAATTGAAATGAGTCTTCAACAGATTATTGGAGTCCTATGCTTTAAGTATTTTCAATTAGTTGAAGCGAAGTTCTTTTTCCTACACCAGTCGAAAAGTGAAGAAATACAAAGAATTGGGTCTTGTTACAAGATATTTACCAGAAATCATCATAATGTCTCTCAATGCAGCTAACATCTGACGCCGTGATGGCAACCAGAGCACCACACCTGCGGGCCTCCTCACATGCCATGGCAATTGTTTTGATTGTGTCAGGAAATTCAAATAAGTAACCTTCAACAATTAATATACTTGTTTTGGACATCAAGCTGGCCAAGCACGGATTGTAGTTTACCCTTGCAGACGTCCCCTAGTTTCATCAGAGGAAGCAATTTGTCAGCAATTCATGAAACCATCGAACTTTCATAAAACTTGAGAAGTTGAAATAATAGTCAGGATAAGGATCCAAATTTCCTTTTTTGGGTGATGAAGATGATAATGGATACTATAACTATGAAAATGTACATGTTGATGATGATGATGAGCTAATAAAAATTGCAATCAACCAATGACATGGTAATCAGATCGAGTTAATTACAAAGTCTTCGATACAAAAAATAATTTGTATTCATTAGTCAAAAACCTATTAGTTTGAAATGGACCACATGGACGATATGTGTGCCTTACAATGCATAATATACACCTAACTTGGTATATAATTAGTTGTGCAAGCAACTTCATTTTGAATGAGTTGAAAGAGTGATATACACGTAATTTCAGGAGGCAAAATTGACATCTTTTTTATTTTTCATTTTTTTAAATTGAGTTTTGGAATAATTAGGTAACATCTTTCCACTTCTTTCTGCACATTCCTCGCTTAATGGTAGATTTGCTCAACCTTGCTTGACAATCTATGAAAAATCTTTTACAGTAAATTTCCTCTCTATCTATTCTTTAAGGTAAATAGATTAATGACCCTGTCCTACAAACATCAGCACTACTCAACATTAATTTGCTTTATAAAAGTGTTTATACTTTTTGAGAGGAGAGAAAAACTTATCATAGAAGTTGTTAGTTTGAAAATATCCATTATTTCTCTGGACAACTAGGAACGCCAAATCTAACAAAATAAAATGGGAACTCGCAAGATCATAATATTTCCATGTTTTTTGAACTTTTTCTCTATTTAGAAGTATATTGGAGAACATGTTTACAACATAACTGTGAATTTTCAAAGTTCGTTTAGGCAATCCCTCAAAGACAGGCATGTTCACAAGGTAAATGGCACCTAAATCTTTTCATTGACAAAGATCCTACTGACCTGGTATGCAAGCATTGTCCTTTGAGCATCTGGAGTTGTGAGAACAATAACTGTTCCTGTTGTTCCATCCTTCACTGGTGCTGACAGGAAATTCACATTTGCTCGCCGGAGTTTTGATCTATGCCAAGGATTCCACAAAATTCAATTCATAGATCAGACTAATCTAAAGTGATAAAAAGAAAACAAAATGTGTATAGTATACCCTGTGTCTAACTTAAGAAAATCCTAACCCATTCTACAGATCACTGTCACCACTATGAGAACAATGAATTATTCCAGAAAAGAAAAAGTAGATATTGTAAGAATACGAAATTATAGGAAAAGAAAGCCTATTGGTAGAATCCACCACATGGACAACAAATAGGAGAAGCTGTAAGAATATGAAACATGAAAAAGAAAGTCTACCTGTAGAATCCACCTAATGGATCACTTCCAACACTGCCAGCCATGGCAACATTCAATGAAGGTCCTCCAATGGTTTGACCACCAAGCCTTGCCAAGGCCACTAAGGTATTAGAAAGAGAACCACCAGCGGCAGCTTTGTAGCTGCATCCATCCATGGCCCGTAAAACTCTACCCCTTTCTTCATGATTCACCACTTTCCTTGTGCCCTTCTCTAATCCAAGTCTATCAAGACACTCATTATCAACCATGCCAGAAAAGTCCACCTACAATGGTGAAAATGAACTAAACTTAATTCTCATATAATCACAATAACTAAAAATCAGCTCACATGTCAACATGACTGACTGACAGGTGCAATAGCTCAACTTCCCATTCAGGAAGAGGTGCATGAGCATCACCCTGATATTAGAAACAAATATTCTCTAACTTGTAAACAAATGGGTGGAGCACGCATTTTTACTGCTCAAAGTTGGGACAGATTCATGTGAAAATGATCAGCAAGCTACTGAAGATCAATTTGACAAGTCAGGGGAAGAAAGCGAATTATTTGCAATGCTGAACGCACCCAATGCCAAAATGAAAACCTATCTTATAACATAACAGAAGTGTTTCCGTGTTAACCCATTCTACTTTCATGTTAGCACATAACTTCATACCCTGACTGACTAACCGTAAACCTAGAAAAAAAAAAAGAAAAAAATACAATCTTTACATCGCTAATCCATATTCTCCAAACCCACGTAGCAGGAAAAAAATTTCATAGGTTCTAGCGTGAAGGCCCCCGCAATAAATTTAAAAGAATAACTGAGAGGATTAATTATAATAAGGAAATTACCATAGCTTGGCCGAGCCCCAAGACATGCCATCTTTCTGGCAAGGAGGCAGAAGATTCTTTATCGTTATTTTCCTGCTCTTGGTGGGCTTCATCGTCGTCAGAATCAGAAACTCCTAACTCTTCAGTCGCGGAGCTCGAACGACTACTGTCCACGAAACCATCTGTATAGCTGGCGTCGCTGCCACTAGACATAGAAGAAAAGTTGAAATTGAAATTGATTGGAAGAGAACATGTGAAACGGAGAGGATGAATGTTTGTGCGGTTAAAGAAAGAGGAATTAAGGGGGGTGGTGGTGGATGAAGAGCCATAGTAGCAGGTGTTAGGAGTGAAGGATGGAGAAGAAAGTTCGGAGACAGAGATAATTGGGGAAAGTTTTCCGAGTAGCATGGAATTGGAGGCGGGAGAAGAGGACGATAGTGAGATGAGAGAGAAAGACATGATAGTGGTTTGTTACAATTTGGGCACTGCAAGAACCAACTATTTCGTTGGTTTGTTCAACTGTTTTGCAGAGATTGTAACCGCTGGGCGAGGATGCACGCACGGTGGAGAACGTCTCCAGTCTCCACCCAACAGAAGGCCACAACTCCCAACTCCGCCTCCGCCTCCACGGCCCTTACCACCTGTCTCTTATATCTGGTCTTGGCTTATCTCGGGCCTTTTCTGTTATACCTATTCTGCCCCTTCTATTTTCCGTCACTCTCAATTTTCTCCCTTGCTTCTCAAGTCAAGTCCGTCCCAGCCACTAATTCAATTTCCAACAGACCACCAATTAGCTCTAACAATGTTATTTATTTCTTTATTTTTATAAAAGAAAATTAGTAACCAAATTAAAGAAAATATGTGCCAAGGACAAGGTTGTCTCTCTAAAGCGGCCAAGAGGGCTTAAATTGGGTTGTGTTTCACAAAATTTTGAGGTAGTTGAAATTTGGTATTTGAATTTGGTTGCTCTAACAAGAAATATTAAATTTGGTCCGTATCCCATCAAGGTCTTGTTATCGAACATTAAATTCAAAATTTGACGCGTTAGCTAGGGTTGACCAATCAAGTCAAGTCTTGGTAGTTGTTAATATCTACTCATATTAAAGATTTGAAGGTCGTAATTTGATCGACTATCAACTTAAACCATAATTAGTCGAGCATGGGTCAGTTGGATATCAAATTTAGTTGAATGCCAGCTTGAGCCACAATGGATTGGGTTTGGGCCTATTAAATCATTCAATATTAAACTATTTATTAATAAAAATTTACAATAAACTGGTATTTCATGACTTGAGCGCCATAAAGTTTTTCAAGAATGTATCTGTGTCAACGGATTGGAGGGGCAAACTCTTCTTTTTTTCTATTTCTCTAAATTGTCCCCCGCCCCCCCAACTTCCAATTGTAGGGTATAAACTCTGTCCAAGTTAGCTGTTTCAGTGTTACTCTCTAAAATTCCCACATTTATTTCGATTCCTTTGAATTTTACATGTTTTTTATCACAAAAATATCATCTTCGTTCTCTTAATTTATTAATCTCTCTTACTGATTTTTTTTTTATATGTACGTAGATCTCAAAAAATATGCAAAATAAAATAAACATTAACCCAAATGAATAGCTTTTAATAACCATCACTATGCATGCTGCCGACAAGTGAGATGAAAAAAAAAAAAGGATGGAACAATTGAAAGGAAGCTTACGGGACAGGGAGACGGAGGAGCAACCAAAATTCAGCGGCAGCAACCCGCAAACTGATGGATACGATGAATCAGAGTAAGAAAAATGGATAAGGACCAGAATTATAGGGCCAAAGGCGAAGATAAAGTAGATAGATAGAATTACAAGTTTCAGGAGAGGATAAGCAAAAAGCAAACAGTACTGAGCTCTGATCAGGAAAGGTATCTCTTTCACATTTTCGTCGCTATATATGCTTATGCATCTGAAGACATTTAGCGAAAATGTTTTCAAGGAAAGAAAGCTTGTTCTTGGAAAAAGGAAATATTTTTCAACTTATGCTTATCTGTAGCTAGTTTACGCTTGCTTTCGGGGTTTGCCCAGAACCAATGAAATAATCTAAAGAAGCCTCCCCCGATCGACCACACGGCCATGTCTTCTTTTATTTTACACATTTATACGTCCAGTAAGGGATGTTGAATTTTTGCCACCAAGTACCCTGCCTGAAAATAAAATGAAAATGAAAATATTCATAATTTGAATGCCAAAAACTCAATAAAATGTTTTTGGTGTAATTTTTTATTTTTAAAGCCTTGAGATAGATTTTCTTCAGCAATAACCAATAAAATAATGCGTTGTCAAGTTTGTCACTTGCTTTCTGGCGCCTATACGGTTATATGCTGCGAGTTGTGGCTTTGTTTGTTAATTGTTGAGTGAAATACTTGAATGTAGAAGAAGACGGGTGGATAGTATATAAAAGAACAAGCTTTCTCTTTTAAGAGAAGCTAATGTTTTGTGGTTCTTAAAATTAGTGCTTATGTCAAAGTTAAAGGCTTTACTACAGATGGCATGTGATGACTTCTAGAATTGGAAATAATGAAATAAAATGTGATCGGTGCTATGACTTGGATGGAAAAACTAGACAAAATACCTGGATTTTCTGGACATGACTCTTTGTTCGTTTACAGGAGGTCCATTCCCTCATGACTTGAGATTTGAGACACTGCCAATCCCTGAAGGTGTTGACATGTCTGTCTAACACATGGACTGTGCCCACGGACCAAGAGGGAGGATGCATTCCTCTATTGCACTTTATCTTATGAGAGATTTGTTCAGTTGTTTCCTTCTTTAATCATCTAGATGAACATCTAGACTGCTTATAAGGACAGTATGAAGTTTGGTTGTCACTTGTCAGAAAGCTGGGCTTTAAAATGGACATCAGAAAATATTCAGAGGCATGATTAGGCATCCGCTAGAATGATATATTCTTTAACAAGGATGAGACAATTACTTTGTATCAGAAACTAATTTTTGGATTTAATGGCTCGAGCAGATGTTGTTTACCTGTGTCACAAGTACTTTTTGCTGTTAGGTGAATCATATATATAACCCTTTATCCATGTACCTTTTCTTATTGAAGCCGTGGCTTGAGAGTCCACATGAATTGACAGAGGAGCTGAATCCAATGCGGATGAATGTTACCCGTGGAACTTAAATAAATTCACATGCGCATCCAGTTCCCCATACGTGGAATTGTCTTTCAATGATGAATACATACCGGTACATCACGCACACTGGCCCTATATAAGGCCAAGAGTGTTTTTACACTTTTTCAATTCCTTTTCTTTGTACGGGTGTGCTGTATTTTGCTTGTTGACAAATCAATTTGTTATTTCTTGAAGGTGCTAGGATCGAGTTGGGCCCGGATGATCCCCCGGCCCTGTGCTGCCGAATTTTACTGTTGTTGTGGAGGCAGCTGGTTGTACTTCTATTACTACTCATAATTCATTGGATGGCTAGTTGATTAATAAACAAGCACCATGTCCTGATGATCATCCGACCTTGTGAACAAATCTGTACCACAAACCTCTCACTGGATCGTAAATTAATTTACTCTGTTTCCTTTCATTAGCCATTTATTTTGTCTGGCCAAATCAATGCGGTGTAATTAGTCCCAATCAGGCAGTTGTAGTATTCATTTGCTCGTTGATTTGGTCAAATTGCAGACAGATAGAGTGCTTATTTATCATGAATCCGGGGAGGATATTACTTTGTTTTGTGGTTGAAGCTGGCATAGCTGGGAATAAAAGATATGGTATGATTTGGGAATATGCAGACGGGGATGGTGGTGGTGCAACTTGTTGTATTCTGTCCCCACGTTTCATTGACATATATCACCCCCATGTGCATGGCCACATCTTCAATGTTTAAGGGGACATAATGTATAACGTATGATGCTATGCATATTTCTTTATTCATTATGATTGACATGGTGCCTTGCCTGGCAAAGTATATATGTATATTATAAGCAGTTATATAAAAAGTTATGCAGTAAATCTTATATATATCTTGTGAGTTAACTACCAGCATTGCAGATCACCTAATTGGAGTGGTCATGATTGTTGAAACTTTATCCTTGGGACAAACGTGTATGTTGCATCATCATAGTTTTTCCCTTTTTCCGTGGGCAAAAGTCAAGATCAAATTTTGTGGAGGTTAATTGGGATGGAAGATTTGGCTGAGGAAAGGAGGTGATAGAGCTGAAAAAGAGGGCAACACAAAAATCTCACCTAATGAAATTTTAATAACAGAGGTATAATATGATTAGTGCATATTAAATAAATTTGATTAAGTTTGCAACAGCCAACAGGAGAAAGTCTGAAAGGAAAGAAGGAACAGTGGCTGGTTAGTTTTTCTGTCAACACCAACAACCAAACCACACTTTAAACACAGATAGTGTACATTTGAATATTAAACCATTATTTACATGTCGGTCCAGATATGTTTCACATAAATCACATTTTTAAACTTTAATCTTTCCCAGGTAAGAGCAATCAATAGAGCTATTAACTATCCTCCAAACAAGCCATAAACAGAGCTGGAATAATTAAAATATAATCAATGCTTTGTCTTTTCCTATATTTTTAAGCTAAAAGCAAATCATCTTGATGAAAATTATATAATTCAATAATGGATACTGCCCTACACATTACAGGTGAGACCCATGTGAGAGCAAACAACCAATATTACCAGATAACAAAAAGAAATTGATTAAAGTTTCTCTATTTTTTTTTTCTTGCCGGTCATTTTCAGCTTTATGCTGAAAAAGCAGCAGTAGTAATTGATTCACAGGTCTTTCTTTCTTTAACCTCTGAGAGGAAGTCCTGTAGGGGCATTGGTGTAAATTCTCTCTGCAAAAGGTGCAGGCAGAAGAAAAATAGAAAGAGAGGAGCAGCAGTTTTGGTCAATCTGGAGACAAGAGCGCTCAGCGCACGGCACCAACCCAAATGATTTTTATTTGTTATTATTATTATTTTTATGTGTTCTGTAAATTCTTCCCTGAAATCACTTGTACATCCTTGCCGTCCATAGAAACTGTAATTCAACTATAGATATCAGATACAGTTGTTGTCAAAAACACACATACACCAAAAGAGAGGCATATACAGCGTTAGAGTGACATTAAATTTAAGCATTTTAGTAAAGAGCCCGTCTTCAATTGAAGGAATTATAGCTTCTTCACTCACCTTTGCTGCAAAGATATTTGCCTTGCATCATGGCTGCCAAATCCAAGTAAGTGCGATAGTGTTTGTGGGTGGATCTGATGTGGGATTTTGTTGGTCTTTATGTTTTCCAATTTTGTATTTCTGAATTGTATCTGCTCTTTTGATTCATGATTGTACATGTTTACTACGAGCGCCCATCTGATGATCAACTTAGAAATTCCCACTTTTTTGACCTGTGGTTTATGTGGGTTCAAAGAAAAATTGCTTCCATCTGGAGCTTGTATTAGTAGTCTTAGTTAATTTTGCAGTTTATTTCTGTTATATCACCAATATCCTGGTTAGCTGATTTCAGAAAGCAATTCTGTCTTAGTTTCCTTTTGCTTTCAAATTTCTTATTGGATGAGTGAAATACTTTGGATATAAAGGTGAAATACCGTGGAAGGATTCTATATTTGGCCTGAAGCCATGCATGTTAATTACATTTTATGCCTCATATGTGTAATGGATGCGTCTTTGTAGATCTTGCATTGTCTGCTTTAGTTAGAAAATGGGATCTGACAATTAAGATTTTGTGCTTATGTAGATCTGCTTTATCTGGAACTCCCAACTCCAAACCATCGCCAGCAACTCCTCGAGTCAGCAAGTCAAGCAGCAGGGGAGTGCCTAAGCCTGCTGCTGATTCAATGTCTTCCCTGCAAAGTTCTCGCCTTTCAGTTGATCAATCTCCAAGATCTGTTACTTCAAGGTCTACAGCGGACAGGCCATCTCCAAAGCTTGGCACTATACCTGATGTAAGTTTAACCAATTTTTCCTTGGAAATATACTATCCTGTACAAATGTTGGATTTTTTCCCTCGTTAGGACACTTGAATGCATAATTGAGAATTATTGGAACGAAAATGAGATCTTCGTAATGTAGAAGCAATGTGTTTTCAGAGATCTAGGTTGTGTGTGGATGCTGATCTTTTTTTGTTTCTCTCAGAAAAAGGCTACTCGCATTTTGAAACCATCAGAACTTCAGGCCGAATTAAATCTGGCTCAGGAAGATTTAAAGAAGGCAAATGAGAAGTTGGTTTTGGTTGAGAAAGAAAAAGCAAAGACTCTTGATGAATTGAAAGAAGCACAGAGACAGTCTGAGGAAGCAAATGAGAAGCTCAGGGAGGCTTTGGTGGCTCAAAAGCGAGCAGAAGAAAATTCTGAAATTGAAAAGTTTAGAGCAGTTGAGATGGAGCAAGCAGGCATTGAAACAACTCAGAGGAAACAAGAGGAATGGCAAAAAGAGCTGGAAGCAGTGAGAAACCAGCATGCCACGGATTTGGCTGCTCTTCTATCTGCCACTGAGGAACTCCAGAAGATGAAGCAAGAACTAGCAATGACATGTGATGCGAAAAAGCAGGCACTGAGCCATGCTGACAATGCAACAAAAATAGCTGAGATTCATGCGGAAAAGTTTGAAGCTCTTTCTGCTGAATTGGTCCAATTGAAAGCCGTGCTTGATTCGAGGGTCAAAGTGGAGGTCATTGAGAACAGTAAATTAGTCTCAGAATTGAAATTGGAGACAGATTCTCTGAGACAGCAGCTTGAAAAAGCAAAAATTTTTGAGGAGAAATTGGCAGAGAAGGAGGCCACCTTAGAACAACTTAATGTTGATCTGGAAGCTGCAAAAATGGCTGCATGTTATGCACGTAATTTAGTAGAGGAGTTGCATGAAAGAATTAAGGACTTAACATATCAGACGGAACAAGCAAAGAGATTGGAGAAATCTGCATCACAATCTCTGGAATCAGTCATGAAACAACTGGAAGGAAGCAACGATTCATTGCATGATGCAGAATCTGAGATTACATTACTTAAAGAGAAGGTTGGCTTGCTGGAAATCTCAAGCGGAAGGCAGAAAAAGGAACTAGAAGAATCAGAACATCGCCTCAAATTAGCTAAAGAAGAAGCATCCGAAATGGTGAAGAAGGTTGAATTTCTTTACTCTGAGCTTGAAACTATGAAAGAAGAGAAAACTCAGGCCTTGAACAATGAGAAGCTTGCAGCTGATAGTGTTCAAACTCTATTGGAAGAAAAAAACAAGCTCATCAATGAGTTGGAGACTTCCAGAGATGAAGAAGAAAAAACCAAGAAGGCATTAGAAAGTTTAGCATCAGCCTTACATGAAGTCTCTTCAGAAGCAAGAGATGCAAAAGAAAAGCTGTTTTCTATTCAAGTTGAACATGAAAACTACGAAACACAAATAGAAGATCTGAGGGTGGTTCTAAAAGCCACAAACGAGAAGTATGAAAGCATGCTTGATGATGCAAAACAAGAGATCGATGCTCTCACTAATTCGATTGAACATTCAAAGCACGACTACAGCAACTTGAAGGCTGAAGTGGAACAAAAAGAGCTTTATTTGATGAATTCTATGAAAAAATCTGAAGAAGAGAACTTTTCCAGGGAAAATGAAATACACAGGCTGGTTAATTTATTAAAATTGGCAGAAGAAGAAGCTTGTGCAACAAGGGAGGAGGGAGAACGTTGGAGAAATTCCTTTAGGAAAGCAGAATCAGAGGTGATTTACCTAAAGGAAGTCCTAGGTGAAGCAAAGGCTGAGACCATGAGATTAAAAGAGGATTTGATCGACAAAGAAAATGAATTGCAGAATGTTGTTCTGGAGACTGAGGACCTGCAGAGAAGAGAAGCAGCTGCACGGGGAAAAGCTGAGGAGTTATCTAAGTTGCTTGAAGAAGCTTTGTCCAAGAAGCACGGAGAGGAGGAAAATGGTGAGCTGACGGACAGTGAAAAAGACTATGACATGCTTCCGAAAGTGGTGGAGTTTTCTGAACAAAATGGCACAGGAGATGTGAAGCCTGTGGTGGAGGTTCAATGTCAACAGAGGGAGCTACCTGTAAAGGAGAAGCCAGCCGAAGCTAATGATGTTTTCACTGATAAAACTGCTGAGAGAGGTTCTGAAGGGGAGAATGCGAATGGGAAACTAAAAGATGATGAGGAAAAAGAAGAAGACAATGCAGAAGATTCTACAGAAGTAGATATTAAAATGTGGGAGAGCTGCAAGATTGACGAAAAAGACTTCTCTCCTGAGGGTGAGGCGGAGCAGGAATCGTTTGAGGATGAGCAGGCAAATGACATATCCTCAACAGAAAATCATGATAATGGAAGGAGCCCACTACCAAAGTCGCAGAGTCAGAAGAAGAAGAGACCTTTGCTTCAGAAGTTTGGAAGCCTACTGAAGAAGAAGGGCAGTACCAATCACAAGCAATAGGCCATCTTTCTATCTATCTATCTATCAATGTATTGTGTTGTCTCTTTTCTTACCTTAGGAGGTGTAGTCAAATTTCATATTGCACTTGAATTTGCTTGCTCATGTGCCTTTTCTTCATCATTATTATTATTTATTTTTTTTAACCCCTTATAGATGTTGTCTGAAAAGTAATAAGACTTGTATAATCTCTAGAATATTTTCCCCCCTCTCTCAACATGACAATGTGTTGTGTGATTTTATTATTTTCTGAATTTTATCTCTTCATATCTTTATTTTTTCTAATTTTTTGTTGAATTTCCTAAATTATTGACTCATTGCTCTGCTTTCCCAGAAGATACCCCTGCTTTTACCTGTTATTTTAAAAAAAATGTTATTAACCGGAGTATAAACATTAGAAGTTAAAATAAATTCTCCATTTTGCCCTCTTATTACTATATAAATAAAGAAAAACATGGCAGGATGCAAGGTGTTAAAGAAACTATTTTGATTTACAATCTCTTCTTATATTAATCTTTGCTATAAATTCTACAAGTTTAGTACTTTTAAATTTAATTATTATTCTATACTTGCTTTTTTTCACTTAGGTACATCCTCAAACCATTTGTAAAACTTAAACTGCAAAATATATATATTTGATAAAATTATAAAATTAATCTTTTTTCATGTGGAACAATTATATTTTCAGTTCTTTATCTTTACTACTAATTAATTTCAATTTCTCATATTTATATTCAAAAATAGAATTGTAATTGTTTAAACCTAATCATTCATGTGCATTAATATAGATTATGTTTGGTTAGATAATTTATATTCTAACATTACCATAGTGTCGGTCCAAATGGAAATTATTTACAATTTTGATCCATTTTAAATTAAATATCTTTACAATTTTTAGTCTTCAATATGTGAAAGTTGAATTTTTCCCACAATACTGACCAAAAAAGAATTATTCCCACAATATTGATCAAAAGAGAATTATTCTCACAATATTGACAAATAATTTTATTGATTTAAATGAAGAAATAAAATAAAATTAGTGGGCAAAAGTAGAAAACCAAGAGTACAATTATCTTTACATTCCCCTGTCCAGAAAGAAAGGCAGATGATTCTTAAGCATTAAGCTTCAAATCGTCTCTAGACCGCTTCATCTTTCTGGGTACACTTTCAATTTATTCTATACAAAATCAAGAAAAATTTCCTGAAGAAACAGAGCAGTGAGGCAAATCGAAGGATGTGGGCCGAGCTGATATGCGGTCTGGTTCTTTACCGCTTACTGAAGCGTTTCTTCTACGAAGACGACGCCGACCCCGATCTTGATTTCTCCCACTTCAACGCCCTTTTCGCCGTCGCCAAAAGGTTTAATCTTTACCTTTTTGTTTCCTCTTAATTATGTGAAAAGTATTATTACCCTGTTTCAGAATCTTTGCTCTTCTTTTTTGATATGAGTAATCTGTGTTTTGGTGGACATAGTTTGGAAAAGCTTTATCAAGGATGCAAAGTTTACGTTGGCCTCCAAATTCCAGACGCTGATACTGCCTCTCGCCGGAATATTGATCTTGTTCTCGTCACTAATCAGTAATTCTTTTTGTTTCCCTACTTTCTAGTACGGCATTGACTTTTTTGTATAATTTGTTTGAACATTCTATCGCACCTTTAAGTAGATAGTTTACTTGAGTGCTGAAAAGATGAAGCTTTGTTGTCCTTGAAATGTTAAAGAAAATTTGCTAATGGTTGGATGGGTATTGTTTTGTTTCGTGTGCATTTTCTGCAGGGAGGCAGTGGTGATTTCTGTAAAGAATGTGTCAGGATTTGTGTCCATTGGCAAGAATGGCGATTGGGCGTGCACTGATGGAAAGAAAAATAAAACTCAGCAGCTTCCAGACCCTGTATGTTACTTCATCTCCTGTCTGATTGAATTGTTCTCTTTACGATCCATAAAATCCTGAGTGTTGCTGCCTTTCTGTTATTAAAAAAATGCCGAAAAGCTCATAGTATGGCGTAATGTAAAGTTCAGGCTATCTGGGGTTTGCCATACCCTGTATGCTTTGGCTCATTTACAACAGGGTGCTAGCTTAAGTTAAAATTTGATTTTATTAATTGTAAAATGAAAACTCTGCTAGGTGAAGTTTTTCACTTTCACCTGTAGCTTTCCTTCTCATTGTGCGCCTTCCTGTCCAAAAAAAATAGCTGTCAAGCACAATGGACCTGGAAATGAGGTTACAGAAATTTATGGCGTGTAGAATAGGCCTGCCTAGAATAGATAATTAGCTTTGCTTCTTGATAGCTGATAAAACTGTGGGACAGCACACATCCACTATGAAGAGTTCCCGTCACCAGCTTTAGATTTTTTATTGTTATTGTTTCAAAAACTCTGCTCCAATGAAAACAGTTTTCCCCTTAGATTCTTCACATTCTCAAGCTCAATCACCAATGTTTTTATTTTTTATTTTTTCTCTAGCAAGTTGTTATGCCTTCACCAGCACACTGAATTTCTGCAACTCAGGTAGCTGAAACCAAACAATTAATTCCCATCCTTGAAGAATATCTTGAACAAAGGGGAGTTGCTCTTCCGGAAGGATATTTATCTTTTAAAGTCATATGTCCAAACCCAAAATTTTGGTATGCTTTTCTTTTCTGTTCTTTTTACTATGCACTGTAGAGTACAAGTTTTTGTTTTTATTTTTCTTTTTCCACCTCTTTTCCTTCATGACTTACAGTTGGATAATTGGTGTTTGTTCCTTGGTGTAGCTGCACTTGTATGCTATCTCTAAAGACTTACATATGCCACCTTTGGATTTTATATGAATGATATGAAGATTAAGATGGGTTGGGAATTGAACTAAACTAACATTTGTAAATTTCTGAGTGTTCCTCCAGTACTGGGATTATGAACATCCCAGAATACTCTGTGATTTGGTGCCAAGCAGATTTTGAATTTATTGGCCAAGTATTTCTGTTGGCTAAATTTAGTTTGTTTTTGAGCTGTACGTTTATGTTGGTGCTATTGTTCATCACAGAGTAGCATGTTAAACAAGCACAAAGGAAAATTATTATTTGGCATGCATGAAAAGCTCAAATATCAGAGTGAAGCTTCATGAAAGGATTTATGTGCCATACAGAAGAACATGAGCAACACTTCACTTATATTTGAACTCTAATTGTACAGACAATCCCTTGTGCAATCAACACTGTACCTTGCATATTAGTAACTATGGACAAATAACAGGTCAAGTTGAAAACATCTCCCCTGGTGTCATTCTTGGTTATCAATTGTCTTTTCCTTCGTCCATGTTTCTAATAATGCTGCTGCTTGTCTTGCAGTTCCATCCATCCAGACTCATTTCCACCTGAGGTCATTACTTACAATCAGTGGGCACAATTAAAACCTGAGCATAGAAATTCATATTCTGGATGGATTAAAGGTGCACTTATTGGTGGAAAGAAGAAAATGCAGGAGTCATTTTCAGAGAAGCTTAATTCTATTCTCAGCACCGCCCCAATTTCAGATAGGTCTGTTGTGGTGTCAGTTCTCATTATCATATTAACTACTATACATTCTAATCAGTTTTCATGAACTTGGATGAGGAAGAAGCATTTGGTACAACTTCAACAATTATGTTGAGTTACACATTTTGCCTTTCAAGACTTAACTGCCCAGAAGACGATGAATTTTAAATTAGAAATACAGAGTTAGAAATGATAAATCATGTGAAAAATCAGAGATTTAATTTGAGTGAACATGCAGTTATGCTTAGGTCTAGTTAATAAAGGAGGGAAATTATGATGTATTATCATTTCTAAATTCCCTATATTTGGTGGATCATTTCACTACGCTCCTATGCTATGAATTTGTCATGACTGCTAGACTAACATTTATGTGTGTGCATACTTTACTCGTGAGAAGTACACTTCACCATCTGTTATCTCTACTGTCATCTTGTTTGAAATCAACTACAAAGTTGACCTAATATAACTCAGGTTGGAGCTCAACGACAACAAGCATATTCTAGGAGAATTTATTGAATTCAAAGGCAAACAAGATGACCTTCAGGCATTAAGAAAGATCAAGAGATCAAAAGTTAGCCAGCTGACTGTTAGGAAGATAAGCCTGTTTGGTTTTGGTAATGCTTCTATATCTTTTAACAGTTTCCAGCCTGACATGCTGTTGTACATTTGTAATATTCAGTGAACCTGTATTGTACATTGGTTGCAGCTACTTCGACAGTCCATGTTTTGCATGCTCCTCGTGATTATCGTGTTGAAGGACCTTCTTGGTCTTCACAGTGGGAAGAGGTCACCGTTGGATCAAACACAGAGGTAGTTTTCCAACCACAAAATTCTAAAAAACCATTCAAGTATAAGCTTTCTTCAGTTGTTTCTGTGTCATTGAGTGCCTGAGTGTGTATAAT
>JACGDI010003218.1:91832-146182 GCA_014898725.1 Jacaranda copaia
GTTGAGTCTTTTCATGGACAGCGGACAGCCGGACACCCCTTTCAATCAAAGAAGAGGAATTTTGTCCAATCCCTTAGGGCTTGTTACCGCATAATTTGGGTGAATTATAGAAAATATTTTAGAATAATAAATTTTTAGGAGAAAATTTAAAAAATGTGTTAAGTATTTTTTTTGTTTTTGTTTTGGAAGAATATAAAAAATGATTTTTTTGTTTATTTATGTTTTAAGAAGAAACAAACTTTATGCTAATGTCAAATCAGTTATATTTTATTGAATTTGTAGGGTGAAAGTAATATATATATATATATATATATTTGTAATGATTGAAATATGATTATAGGATGTTTTGCAAATGAATTGTGATGATTTTTTGGATGTTGTATTATGAAATTAAGATAGAAAATCATGTGCGTATTTTGTACTTGTCCTAAGAATTAGAAAATGTTTTGAAAAATATAAGAAGAACAAAGCCTTAATTTTTATTTGTAATTGGCCGAATATTAGGTGGTATACGAACAATTTTGTTAGCTGACTCAACTACTACTATACTTGCATCAAAACAGGTTACCATTGCATCAGAAAAATTATGGATGGCCCCGGCAAGTGGCCTGGTCCAAGACCTTTTCTAAATGTTACACAGCTCAACCGTGAGGCTCAGAAACATTAAAATTGTTTGGGCCTGCCGAAGTGCTAACCCATTCGTCGTCGGGGTCCCCCCAACTCCTAGGTTTCTAGAACATGGTCAGTAAGCTTTAATCATTCCTAACAGGCTGTTTGCAGTTCTGGATCTTCAAACTGGGCGGCAAGGGGCCCATTAAGTAATAAAACTCATCACAAATTTATATCCAAGGTCAAGCAATGGCTTTGGCCCCAGGAATTATGTGTGCCAACTCGAAAAGCACTTGTTCGTTGCCACACACATAATTCTTTCTGTCAGAAAATATTTCACTTTTTTCATAAACATTACAAGGATGTAATTGTAACATCATCATACAACCACTAAATTATCCCAAAAATCTAATTTATCCTAAACGGAAAAAAAATAATCATATAAATAACAATCGACCCTATATCTACTCACTACATCAAAAAATTAAACAAGGCCTATGATGGTACAGCTGCAGTGGTTATGTAAGCCACCTTGGTCTTTTTCTGTTTTGTATCATCGGATTTCTGAGATTTTCGCTTCTTTCTTGACATCTCTTTTGACTCCGGCTGATCTTCCCCATCATTTTCTTGATTTGACATTTTCTTGAAATTTTCATATCTTGATTCTGTGTCGTTTCCCTCTGGCTCAATAACAGCCATTCCTGTCAGGGTGTAGTCCAGGAGGAATGTGCTTCTTTCCAGCCTATCCATTCTAGTATAGTGCCTCTGAGAATAAGGAATTAGGCCTTCAAGCAATTCTCCGATGCCCTTCATCTGTAAACCACACATTATCCCATCATATAAAGATACCATAATGATTCCAAGGAAAATACGAAGCTAGTAAAGCCACTGCCAAGTACCTCGAGAATTTCAGTAGGAGGGAGGATGCTGAATACACGATGCAACACAAACTGTGCAATATGACACAGTTTGGGCTTTGTATTCCACTCTCTCACGTATTCCAAGAGTACACGAAGCTCTTCTTTGCCAAGAGGACGAATGGCCCTTTCAAACACGACACCGGCATCTATCTTCCTGTAAAGAGCTCATGCTAAGATAAACAGTTTTAGAAAATATGAAGCAACTTACTGCAACAAAAACTACCATGCCACCTGCAGAGTTCACTAAATAACTCAAAGAGTTTGTGTGGTTTGCGAAGTTCAAAGGCAAGTTGAATAGCTCTGGTGTAGTCAGCATCTAATACAGCATTTTCAAGTTCTTGACCTCTCAATACGCCTTCTTCCTACAACAGAAATATGGTAATACATATCAGATATTAAGAATATCCATAATCAACACAAAACAGATCCATAGAGCCTTGATACCACTGAGAAAATAAAAAGAACTCGAAGAACAATATACAAGACAAACCTAAACAGCTGGTACAAACAAACTTGTCATTTCTGTTGTATAATACATGTTTGTAATGAATGCATGTTTCAATTTTATAAGGAAACTGTTTTCCAGTACCCAGTTTACACTATTTTGCAACAAGTTTTATTGTTTCATAAAATAATAAATTCAAATTGATAATGAGACGCTCACTTCTTTACGAAAGGCTTCCTCTTTATCGGCACCTGTAGAATCTTTCCACAAATTGATAACTGCATCACTACCTCCTGTGGCAAGCATTTCTGTCTTCTTCCTGATAGCCAATGCCCATATCTGCATAACTTACAGTGTAAGCAAACAGAAACTCAATGATCTAAGATTATGGTGGAAAAAATAACATACGAGAATGACAAACAATTTGCAGAGTTGCTTGTAAGAAATCTCATTAGCATTCAAAGAATTATATTTTTAAGAAATAGAAAAACAAATAAAGACTTATTTTGTGCATTGGAATGTTGAGAACATTAAGTTGTTTGATAATAGCAAAAATGTAGGACAACCAGCAAGAAAAAATAGCATCACTTTTTAGGTCTTATGTGATGCTTTTACCAATGGTCACACTGACTTCTTGATAATAACAGTTGCATTGCACTAACCTAAAGCAAGTTTTCTAAACCATCCCAAAAGGTTGAGATAATTCCACAAATAATCTTTCATTTCCCCATTAGACATCTAATTCTTAATTGTCTCTTCCTGACCTTTTGACTATAATTTTATGACATAATTCATATTAAAAAATGCAAGATAAATTTTGAGACATCTTGATTGCAGGAACCTACAAAATTTGGGATGCAAGAAAAAATTTGAAACTTATGCTGCTCCTGCAATACAATTGGCAAACTGAGCAGGCACATGCAACAACACCACAAAGTAATAAAGACTGATAGCTCAAATTTGTTTCATTAACAGCATTATTAAAAATGTAAAGATGCATTGGATAACCATCTCATCTAAAAGTTTGGTGGCATGTAGTTCTTAATGTCTCGTAAGACACCCTCTCATTCGTGGGCAATGGAGTCAAGCACATTGGATTCTATTCAAGTACCAGTTCGTGAGATCAAGGATCTTTCCCTGGCTAGCTCTAATAACATATCGAAGGGCCATCTCATCCGAAAACTTAAACTCTCAGGAGGAGATTCATTTAATGGTTCATGTCTCAAACAAGAAGCCCTTCACACTGCAATTATTTTTGTCTAAAGAAAACTTCATACCTTATCTTCGTGCTGATCATACGTGGCCAAGCATTCGTTGGACTTGACTGTCCACAACTTCACCAAGCCATCAGCACCTAATAATGGAGACAAATCTATTTGGAACCAAAAGCTAAAATACATTAAAGCAATGAAAAGCAGATCAGATATTAACAGACTAGATTACCACATGAAATGAATTGAGTCCCCCGTGTAATAAATGAAGCTCTAATGACACTTGACGTATGTCCTTCGAATGTTTTTAGACAAGAACCATCAGAGATGGCCCATATTTTTATTGTTTTATCCCCAGAGGCTGTTATCACACATTGATCGACTGGAGAAAACTCAACGGACCAAATTCCCCTATTATGTCCTTTAAGCACAACCACAGAAACCAGATCTGGGAGCCTCCATATGCATGCTGTTCGGTCCTAAATATTTCCAGGATGAAGCGAGGAAAAAAAGGTATTAGACGACTTGCAACAGAGGAGAGGAACTTGTCACCAGTCTTCTTGCTTTATATTTCAACTTTTCAGTTAAATAGGGCATTAGCAAATGCAATCAAACAACTTCATAATTCACTAACCTGAGAACCGCTGCAAACAAGGCTATCATTGGGTGCAATTGCCAACGAATTTATATCTTTGTCATGGGCTGCTACTACTGCTTTTGCTTTCAAGTTGGAAACTTCATCATCATCTGACATTCCATCTAAACTCCACACCTTCAGCGTGCGATCACTAACCAAGCACAACCAAAAGGGATCTTCAGAGTCAAATAATGTTATCACCAAGAGAAAACAATTGCAGAACTCTCACATGCTGCACCTCCAAGTGTATGCACAATAAAATGTAGGAACTTTTTCCAAATCAGCTCCGTGTGCAAATAACATATAAAACAACAAGAAAGGAAGACACCTATAGTTTCCAAAATTCTGATATAATTACCTACTACCACTGACAAAGAAGTTCCGGTTTTTCTTGGAGAAAGCAACAGCCCCAACAGCTCCCATGTGACCTATGCCAACTCCGATGCAGCGTCGGCTTTGGCATTCCCACAACCTAACCTGTGAAGAAAATAGAAAAAGAGACAAACATGTCATCCAAAAATAAGAATACAAAGCCAGTAATATCCGCATTGAAGGAGAGCATCATTCTATCAGCATATAACTTACAGTGCTGTCTTTGCTTCCTGTTACAACAAGTGTTCTCCCAGAACTTGGCACACAGCTATCGAGGCACAAAACTAAATCAGTGTGGCCAGTCAATATGTAGGAACATGACATTGATGCCAGATCATACACTCGTACCTGCAAATGATATAAAAATAAATCAAAATCCAGGATAAACAATTAAACCACAACCAACATCAACTTTGACATGTAATCATAAAGAGAAGTGGACTGGGATGATGCCTTCATCTCTAGCACAAAAATGAGTCATGATGTCTGTGTCCGTGAAAAGAGTTCAATAGTCCTCCATATATTTACTAATTTGCCCATAATTGAAAGTTATATCTTTTTATGCATAATTCAATTTTGGTATCTATAATGAAGAGAATGTATCCGGAAGACATGACATAAGAAAAGAGGCCTTTATGCCAGAATGAGTGCATCATCGTGAAATTCACATAGCTATAAAATTATTTCCTGATTGGGCTTTAAGCTAACAAAAATTAAGATACTGTCATTTAGTGAGTCAAAGAATTCCCTAACAATAAACCAGGTCATAGGACATCGTAGATGCTATCCTGGACAATCTGAATCAGCACTTATCATATTGAATCACAGATGAACCTTGACAAGATTCAATAAGATGGCGACAATTTAAAACAGCTTACCTGTTCAACACTTGTAGCAACTGCAAGGAACTGTTCTTCTTCACCCAAAAACTTCATATCTGCAATCTCTTCATTGTATCCAATCAGCCTTTTCCTCAGCACTAAGTTCAGACCTTCATCAGCATGTTTCTCCATATCATAGATAAGAAACTGCTGGTCAGCTGTAACACAGAGCAATCCTTGACCTAATGGCAGCATCATAGCAGAGGTAAATCCTCTTTTAACCTCTTCATTGTCGGAGCTGACAGTTAAATCTGAAATTTTCTGCTCAAAGAGCAGCACCGCTCTGTTGCAGAGAAATTATAAAAGTTTTAAGTCAACCAAAGTTTAATGGATCCACCTAAACATGCAAGAGCAGATGATGTGGACAAAGACTCCTCAATTAAGAGATAGTTACAATAATTAGAGACAAATTAGGTTAGGAACTTTTTCTTTGGATGACCCACAATCAAAGCAGTAAATCAGCTGAATTCACGACTGTGATTCCAAATGAGTTTGCGTGTAAAAAAGCAAGTACCCTTAGGCTCAGACAGAAACTTGCACTCTAACAATATATCGCATGCTATGTCACTTTATGAAACTTTAAGTATTTCAGAACCATGGAGGCATGGATGACCTACCCATCTGAGTTCCATATCCGCACAATCCCACGTTCACCGACTGTTATGAAATGTACAGACGACAAATTGCTCTTCTTCCCATGTTTCTGAGTTAATGATGACAAACATAAGGCGAAAGGGGATGCCGAATCAACTACACACACAGCTTCTAGTGCCTCATACGTTGGTACAGTACTTGCACAACTATAATTATGCAGGTTCCATATATTTACAACCTGAAATTAACAACGAGCATCAGCGTCTGGCTACTATAGTATGACAAAGAAATAGATTAAAGAGAAAAAAAAGGACAAACAACTAGTTATCTAGAGCTAGCTATTATAGCATGTTGGGCAATATTGTGTGCAACTTTTAATAACTAGATTTTTAAAATAAACATACTCAAGTTTTGTCCAGTGAGCCCATAAACAAAATCATTTTCCACTTTCAGCTCATTCCCAATATGTTTTCTGTCTTTGCCCCCCAATCTTGTATGTGATTGTGTTAAAAAATCGGAGGAAAATAGGTGCAGCATATCATTTGGAATGTACCTTATCTCTTCCAGCAGTAAGCAAGGTCCATCCATCTTCAGATATCGCCATGGAAGTAACTGTTGACTGATGTTTTCCTAGTGTAGCAACACACTTTTTGTTTGCAAGATCCCACACCTTAACAGCGGCATCATCACCACCAGAGAAAAGCTGTAAACCATGTACAACTATAAGCTTAGTTCACACCTAATTTCCCCAGTTATGACTGATTACTGGACAACTAAAAAGTTAGAGAACTCACAAGCAACCGATTTGGGTCAGTATGGAAAATAATGCTAGTCACCACTCCTTTGTGCCCCTTGAAAAAATGAGTGCAGAAGCCTCCATCCACATCCCACACTTGCACTTTCTTATCAGCCCCTGCTGTGGCCAGCAATCCCCCTGATGCGTGGCAGGCCATTCCCATCACTGGTCCTTCATGCCCCTATTTCCAACACACCAAAATACATTTTGAATAAAAAAGAGTGGCATTTTATCAATAAAAAGTAACAAACATATTAAACTAGTGTTTTGCGATCTTATAGGTAACCTCGTGGAATTTGAACTTAGAAAAAATCTATTCGAATTTGGACGTAAGTATTTGTGATTCCACTTCTAAAGTTTCAGCCCCTTACTACGAAACACTGACTGATTAAAATACCCATATCACTAGAATCAACATCATATAAACAAAAATAAATAAAACCTTCCACGAGCGGAGGCATTTGAGGGAAGAGAGATCCCAGACTCGAATTTGGCGGCTGTGGCTGGCGGAGAAGAGGAATTTATCGTTAGGGCTGAGGAGAAGGGCGGTAACAGACTCGGAGTCCCCTTCAATGGTAGATTTGATGGCGGCATGAGAAGAATCAACGATCTTGATAGTGTCGTCGCATGCACAGACAAGGAATGAGCCGTCAGATGAGATAGCGTAAGGCCCACCGGTGTAGAATTGCTGCAGGGACTGAAAGCACCCGTAGTTTTTCTTCAGAGTCACCGCCGACGCCATGAAGCCAAACGGTGACCGTTACTCAGCAAGGGTGGGGTTTAGGGTTTTAGTTTACAAGGTAGCGGAGCATATTACGAAATCGCGCCGGGAGAAGAGAGCGTTTTATAGACTACATGAACAAGAAATTGAAAATTTTTCAAAGGGGAAAAAATAGAAAAGAAAAATATAAATATAAATAGTAGAGGGATTAAAAATCTCAACTAATTTTATTGTACAACAAAATGAAATTACAATAGTTTGATATTCAACTCAATTTAAAATTGGCATTAAGTTTTAACATATGAAAAAAATAAATATTAATTTTCATTCAATTTATCCTATTTGATTCGATAAAAAAATTTGATATGACAAGGTTCAAGAAATTCTTAAAACTTTAAAAGCTCGTTTGTTTGCTTTAATATTACATGGTAAATATACAATCCAACTCAATTTCAATATTTGATTTATTTTTATAAGTCTTTGATACAGTTATGACCCGACATGTATTTGAGGTTAAACTTAATTTGTGCATCATAACCTTAAGATGTAATATGTTTTTCAGCCTATGTTAGAAATAAGTTGTAATTTGTCAAACAGAATAATCATGTCAAACAAATAATCAAAGTTGGATATCAAGCAATTTAAAATATGTAAACAAATATTAGATAAGATACACAATAACCTACTATTTATTATAATCATACATATCATATCTAATCCAAGTATGCCAAGCAAACATGTTCTAAATGAATTGCAAGAAATTAGTGGATGGACTCCTAATAGAGCTTCCCATCAATTTGCATCCCTTAACACTTAGAAAAAACTCAACACATTGAAGAAAGCAATAGTTTAACTTGCATCAATATTTCAATTTAAACATGGTTTTAATTTACACTCCACGTTCTGAGAAATATTTACCATTCGAAAAGAGGAAAAAACGGAGTCTTTCATCAAACAAGAATCTGGAGAAAAAATGAAATTTTATAAATTTATAATTGTGTCAATGTCTACATTTGTTATGTAAGATTTAAACAAATGAAATTTATTACAATCAAAAATTTTTAGGAGATAAATAAATAAATAATATACAAAAAGAATTCCACCATAGTCGTCAAAAAAATATAAGATATAATCATACTATACTATTTAAAATCATATTGTGTTATTAATATGGAACTATATCATCGTTCAATTTCTCTATTACATAAATCTTGAGGCGACAAATTCTTATCTTTCTATATTTTTGCATAGATATAATTTCACATATATTTTTTTAACTATAACTATAACTATCATTTGTTAGCATATCTCAATACTGACATCATATTTTTTTTAATATATGATTTCACTTCTTACAATCTCCTTCAATTATGTAAATAATTGATAATTTTTTTTTTTAATGTAAATGATGCATGTGACCAAATTATTCGTCATCCATACAAATTGTACAAAATGAATGGGCATAATTTGATTGATTTATTCTATTAATTGAACATTTCAAACAATTGTAATTGTAATTACAATTCAGTAAATTCCTTAATTTAAATTAAAGATCAAAATAATTTATATTAACAATAATTTAAAGGCAGAATACTTCTGTATTTAGATATTAAAAGGCATTATAAACCATGATAATTTAAAGGGGAAAAAAGAGAGTCTTGACTCTATGATAAATTGGAAACCACCATCACTGCGAGTTTGTAAATATTTGTAAATCACATGTTAGAACTAACTTTGTGCATTCCATAAACACTTTCTACTCTATAAAATTAAAGGGTAAATAGCATACACCCTTAACGTATAGAGTCATGTGCACTTTGTTTTTAATAATTGTATGTGTGCAAAATAATTACTTAATATTTGGTAAATATATTTGAATACCCCCTTATTTCATTTTATGGCAGAATATTCTACTGGATATGATGAAATACTCTGAGTATGTTATATTTTTACCTCATCAACTTTAACAAAATGTGCATTTAACAATTCAGTCATTCTAAAATATCACACTTTCATCATTAAATTTTTATTTTTATAGAATAAAGTGAAATATTTTATAAAAAATATTATCACACATTAATCACTTGTCGATATATGAAAAGTTAAATTAGTTTGATCTATCATATAATTTTAAATCAAATTTATATTATATTTTACTTGGTTTATATACATTAGATGATTAAAACTAATTTTAAAATTATATCTTAATTGATTTTTATATCAATATAATATTATGCATATTTATTGGCAAATGGTATTTAAATATTTTTAATTTAAGTAGACTGATAAATGAGAGAGATAATATTGATACTAAAATATACACTATTTGCTATCCATATTCGTCCGACTAGTGTCAGGTATCTTATAGTTATTCAAATTAAAACATTAAACCACTTACATTCTTAATTAAACAAATAAACACAAATGTATAAGTGCTCCATAACGATCATTTAGTAATAGAACCCTCAAATTATTTATTAATTATCTTACACAAATCAATTTAGAAAATATTTAACCATTAAATTGGGTTATACATTTCAAATTACTAAAATTGACTGAACATGTGATATATTGATAATTAAGTAATATACAATAACAATTTCTGACAAAATATTTTACTTTATTCTATCAAAGTAAGAATTTAATGACAAGGATAAAATTTTAAAGTGTTTTAGGTGGCTAAGTATAAATTTTTTAAATATCATAGGGCAAAGTGCAACAACTTTAAAATATATTACTGAAAAATGGAACAAAGGGGTATTCAAGCATATTTACAAAACGTTGTGCAATCGTTCTACACACTTGCAACAGTTGAAATGACAAAGTGCAAATGACTCTACACGTTGAGTGGTTATCTACTATTTACCCAAAATTAAATATAAGCCAAATAATAATTGTAATTTTGATGTAGCATGCAATTCTTTTTTTTAAAATTTTTAGTTTCCTCTCCCTTCATCGAGACACATTCTCTCTTTTTCTTGATCTCTTTTTTCTTTTTTTATTCACCTTCACCTAATTGATTTTCTTTCACAAACCTTTTTCTTTAGACCCAATGGATGTGCTTTAGCAATTATTATTATATATTGTAATACATATTTTAAATATGGAGGAATCAACCGAAGGGAAGATCTACGCAGCATTAAATATTAATGAGTAAATATAAAAATATATGTTTTCTTATTTTAAATATAACTAAATATTTTCCCTCAAATAGTGAAAGACTTACGAAACATTGGATCCTAATAAATAAATGCAAAAAATATTTTTTTTTTCTTTTCTTATTTTAAATGTAACGGAATATTTTCCTTTAAGCAGTGAAAGGCTTGCGAACATCGAATATTTTTTATTAATAAATAAATGAAATATAGAAATAGAGCAACAATTGAAACAGTATTTCCTCAAAGACGAATAAAGGCCGCAGTGTGGTTGAAGCATAGAACAAACCGCCAGCACCAATACCTTTATATTTGCCCTACGCCCTTCATCTTCCTTTTCCTTCTTCTTGTTCAGCATTGCAGCAGCGGATTTCAACTACCATGTCAGGAAAACCCACGAGATATCGCATAGGATACGCCCTAGCTCCCAAGAAGGTTCAGAGCTTCATTCAGCCATCGCTCCTCAATCTCGCCAAGGAACGGGGACTTGACCTGGTCCCAGTTGAACTCAACAGACCCTTGATGGATCAAGGTCCCTTCGATTGCCTTATCCACAAATTGTCCGACCCGGAATGGATCAATCAATTGCAGCAATTCCTTTCACAAAACCCAAATGTCGTCGTTATCGACCCTCCGGATGCAATCCAGCGCCTCCAAAATCGAATCACCATGCTCCAAGTTGTGAGCCAGCTAAATGTCACCTGTGAAGTCTCACTTGGGATTCCGAAGCAGGTGTTTGTCGAAAGTCCTGAAGTGTTATTTGACAGAGTTGCATCGGAAGGCATGGATTTTCCAGTAATTGCAAAGCCTCTGGTCGCGGATGGGAGTGCGGGCTCTCATCAGATGTCTTTGGTTTTTAATGAGGAGGGTCTTGGAGGGTTAAAGTTAAACACCCCATTTGTATTGCAGGAGTTTGTGAACCATGGAGGGGTGATTTTCAAAGTTTACGTGGCGGGTCTGCATATTCAGTGTGTCAAGAGGAGGTCATTGCCGGATATTTCCGAGGAGAAATTGGGGGTCTCGGAAAATTTGCTGTCATTTTCGCAGATATCGAATGTGACTGCTCAAGATCAGAGTGATGAGAGTGTTGCAAAGCTAATGGAGGAAGCTGAGTTGCCCCCGCTGAATTTTGTGAATGAAGTAGCTAGTCAGTTGAGGCAGGCTTTGAAATTGAACCTCTTCAACTTTGATATGATAAGGGATAGTAGGGTTAGAGGCAGATATCTTGTCATCGATATAAATTACTTTCCAGGTTATGCAAAGATGCCATGCTATGAGACAATTTTGACCGATTTCTTCCTTGACATTGTGCAACGGAAGCAGAATGTGAGTTCTAATGATTGTGAGCCACTATAGCTGAATTGTTCTAGCAGCCTTAACCAGTATGGTAATAATAACAATGACACTGCCGTTGGTTCATCTTGGTTGGCGACATGCTGAGCAAATTAGTATGCGATTGCTCTTGAGCAAGCACATGCATGGAAAATCCACCTGTAGGAAGCTGACTGTATGTCTTTACATTCTACAAAAATGTTGTCGGTTTTACTGTTTGGAATTCAAGACTGCAATAAAAGCAACATGTTTACATGCCCGCATAAGGTTAATTTCTAGATTTGTCAGCAGCGGATGCTTTGGATTCTCTCCCCCGCCCTCAAAATTTGGTTCTTTCCTTCCTGGATTTCATGAATGTAATATTTACTTCATTGTTTTCAAGTTCTTCCCTGTTGGACTATGTATTCTCAGGTGTTGTCACTTTAGGTGTAATAATGAGGCAAAAATATTCTTCTATATGGTGATAAGGCATGTCTTCTTTCCTGCAGGTGGTTCTTATTCTGCGACACTAAAGAGGCATTACTTTTGCGATTCAAATACAGGTGCTAGTTTGCTAAAGATCTTGCCAAACATAACCTTATGTTCTTTAGCATTATAAGAAGGAAATGCACTTGTAAGAATACTCAGTGCGGGTTCACCAAGTGCTTGCGGCTTCCAGAATAATTTAAGAACTTGTCTTCTGATTATAAAGACGTTTGGCTCCTGGTTTAGTTCATAATGTTGTGACTTCTGAGAAGGTTATGGTGGAAGAACTGAAGAAGTTAGCAATAATGCCGATGTTAAGCTAGTTTAGCAGCATCTGATCTTCGCAGTTGGAGGAATTGCCTGTTGGTGGAAGCCAAGCAGTTCTTTATGCATAGGGCTGATTGTTGGTGGGAGAGAAGTGTTACTGATAACTAATGTGGTTGTCTTACATCTCACAAAAATGCTTGTTTTACTAATCCAACAAAGTAAAGCCTCACTTAATTTTTGAAGTGTTGACGACTTTGGGTATTCTAAATGAATGATGCACCCCAGTTGGATTAGTTTTCTTCTTTTTGACTTGATGTATTTGGGTGCACTGTTAATTCTGAGTGTTGATGTCCTATGTGCTCCTGCTCTTGCGTATGTGGTTTGAAGAGTGAAAGTTTAGGCGTCTTCATTAACATACATATTGGTAAAAAGTAGGTGGATTAGTTTGTTTTCAAGAGTCAATAGAGCATTATAACTATGATTTTGAAATCCCTTGTTGCACAATTAGCTGCAACCGATGGCAAATTATGCAACAAAGTTTAATAAAATTCTAATACTATGATGATCCATAGTCTAACACTAGGATTGGACCTTGAAATTCATGACAAAAGTAATAATTAAAAGAAAAAAGACAAAATGTCTAAAAAATAAAGTTGCATCATTTGGAGCGATGGATACGTTTTCTTCTAGAGTTTTCCTCCCTATAATCAGGATTAGTTACTCAGCATAAGAAAATTAATTGCACAGCCAAGGAGAGTAATATTAAATGAATTCAAAGGTTGTATAACTACTAAAGTTGCCTAGCTATTTTTTGCCTGTACACGATTTCACTCCACCTAATAATTAAGATATTGTTCTGAATATTGACTTTGTGTTAAGTTACACTAAATCTGAACTCTTATCTAAACATGGAAGAGTATTCTTCACAAGATTACTACCAATGGGTATAAGTGGTTCCTGGATGTGACGGTCCATGCATAAGGTGTTTGAAATTTTAGTACTTTGTACCCTGTCGTAAAGATTTCTTTTACCTAATAGTAGGACTTGTATGCTTAGTTCTTGATTATTACCTTACTATTACTTGAAAAAACAAGAAAACCAAGGGAAAAAACAAATACAAGGGGCCTTAGCGGGTTCCTAAGGAAATTTTTGGACAGCACGAAATGTGCACATTGGACCAGAAATAAAAATAAAGCAGCAGACTCCTCAGTCTTCACCAGAAAGAAAATTAATGGCAATGCTCAAATTTTGCCTGATATACAGCTCTGGATGTGCATGTCTCTTAATCTCTTGATTAGCCTTAATTACAAATGGGATTGATCATGGCGATAGACTTGCTTGATTACTACAATCAAAGAAGTAGCAATAGGTTATCTTTCAAATTCTGCAACAAAAATATAAAGTAAAGATGAATTGCACCTTTTGACAGTGAAGGGAAACATATACATGATTTACTTACTCGAGGATTTGTTTCCAGTAGTAGTTGCTTGCTTCGTCATCCATGAGATCCCCCAAAGCTTCGAAAGTAGTTGAAGTAGATGAAGGGTTGGAAAGATTGTTTGAGGAGATCACATTGTTGTTTGTTTGATCTGTCCTTAAACACCCCGGAGATGCCGAGACCAGATCAGGTACTGTATAGTCTGGGTGCACCGAAGACTCACTGCTATTTCCTGTAAAAATGTTTTTGGTTTCTATCGTGTTTTTATCATTATTGTCACCGTTGAAGAGATGATGTTGAGGGACACTGTTTAGGCATGGTGCAAACGTTAGAGTGTTAAAATCAGGATTTATTGGAGTGTAATCATAAACTGGGCTGCTGTTGTTGCATAATCCTTCCAACTGCAATCCCATTAGAGAAGAATAATATTTGCTTGGCTGATTGGTGATGGTGGCCTGAGCTGGTTCTGAATTCCTATTAAGAGCTTCTATTGGGAGAGGAGTACATGTACCAGTGTTCATCAACTCATGCAGGATATTACCGATCAGTAGGATTTTCGCCAGCTGAGCAGCATCTGCTTGAATCAATCTCACAACATCTTCCCAGCTGGGATTTCTTGAACTGGTACCATTTGCAAAGCCAAGAAACTGGGGAGGAATAGGAAGCAAGGGATTGAGTTGAGTCGTTGGCATATGAGTAATGGGGTCGATCCCATTGTGAATCAGCCTTTTCTTGAGATGGGTATTCCAGAAATTCTTGATTTCATTATCAGTTCTTCCTGGGAGATAACTAGCTATAGCTGACCACCTGCAAGCATGGATTAAGAAAAATGTGTCGGTCATGTAAGAAGCCAGTATACAATTTGAATTGAATTAGTTACTTGTTGCCTAGTTTTGCATGAAGGTCAATAATGATGTGTTGTTCTTCGTCAGAAAAGGCTCCTCTCTTGATGTCAGGGCGGAGGTAATTAGTCCACCGGAGCCGGCAGCTCTTCCCACACCTGTTGAGGCCAGCAAGCTTTGGAAGCTCTTTCCAGCTTCGGTGGCCATATTTCTGAATGCAATCTATGAGCATTCGATCTTCTTCAGGGGTCCATGGTCCTTTCTTTACGCCATTTTCTTCTGATAATCCTATCATAATCGGGAACATATGTAATTCTGCGCAGAAATTGAGAAACAGAGCAGAGCTGCAGATCAACGCAAGTTGTAATAATGTTTGTTTGGAGTATGGTAAGTAGCTTTCATATATAAAAGCGGGAGTGTTGGAAATTTGAGCCATCCAGCCGCTGTGGAAGGAGAGTTATTGACTGTAATATTTTAATTAAGAATTAATTCAAATATATATAATAATATGATATAATATATCATATAATAAATTTAAATATGTATGTTTCTGAGATGAATTCCGAGCAGCTATGTGGTAAATACCAAACCCCACCAACCGGCAGGTAAGGAATTGGGACAAAATGCACTTATTATTAATAATTACCAAATATGCAATCTCCGAAACAAGAAAATAATACGTAATACACTTAGATTTGGAGAATTGACCAATATTAGATGCATGCATTGCAGCCCAACTTGGAGTATCAACTTGGGCACACGCACACATACATCACTTTTGATTTGTGTTGACAATGTCTAAAGAAATCATCTCTCTCCCATTCTTAATTTAACAGCCAGTCAACATGGGAGTTGACCCCATACACTAACTTCTCCATAACAAACTTCCAAGAACCATTTCAAACAGCCTCCCTCACTTTAAAGACGCCTCCAAGGGCAGGCAGTTTCAGTTGCAAAGAAGCTGTGGAGATATCACAACATATGTTTTTTGCTTTTCAAGATTTGAGAAGAAACAAGGTATGATGTTGTATAGGGGTACCCTCTGTATATATGCAGCTCGAAACTTTTGATGATATGACATTATTCCTGAGTTGTTGAGAAAAGAAGGAAAGGAAAGGTAAAGGTCAGTTGGGGAGGAGAATCTGAGCAGCACAAATATTTCCTACAACATTGGGTATGTGCACTAAAAGATTACACAAACTGACACCTAGAACCCTCAGCTGTCACAATTCTTCGGTTCTGCACTGTAGGGAGAAGGCAACTGGATTCTTTACATTTGGGCCACTTTGACATCTTCCTTCCGTCATTTCTCCACAGCTTTGCAGCCATAGACCTAAATCCACTCTTAGCATATGTAACAAATAGTGTGACAAGTTCTCTGCAACATGCAACCAACATTTATTAGTAAAACATATAGCTTTAGTCGTGCAAAATTACAACTCTACACAGGAGAACCTTTGTTATATTTATCATCCATACAAGTTTAAGATTTAAAAGTAGTATATCCTCTCAGGTTTAAGGAGAAAAGAAGAGTGCATCCTCTAGCTAAGCCAGAAGTAGAAAAAATAAATGCACTGTGCAGATCCCAAAAAAAAAAAAGAAAGAAAGAAAGAAAGAAAATCAAAAGAAATTAAAGTGATTGAGAAATATTCACAACTATACACCAAAAATAAATGCACGCATGTAAGGAACATTGCTTTCATAAAATAATCCCATTTGTAATGAACCTAAGTCCATGCATCGGGTCAGGTGAAAAATTGCAATGCCAAAAGATATTCGTTTCCATTTCTTTTAAGGACTATTTTTGCACAGGTTTTCAGCATTTGCACCTACAAACTTTCAGCCATGTATCTCTGTTCACAAGATGAGAAAGATATGAACTCAAATTTCTATGATATAAATCCATACATCTCATGTGTACCACCAGTCATGCAAAAGATAAATTGTTGAGTGAGTCTATAAAGTTATTGCTGAAGATAGTATCACTATTTTGAGAAATCTTTCTCAAAAACAATCCACTAGCAAGCCTGTATGATTGCCAATCATTAATCTGCTTATATATTATAATTATATTACATTCTAGGAAATTAAAACAAATTATTAGCCAAAAATCAGAAACATGAATGTAGAGCATTGGTGTTTCATGCAAATGTACATACTGTTAGAGGGCATACAGGGACTTTTTCACTTACAGAGGTGAGCAAGGAGATCGACCGCCATTGACATAGTAAACAAAGAGGTATGAATCATAATGCTGTCCGTTGATAAAGTAAAAATTGTACAGCCTCCGTAAGCACTGAAATGACATTTTCTTGTACAAATGTATGGCTGGATTATTGTATGAGATCACATGTAGATAAACAGCACAGCAAGTTGAAATATTTGAGGCATACTTTATAACCTCATGGATTAGCAAACTGGCTGAAAATACAAGATCAGAGAATGTTCAGCAAAAAAATTGTTCTAGTAAATGTAAAAGGAATTCATATTCCAAAAAGTAGTAATAGATAAGGGAAAACCAAAACTTGCCTATTCCCAGATTTCTGTATGATTCTACAACTCCCAGTGTTAAGATGTATACTAACGTTTGGTCTGTTTTTGACGAGTCAAAGCTGAGCAAATCTTCTATCTGCAAGAAAACGACAGTTTAATTGGAAAAAAATTGAAAAGAGAGTATAAGTACAATAAATGGTATGAATTCAAGGCCCTGTTTGGTTTCATTTCCATAGCCACTATTTTCATTTTCTACTATTTCAGAAATAAAACATATCACCTTTTACATGTTTTCACCCAATATCATTTTTATTTTCATTTTCAAAACACAATTTTCCAATAACTGATACATCTTATCCCAATAACCTATATATATCTTTCTCTCTATTTTATTATTTCTATCTCTCTCCACCTACAACCTACTAAACCTAACGTAATCATTAATTTTCTAACAGTTCATCCAAATACAAACTCATTTTCAACCCATTTCCACTAACTAACTTTTCAAATTTTAGAAATGATGGAAACGGAAATTCGAAATGAAAATAAAAACAAACAAGGCTGAAATATATTTGGAGTAAATTTTTCAAAGAGAAATGAATTCTCATAGACAACAATATTTGTGAAGGAAAGACAAGGCATCGCTGTGGTTCAAAACCAATGTTTTTACTTTAGGACAAAATATAAATAGCTAATGACTACTAAGTCCATCATCGCTCACCTCACTTTCTCGTGCTGAAACAACTCTTGCAGTAACAAATCCAATAAGTTCGTCACTCTCTACATTGGGCTGACTGCGATCAACAGCTCCCCAAGCCACAATATCATGGCCATTGACAACGTTGTGGAAGAACTCAGATTCATACCTGAAGGATCATCATATGTTTCTTAGCAAACTCAAACAACCATCTGAAGCCTTTCTTTTGTGACAGGAGGAAATCGTTCTGACCTTATGGGAAATAGATCGCCATGAATTTTCTCAAGAACCACCAAGTCAGATGGTCGTATGGACCTAAAACCTATAATTGGCTGGTAGGGAACTTTGAGATTTACCATTGAAGAATATAGAATCAATCTCCAGAAAATATTTGATATATTTTGAAAGTCCACGAACCAATAGTCTCTTCCATTTATGCAACATTAACCAATGCAGCCATGCAGCCTTGGGATTCCTACTAAGATTTTTAATCTTCATTATTACTCAGAATTATAAGCATTCAGAGGAAAGAAAAGAGAACTTAAGTCTCACAAATTTGAGTCTCTTATAAATTATGTTATCTTAGAGATTGGTAATTACATCAGCATTTATGGTACAATTGCCAGCCCAGCATCCGCATGCAAGATGAGTTTGAAAATGGAGTGAAATAAACAGATTGGTGAAAGTTTTGGCATTTATGCTATATATTGCAGCTTTCAAGGGTGCTTTATCAGAAGTATTTGACATTGATAACTGCTTAGCAAAATTATCAAGTGCTACAGCTGCGAAAACTCATGAGAGACTTAATTAACTGGAACCTGGGCGGACTTAGCAGCCTATCTAGCTTCCTTTAGCTCACAGACAATACGTTAACCAGATAAATCAATTTCTTTAATGGTTCTATGCCAAATTTTCCCCAAAAATGGAATTCCGAATTGAATATTGAGCACTTGAATTTCTATAAGATGGTTCAGGTATGAAGCTTCTTATCAAGCTAAAGATACCCAAGCATACTGTTCTTTCCCGAAATAAGATTTAAATAAGATTCTTTCCCAAAAACATTTCTGAAGCTAAAAATTTGAAAATCTCAAAGGGTGTAACACGGCAATGAGTCCAAATTTAACCAAATCAAAATCGTCACAAAACAAGGTTTATAGAAACTCAACCGCACCCAATACGACATACAAAATTATGATAACAAGCACCAAGCAAGAAAATAAAGAATTCACCAAATTTCATCTACTGCATCGCGAGATTACATAATAATAAGCCAACAACTTTTGAAGATCTCATTTTTGCACATGCAACTAAAGTCACACTTTATCGAAACGAAAGATCTTCAGCTCCAAAAAAATACCATAAGAATTGTTAATAAAACCAGAGAAGCCCAGACGAATTCCAGCAAGAAAAATCTAAAGAATGAAAATTTCAACCAACAAAAAGAAAGGAGGAAAGTTCCTACCTTTAACCCAAGTCGCATAGATGGAAGGAAAGAGAGAGTAAAAGGACGACCAGAAACGATCTTTTCCCTTTTCTTCGCTAAGAAGATATAAAACCGCAATTGCAGACAATTGCAATTGATTCGGTGGAATGCAAATTAAAATGGGAATCGATCAGTTGGGAGTTTCGTGCTTCCTTCCTTTGTCCTTCGTTTCCGAACCTTCGTTCTTATTGTCAAGTTCTGTTTAGGAGAGACTCGCACTGATAGTTTTAGCGATTTTAGTTTCCAATTGCAGAGAATTTGAGGGGCAACTAATCGAGCCAGCCTCCTGAGTCCCGCCGATGTTGACCCGTAATTAAGTCAACTGAAGTAAGCGTAGCAAAGGTGGCGAAATTCTATTCTGGAAATTCATATGAAGAGGCTGGATGTTATGAATATTCACAACAATTCACATTTCGAAATATAGAACGATATTTATTTATTACATTTATGATTTTTAATTGATGCCAAGTAGTTGTGATAGTATCCCTCTTGGAATAATAATTGTGGGGTCATAGCAAAATATTATTTGTCATTGTCAAATTTCACCTTATACGTTGTCCTGTCTGAAAATGCTGTTGTATAAAGTAAGGCAAATATAAAGAAAGAATACACATTTTAGTTCTGATTTCCTTCAGAGTAATAATTTGTTCCACCACAAGGAAAATTCTCCCATGACAATACAACTAGAGGAGCTTGCCATCATTGGACCTGCCATGCACCACATTTGATTATGAGGGAAAAATAATGTGGCAGCCGGCCTCGAGTTAAAGGAAAGCACCAGCCATAAATCTATGGTTCAGTACAGCCTCTGCAATAGGCCTCTGCCGAAAATCACGGTTTAGCATCGCCTGGAAAAAAAAAATGGAGGCAGAGCCAAATATCAGTAAAAGCTATGGTACTAAAAGAAAATGCCATCTTTCTCTAATCTTTATTGCTTTCATAGCAGATCAGTTCATGAAAAAGGAGTAAAACCTGAAGTAACTCCCAACCAGCACCATCACCAAGATCTAGAAATTTTACAGCTTCGAGAAGACGGTCGTCAGCTGAACAGTATCTGCCCAAATTTCAAGCAAATAAGCTTTGATATCTGAGAGAAAACTACAAAGATTTGCAAACTGTCAACAGAATCATAGTTAAGTACTTAATTTTTGAAGCAGAAAGGTTCCATTTGAAAATTCTAGTTACAGACATTCGTGACTTTATGTGCGTTGTTCAGGCAACATAAAGTGAGGCAACTTACTCCCTCATAGCTTGGACATCGAGTTGGAATGTATTCTCAAGAAGTCTCTGGTAATTCAAGAAATGAATGATTAGAAGTCTTAAAATAACAGCCCCAGTTACAGCATATGGAAAGCACATGTGTGGAAGATATTACAAATCAAAACATAAGTTTAGATGCACATTTATCTCACTCGCAATGAAAGACTGTCCATCACTCCTGCTTCACAAAAGGGAACAAAAGCAATATATGCAAAGAGAAGACCAGCTTCATATCTGCAAAGAGCCAAAGATAATTAAGCATATAGGTTAATGATCAACCAACACATTTAATTTGTTTAGATTTAAGTGAAAGGCAGAACAAGATTGATACTATTTACATGTCATCTGCTATTCCAAAGGCCCGTTTATCCATGGGAGTGAAAGCACCAGCAGCAGATGCCCTTCTCCAGAGTCCTTCAGACAGTGTACTTGAATCACCCTCTAGCTCGGAATACCTAGAAAAAGCCATTAAGTGTTCCATTAGTTGAGGAAGATGACTTAAGCTTAGCCATGCTGCATCTTTAGAGTTAGTGGCTATCACATGCCAGACGAGCTCTCAAATCCAAGGCATGCACGTGTTAGAGCAGGCTCCGGTTACAACTAGAACTGTGCTATATGAGACAACTGGTAAGGCCTGGTAGGCTTTTTGGGCTGGGACATGCCCTTTTTCTATTTTGTATCTCCATAACCCCCAACAAATCCCATCTCAGGGGCTAATAGTATCTAAATTCTACATTGAAAATCCTTTTAAATAAATTGATGTGTCTGAGTCCATGGGTATTGTGTTAATGTTCATTTGTATATTGATAAGCTGAAGATAGACCATACCGTTGGGCATACCTTATACCAACTGAAAAGGCAAGATCTCGAAGCCTTGGAACCAGATAAGCAGCATCTTTCTCTACCATTGTACTGGCATTTGCAAAGGAGAAATGTTCATAACATTCAAAAAAACCGAGAAAACTTTCAGGAAGTAAGGAAAGTAATTTGTTTAACTGAAACTTTCAGAGGCGTACTTGAGAACAACAGAAGCGGGTCCAAGACTTTGGTGCAATCTGTCGTGGTCATGCATGTAAGCCAGGCCTCTCATGACGCCCTGAAGCAGTTTAGTAACAAAGTACCTTCTCCTCTTGATGGTTTCATCTTTTTCAAAAGGATTCCAGAGTTTTTTTCCTCCAAGATCACGATCTTTTGACATCTTTTCACTTGTGACTTTTGCATAGTCAGCAGCAGTGTACTTTCCATCATTGCGGAAAGCAAGCCACTGCAGACAACAAATTATGCATGAATCTTTTAATATAAGTAACTCTTCTAACTTTTGCAGACAATTGAACTTTGAAGATACATGCCTGCTCACCAGTTTTTGTCTCAAATCCTCCAAGAAGTATCTGGATATTCTGACAGGCTGTGGCTTTTGAGTTGTTCTGCAAAGAATGTGCCTTTCATATTCTATAAACAAGATTCTTTCAAACAAATCTGTAAGGGAATGGGTCTGGAAATGTTTTGAAACCAAGAACTTCATATTACTTGAAGGGAAGCATGGGCACTGAGCTCATTTGCAGCCATCAAGTCAGCTTCAAGGCCACCAACTTGTTGCCCAGGATAAACCTTCATGAAATTTGGGTTCAACTAATGGATCAGAGGACAGGGAAGCAACAGGAAACGAGCATTAAATACACAAAACATTACCAACAGGAAGAGTAATTAGCATAATCATGTAACCCACACTCTGATCTTGTTAACTATTCACCATCACAGGAAAGTATCTCAGCAACATCAAAGCTTATATTGTACACATAGAATGGAAATTAATTACATCAGGTGATCTTGGAAGTATGAAAACTCATTATTAAGTCATCCAGATGGTAAGATATATACATCAAAGAACCAATGAAGATAACAATCACCTTAAAAATAACAGGGGTACCTCTAAGTGGACCCTGAGCTATTCTTCCTTCATAAAGTCTGCAAAACAGCTGCCACATATAATATAAGCAGCAAGCCTAGTGACCACAAAACAAGTCAATATGAACTGCCACTTAGGTAGTACGTATTGCATTCAGTAGTCTAATCCACAAACTTCTACACTAGGCACTCAATTTTGATTCCACGTCATACATATTAGAAGGCAAAATGAGAACAAGAAGAAGAAGAAGGCAACGGACCTGATCTTCACACTTCCTTCTCCGACATCTTGAGCCCTCAATCTCCCAACATCTGCGGGCAAATAATCCATGTCCATCCCCGATTGCAATCCGGAATAACTGCATTGCCATATAACATCAATCAAATCTCATCGCTTATCCTTTTTGCTTTTCTTCCACAAAAAAAGTAATAGAGTACAAAAAGTACAAGAAATTCAAGAAAGAAAACCAACCTAGTAATATTCATGAATCCGTAGCTACCAATTAGCCTCCCAACCTCGAAAGAATCAGAATTTGTTATTAGAGTGGCTTTACAGCATGTACCACCAACTCGTTGGCTACGAGAATTCAAGCCCAAATTCAAGTTGAATTCTCTGAAGAAGCAAACCCTGGAAGAGAAAGATAGATAATCTGCTGTCAACAGCATCATCCTCTTTTTGGTTTCAATTGATCTTTCTTGGCTGTAGATAACTGATGCAAGCAGCAATAGTAATACTAATACTCCTTTTCTTCTTTTTCTATTACTTTATTAATTGTCGCCATTCAATTTTCTGGATAAATCATAATCAGGAAAGCTGCCACGTGGAATTATTTTACTATTTTTCCAAGTAAATGATTCTCTGTATTTATATTTGAACTCTTTAATACTAATACTATTTGTTCATAATTAAAATTCCTATGAATTATTTTTTTTCAAATATATGCTTTTAATTCCTCGTGGTAATCTCTTGATATCTTGCGTTGTAATTGTTTTCTTTTTATTAGTTTCTTAATTAAATTTCACTTAAATATATTTTTTGAGATAGAAACAGCACTAATTCGAGTTGAACGCAAAACCTATCACATAATATGAAAGATTATAACACTTAAACTATAGGCTACTGGACGCATCTATATAATAGTTAGAAAATGAACGTTTATAAACAACTTAAATGCGTCATTATTTTTTTCATTTAATTTCATTTCTTAGGGATTTTAATTAATTTGACTCTCTTTAATTTAATTCTTATTTCTTCAAGATACTTTTTATTTTCTTTTTATATTTGATTTTATCGATCATCTATGTCGAGTATTAGATTTTAATAAAATATTTTTTATTATTTTTATTTTGATAAGTTGTAATGATGCAATTTATTATATACTATAAGTACCATTTATCGTTTTAAGAAATTTATTCAATTATTGTACTTGTGAGAGAAAAAAAAATCTTGTTCTTTTTTTCTAAATTGGAGTGGTCTTAGTCTACACTTTATAAATAAGTGAAGCATCATGATAGTAATGATACAAGTGCTTTATAAATATTAAATGTCTTATCAATCTATTTTTTATACAATTTGATTTTTATTTATTTATTTATTTTTAATTTAAATTGACATTAAATAATATAGACGTCAATGTTTTTCACATAAAAATCATCAACGTTGGAGCTAAAATACAATTTTATTTATTATAAAAATTATGAATTTTGCTTAATAAATATAAAAAATGAGTACACCTCCCGCTATCATGCATATGCACAAGGAATTATTGGATATAATTATTGAAAATGTTCGAATTAGATACGTATGTTTGCTAAATTTACATCTTTTTTTTATAATTATATTTGTTCTTTCGTATAAACATAAATACATATATATATATTGCCTAGTGGGAACGCAACAACATAAATCTTACACATAATATATGAGGTTAAAAATTTGAATTCGAATAAATTCCTAATATATGTGTGTAGCAAACACATATATATATTTGCGTTACTAGTTGTTATGTATATCAAAATAGGCCATACTGAACTTTTATTTATATCATTTTCAATTAATGATTATGCACAAACATACTTTTTTTATTTACGTACTTTAAATATTTTTTATTTACTTATATACTAATCTTGATGAACGAGGAAGGGCTCTAAAGGGATATTACTTCCACATGGATATGTATCTTCTCAAGTAGTTATCTTTTGTTGGGGTATCTTAAACAATAATTTTTAATAATTTAAGGTTTATGTGAGGCTATCAATGTACCACGGTGGGAAAAAGTAGTCAAAAGAATTGACTGCTAACAACATTTTTACCTCGAAATTGTTTTGCATTTATTTAGTAAATGGATATTTAATTGTTTTTTTTTATCTTTGATTAAAATAAAGTGTAATAACAAAGGAGATATTTGACCCAAATTACCCCGTACATTACACTATTATATATAGCATAATTTTGTGCTTATCTAATTATCCAAGTTTCATTTTAATAGTGCAATTTTGTCCATATGTCAAATTCTTATAATTTTGAATTTTTTTAATTTAATTAAAAAATTTATTAATTATTTATTTATTTTTATATTTTATTTTAATATCATGTTATGCTTATTCAAAATTACAATATAAATTCCTATATCACAAGACAATTAAAAAAATATACACTATCATATTTTAATCTCATTAAATAACTTCATATTTTAAAAATATTTTACAAGCACAATATTAAATACTCTTAGAATCATAGACGGAGTTAGGGGTTGAGAGGGGCAGCAACCCCGTCCCCCAAAAAAAAGAAATTATATTAAAAATTTTAAAATATTATAAGTTTGTCATCTATTAAATTATAACATAATTATTTATTTTTTTTGTTGAGAAGGCATGCTTTGTCATTATTCTTCTTTATCATTTTATATTTACAATATTATATTTTTTATAATTCAATTTCACCTTTTATAATAAAAATTTATAACTTCTTACTTGTTTAAAATTATTCTTAGAATTTAATAAAATAAATATTATTTGTAAAATAAATTATTTTAATTTTAAAATTATTTTTAATGTACTACACCTATCACACGCTAGTATTAGTACATAGTACAGGGGACTCGATGGGCGCCATAACACACCACATATGATAATAAAATTGGAAATTTAGAGAGAGGGCCCAAAATATCCAAATAATAATAAACAGTTATGGAGGCTTCTCGGGTTACTGCCCGTAAAAAGGTAAGACATAGCGGGAGCCCTTCACTGTTCACACACCCATCTCGCGCTTTCCTCTTTCTTGTATTGTGCCCAAGTAACATAATCTCACTGTTTACTCTCTGTCTCTCTCTCTCTCTCTCTCTCTAAGTTGTGCCTCAGTAGTAATTTGTGCCTCAGTAGTCATGGAAGCAGGAGGAGGAGGAGGAGTAGGGAGTGTTTCAGCGGCGGCCACATCGCCCCCACCGTTTCTGAGCAAGACTTACGATATGGTGGATGATCCGGCAACGGATGCGGTGGTGTCTTGGAGCAAGAGCAACAACAGCTTCGTGGTCTGGAACGTGCCAGAATTCGCCAGAGACCTTTTGCCTAAGTATTTCAAGCACAATAATTTCTCCAGCTTCGTTCGCCAGTTGAACACTTATGTAGGTTTCTTTTCTTCTTCTTCGTCTTCTTCTTCTTCTTTTTCTCTGTTATTATTTCGGTGCCTAAAACTGCAGATTTCCCTTTGTGTTGCACGTTTATTATTTTAAAAGGCACTAAAACTTCTAAACTTCAATAGAAGTGATTAGAATTTGGGGGTAATTTCTGATATTCAAATAAGTTTTGATATATAGATTGTCAGTTTTTGTTGGTCACAATTTGCTTCTGTAATTCTATAGTTTTTACTATGCTCGGTTTAGTTTTGAAAAAATAACTTATATTTGAAATTCAACAGTGTTCTCTCTGCGCAGTGTAAGTTAAAAGAAATTATTTGCAGGTTGGGTATGGTTGACTGAGATACATGTACTACTGTTTCTAGTGATTTATTTTTATAAGGATATGAAGCTCAACTATCTATGGTCTGATTTGAAAAATATATTTACGCAACTACCTCTTCGAATAACCGTTAATTGAAATGGCAAAACTATATATGCATAGATGATCTGATCTGATCTTTTCTGTTCGCATATCGTGAAAGCACTGGGGAGATGCAGTAAAGCCTAAAGCCATCTGCATAACCCTAGGATTTAGTTTGAGAGGGCCTTGCTCGCCCATCATCTTATTTTTTATGTGTGTGTGGAGCCTCAGTAATTCTTTTATAGTTTGCTTTTCCCTTTTGTCAATCAGGGCTTCAGGAAAGTTGACCCAGATCGTTGGGAATTCGCAAATGAGGGGTTTCTCAGAGGTCACAAAAATTTACTGAAGAGCATAAACAGGCGTAAACCCTCCCACGCACAAGGCCAACAACAACCTGCCCAAGTTCAGAATTCGTCTGTTGGGTCTTGCATTGAAGTTGGAAAGTTTGGGATAGAAGAAGAGGTTGAGAGATTGAAAAGAGATAAGAATGTTCTTATGCAGGAACTTGTCAGGTTGCGGCAGCAGCAACAATCAACTGACAATCAATTGCAAACAGTTGGTCAGCGTGTTCATGTAATGGAGCAGCGCCAACAACAAATGATGTCATTCCTTGCGAAAGCTATGCAGAGCCCTGGGTTTGTGGCACAGCTGGTACATCAACAGAATGATAGCAACAGACAAATTTCTAGTGGAAATAAAAAAAGGAGACTACCCAATCAGGATGAAGAAAATTTAGCTTGCAAGTATAGTTTTACATCACCTGATGGACAGATTGTCAAATACCAGCCTTTGATGAACGAAGCTGCGAAGTCAATGCTAAGACAAATCCTGAAAATGAATACATCCAGTAGGCTTGAGTCTAAATTGAGCAATGCCAATGGTTACTTGATTGATAGTGCGCATCCCCCCTCCAGTGTATCAGATGGGGGAAGTTCACCTGGTAAAATGTCGGTAGTGACGCTCTCAGAGGTCTTACCAGACATGGCCACTGAGATCCAATCCCCCACCGGTTTGGCACATGGGAAGGCTCACGAGAATCTGTTTCCAACAGTGAACACAGGGTTAGCGGATTTTGTTCCGGCACAAGGAATTACTCCAGAAAAGAATGTTAACCTTCATGATTGCCCACTTAAGGGAGCAGAGTCAACAGATTTGGGGTGTTTGGATACAATTCCTGGGTTCATTGATGCCCCTATACCTGTCGAATCAGATGAACTTTTGGCAGATGATGACGTTGATATCTTGCTAGGTGATATCCATAAGCTGCCAGGTATTAATGATGTTTTCTGGGAACAATTTCTTTCAGGCAGTCCCCTCACTGGTGATACAGATGAGATACATACTGTCAGTTTGGGACATGATACTAGCAAAGATCAGCAGATGGAGCAAGAATGTGAGTGGGATAAACTGAAGAATTTGAATAATCTTACTGAACAGATGGGGCTTCTTGCATCAGTGCCAAAGAGTGGATAACTCTTATGTTAAGAATCACATGTCTAAAGACCCCATTGTTTAGAGGTATAATAGACTTTCAATTTCACTTGATGTCTGGTTGGCCATTCTACTTTTATTCATTGGTGACGGGTTACGCACTATATGTTGCTTCTGAATGCTAATTTCCTAACAGGCTCGCCTGCTGTGGCAATATTTTGTTTTACCACCTCTTTGTGTATATATGTTTGACGTATCAATACATAACATAACTATGATAATTAAAAATTTCAAAATTTTTGTAACTACGTGTATTTTTGTCTTTAAAATGATCGGTGAAGTTTTTAGGAACTCACTGTATATTTTGTTGCTCTCTGCGATTTAGCACGCAATGAGCATTTGTTTTCCACAGTTTTGGATTGTAATTTTTTCAGGTTTGACTCAGTGGATTTTGTCCGCGGTCTTGGAATATATATGGTTATTGCCACTGTGGGAGTATATAATACTGTCATATCTGTTGTTATTTTGTTAAAACAGACGTGGAACATTGAAGTTTTGTCTTTTCTCAGGTGGGTTCCATGAGGCCAGGATGCAGACTTCTCTGCCTAATGGTGGATCACGGATGATCTGTTGCAATGAGAGGATTTTCTGCTTCTGTCGATGCTAATGCTTATCAGACTGATATATAGAGACAGCCCTTTATATTTCATGCGAAATGTGTGTACCGTGCTGCTGTGGTGTCTTGAATTTTAAATAACAGAATACTATGAAGTTTCGTTATATCCCACTAATGTAAGGCTTGCAGCCTCTCGTTAAATCTTGAAAAACCCTGTTTAGAAACTTCTGTATCTTGCGTATCAAGTATTGCGAAATTCCAGTGTTTTGTATACGGGGCTGTGGGGAAAAATGAATGCTTGTCTTGGTAGAATTCTAACTAGTCAATTTGTAATTTGTAGATCTTGTATTCATTCCCAGAAGAATGTGTAACACTGGAAAATTGTCGGATTCATTACATATGCAAGTCTAATTTCTAATTAATATTCACCAATAGTCCATGCAAGAGCAACATCCTCCTCTGAAATGGTGAAACCGATATCGGTCTCTCAACACTATTTCCCTATCATAAAGCTTTGATACTAGCTTAAACACAGAGTGACAATCTCCACAAACACGAAGGTTCTTCACTATCCGAATTGGTTGAGATGGGGTAAGGGTGAGAAGTGCAAAGGCAAGAGCCAACCTCTCACTGTGAAGATATAAAGCCTTTTCCTGCATATCTTCTTCCTCCACCAGTTGGAGTAGCTGCGACTTGTTTGATATATATCCCACAGATTTCAGTCTAGCTGCAATCTCGTCCAACTTTAAGTATATCTCCTCTGACAGAGCGTGTGTATTATCTCCAACTAGAAACTCATGAACAATACCATTGACCTCAACTGAGCTACAACCTGGTTCTTTCTTCAATCCAACATCTCTCATGCGCTTCCTCAATTCTGAAACCTTGTCCCATTTCCCTGAATTAGCATAGATATTAGATAAAAGCACATATGCTCCATGATTTTGAGGATCAATCTCAAGCAAATGGTTGCAGGCATGTTCGGCTAGAGCAACGTTTCTATGAAGTCTACAGGCGCCAAGCAGAGCCCCCCAAACAGATGAGCCAGGAGTCATTGGCATATTCTTAATCAACTCCATTGCATCCTCTAATAGTCCTGCCCGGCCAAGAATATCAACCATGCAGGCATAGTGCTCTACATTAGGCACAATCTTATAAACTTGCTCCATTTGATGGAAAAACTCTCTGCCCTCCTCAACTAGCCCCGAGTGACTGCAGGCAGATAATAAGTTCGTAAAAGTAACAGAACTAGGCTTCACCTTTGCCTCCAGCATCTTCAAGAACAAATCTATTGCATCTCTGCCGAACCCATGCATGCCCAACCCAGCAATCATCGAACTCCATACAAACACGTCCTTCTTATCAACTGAATGAAATACTTCTAGCGCCTTCTGTAGATCCCCACACTTGGAGTACATATCAATCAATGCAGTAACAAGGAAACAATTTAACCTGATATCTTCCTTCTTTATGTACACATGGATCCAACCACCCAATTCCATTGCCCCCAACTGAGAACACGCAGATAGGGTACTAACAAGTGTGACCTCATCAGGTTTAGCAGCCTTGCTAAGCTGTAACTCATTAAAAATAGCTACTGCCTCCTTAGGATTACCGCTTTGTTCATAAGATGATATAAGAGCATTCCATGCGGCAATGTCCTTACTAGGAAGTGAGTCAAAAAGATCTCCAGCTGCATTAAAATCCCCTAATCTTGCATAGCCAGCTAGCATTGTCGTCCACGAAATGATATCCGTCTCCACCATCTTGTCAAAAAATTTCCTAGCATCTGTCATACTCTCGCACTTGGTGTACATATCAAGAATTGCATTGCCCAAAATCAGACTCATTGTGATCCCATTCTTCTCTATATAAGAATGCACCCACCTCCCAAACTTCACATCCAACTTTTTCCCACAAGCAGATAAAACACCAACCATTGTAACATCATTTGGTTTCACACCCTCCCCCTCCATTCTGTAAAAATATTCCACAGCCTCATCAGCAAAATCATTCTGAGCAAGACCGTTGATCATGGAATTCCATGAAACAATATCCCTTTCAGGCATACTTGAGAAAACCCGAAAAGCCATATCCAAGCACCCACATTCCGCATAGAAATGAATCAAACAATTGTTCACAAACAAATCCACACTAAAACCCTCTTTAATCACCATTCCATGAATCCCCTTTCCAAGCTGTAAATCGGCAAGCTTGGCAGAGGCTTTGATCACAAAAGGGTAAGTGAATTTGTTGGGTTTTTCTCCACACTCATGAAGTAAGCGAATAAACATGGAAAGGCTGTGAATGGGTTGAGGGCTGGATGCATATGCACGGATAAGCGCGTTCCAAGAGTAGAGATTTGGTTGGGGAATTTGATTGAACACTGCGTGGGCGTACTGAAGGCTGGAGAACTCAGATAGTGCTGATGATTGAATGAGTTTGCTAGCGGAGAATGGATCAAAAAATAGCCCTGCACGCAGCATCTGGGCGTGAATTTGCTTGAGCTGCTGTGGGTTTGAGCATTGGTCGATGAACGTAATAGTGGGGTGGTTGGCAAAGTATCGGTCGTTATTGACAGTTATGGAGTCAGCCAGTAGAACGTTTAGAGCAGCCATTAGTTGGTTCTGCAGCTCACGTTCTCTCTATCTCTCTTTATTCTACTAAAATATTATTTTATACCTTAATAGATTTAATTTTATAATTTTTTTTTAATGTACATATCACAGGAAGAAGCAACGTGTCGCAACCTCTACTGTGTCATTCAGTCCAATTCTTTTTCTCCAACTCACACTAAAAGCAGCTTTATGAGAAATCGCATCGGTACTTCTACCGCAGAGAGAATAAAAACCTACCGTACATTTCTTTTTCTTCCTTCATTTCGAAGAAATACTTTAAAATATCTCATCTCGAACCTTTCTGCCGTCTCTCTGACAACTCTTTTAACCCACGCACACGTACACACACTATTTTCCATTATCTCCACCCGATCCAAATCGGTGTGATTTTTTCTCCAGAAATCAAACAGACTCAGCTCAAATGTCGGTTAGTGCCTCTATTGCCTGCATATCGGTTTATTCAATATTTTCCCGTTTCAGTTTTATTTGAAACAGATTTATGAAATACTGATGTTTGGCGAAATTTTTTCTTTTGGATCGCGATGTTGATTTGAACTACGATTACGAATTAGATTTATGCGAATATATGATTTATTTGATGCGATTTTATTCGGTGTTGCTGAAGCGGAGCATGATGGATGAAAACCTGCGTTTAATTCCTCTGTAATTTGTTGAATTGATCACTACTCATATACATGTAGTTCAGTGCAGCAGAAATTCTCCAATTAGATTGGATTTAACGTCTGTGTAAATAATTGTTCTTTCTACTGTCCGTGGAATCGGTACTTGATTTGATAACGTGTTTTCATTGGCAAGAAGTGCTGCTATGTTGAATTTTTTGAACTGGTGACTCAAGACACACAATTCTTTTCCCAATAATTGTTGATAGCAAGAGTAACAAGTAACTTGATCCTTTAGAAAGATTGGGGAATGATTTTGCCTGTATGAGGATGTCAATAGACATGATACAGTTTTTAGATTCAATTTTGTATTTAACAATTGGTAACTGTACTTTATTGGTTAGATTGTTGTCTCTTTGCTAACTTTTGCACAAAACAGCGCATTGACGAATATGTGGATTTCTATGATTAGAGGTAGCAGTTGTTTTTTAACCAGTTGGCACAAGCAGACTTAAAATTTGAGTTTTGCTCGTCTCTGGGAGTGTCTGGGATGGATCTTATTTACACTCTGTTGCTTGAGTTATACAGAGATCACTTATCAAGGAAAAATTTAAGTTGGAACTTTGAGTTGAAATTTTACATTCAACATTCTTGCATTGCTTTCTTCACCCACCCCCCGCCCCCCAGCCCCTCCCTCTCTCTCTGACATTCACTTGTATTTTTGTTGGCTTATTTGTCATGGCAGATCAGAACTGTGAAGGTGAGCAATGTATCATTAGGCGCAACTGAACGAGACATCCAGGAGTTCTTCTCCTTCTCTGGGGTAATTGAATATGTTGAAATGAAGAGGTTCGATAGTAGATCTTTTGAATTGTTTTCCTGTTTGATACATGGTTCCAGTTATACATTCTTGATCCATGCAATTGTAAAATTTCTCTGTGCCCTTGCTTCATTTCATATTTATTTTGATTTTTAGTGAAAACGAGCGATCACAAAGTGCATTTGTCACTTTCAAGGATCCTCAGGGTGCAGAGACTGCAGTCCTTCTTTCGGTATCCTTCTCAACGCCCTGAACTCTATCTGTCCCTTACCTTTAGTGTTCAAATCATTGGAAGGAACATGATATGTACAAGGAAACTCTATAGGAAATATTATTTCATTATTACTGGATTACAGAGAGAGGTTCCTTTAAGAAAAAATTCTTTAATTTCTGGCAAATGAGAGATTTATTTTGGATATTTCTGACCACGGAATATGTAGTGATCTACATGTCGGAAACTGTCCGGACTAACTACTGGTTAGTTATTCTTTGCCATGATTTAATCTGCATCCTAATTTTGTTAACCTGTAAAGGTGTTTGCAGAGCCACAGGGTGATTGGTGCCACTGAGTAGAACAATTAAGTTTCTATTTTCATGCTTAGCTTGTGTTCATTTCTATTGTCTATCCTTAATTGTTTTGATCAATAAGCGAAGAGAAATCTATCATAATTTTTTGCTCTGATTGACTGTTATTATCTGCGTTTGATTTTGCTACTGAGATTAACCTACAGAGAGGTGAATAAAAAGATAAGGAAGTACTGCTCTATGGTGGAAAGAATTTTCTTATGTGGACATCTTTTGTAATTCCCTCTTTCCAAGGATTTAGGAGCTTTTGGTGTTTTTTGCAGGGAGCTACAATAGTTGACCAGTCAGTTACCATTGCCCTCGAACCAAATTATGTGCTGCCATCTGAAGCTTCAGCATCATTTGCTGTATGAAAATTTTTAGCATAGCTTTTATTAATACTTTCTCGTGTCAATAAATATTTTTAAGGCAGTTTTTGATTTTTTTCAGGCATCAGAGAAGAATAATGCAGGTGCTGGTACTCCATCTGCTGCCCAAAAAGCAGAAGATGTCGTAAGTAGCATGTTAGCTAAGGGTTTTGTCTTGGGGAAGGATGCTGTTAACAAAGCAAAGGCTTTTGATGAGAAGCACCAGGTGATATCCACAGCTACAGCCAAAGTAGCATCATTGGACCAAAAGATTGGACTGAGTGAGAAAATCACTATGGGAGCAACCATTGTCAATGATAAAGTAAAGGAAGTGGACCAGAAGTTTCAGGTTTCTGAGAAGACGAAGTCAGCTTTTGCTGCTGCTGAGCAGACTGTTAGTACTGCTGGGTCTGCCATTATGAAAAACAGATATATTCTGACTGGCGCTTCGTGGGTCACCGGTGCTTTCAATAGGGTCACTAAGGCTGCCGGGGAAGTTGGACAGAAAACAATGGAGAAAGTGGCTGAAGAAGAGCATGGAAGAAATGCATCTGAAGGTTATACTCAACTCCATAGCTCTGAATCCCCAAAAGCTGCCACAAGTGACAACAAACCCCCTTCTCCAAAGGGCTTGATTCTCTAAATTGTCGGCTAATAACTGGTGTAAAATATGTCTTTGACTAGAAACTAGCTTGCCTTTTTGGGTTTTTGGTGATTGGCTTTGAAGAATACATGAAAATACTGCTGGATATCAATTGCCATTCATCAGACTTGTCTTCCGCATTGACAGTTTGATATTATTCCATGGCCTTGGTAGTATCTTTCTTTGTAATTGGACTGTGGAGACAAGTCTCATTTTTATGCACCACACATAAGTGAAATTTGAAATAAATCACAAGAAGATATGAATTACTATACTAGTGTTGCAGTCTGTCTCATCAATGATCCTGTATGCACCATGCATAATGAAATAGACCTTGAGATTTCGTTCGTGTTACAGTCGGTCTCGTGTCTATGCACCACACGTAAGTAAACTTAAAATAAACTATGAGATGGTATGAATTACTGTACTAGTGTTGCAATCTTGTCATGGTTCACTCCGAAGGCTTTTCTTATCAGTGGTTATGGCGTTACCCTCTTCAGTAATCAGTCTTTGCAAGCAAAAAATTGAACCAATTTAATTAATAACCCTTTTGTAACACCAACCAAATTTGGGATGATTCTCGATGGCTATTGTGTGAATGCAAAGTTTGGAACTACCAACAGCCATTGCTGCGTAGCTGCCGTTCGCCCAAGAAGTTTGAAGTATATTCTCTGTTTTGAAGTATTCAACAAAAGTAATTAATGGTGTGTGCCTAGGGGTGGCCATAGGGAACTGGAACGGCTTCTCTTTACGTAATAAATTTAACCTTGGTAGAGTGGGACATCAACCGACCTTAGCTCAGTTGGTAGAGCGGAGGACTGTAGTCGGCTACAAAAGCTTGCAGCTTATCCTTAGGTCGCTGGTTCGAATCCGGCAGGTCGGAAATTTTCTTTTATTTTCTATGTTTTATTTTTATAATTTTTGGACTTCTTGTATCACTTTCTTGATGCAGCACTGACACCGCTTTCATGCTGGTCGGAATACTTTTCACGTCTGGAATTTTTATCACGCAGCAATTGGATGATTTCCCGGCAGATTAATTAACTAGACCTCTTGCCAGTTGATTTTAACAAGCCAAATTGAGAAAGCATAGATAGGTGTTCAAAACTATTGTTATGCAACTAATAAAAGTACCACACACACAACACAATTGATTATGAGAATCTCTTGACAGATTCATTGTAACATGTCTAATTCTGGGTCTCAAATAAATACCAGTAATCGAAAATTCAAGTGAGACTGGGAGCAGCAATATCAGATATATATAAATCAAGAAGAAAACATTGTCCCAAGGCATGCACGGCGTGCAAGCCTTTGAAGAAATAATATGATGAGACCACGTCAGATCACATTTTATGGCTCAATTGCTCGACATACTGAAGAAACAGATAAATTAGATCACATTTTATAGTTAAATTGCCCCGTGCTGAAGAAAAAATAAAGATCCCCCACAAAAGGAGGTGTTAAATTTGTCATCATCATCAGCTGCAACACAATTTTGGTGGGCGTTTTCCCCATATTCCCTTTTCAAGCTTCGCAACAGAGCCAGGGAACCTTAAATTTTCTAGGGCTTATCTTGAGGCCAATGACAATGCAACTATAAAAGCTTCAGTCCACCAGTTACATCATCGACTAGGTCAGCTGGTCCTGCACAAATACGAAAGAGAGAATAAATAATTTGATAGAAAAATAGGACAAAGTGGATTTACATGACTTGCATGCTGGTGAGTTAGTTTGCTTTATTTGTATGACAGGAGATGCAATTTCCCATTAGGTATGTGGAAGCGTCACTTTCTTTTCTGCATCTTTCAGAACAGAAGTTAATCCTGTATATTAGTCTAATATCATGAATAGGCAACAAAAATTTTAAAACTTACCTAAGATTGCCATCACCGTCCTTGAATCTGGAAATAGGAAACAGGAATGATGGAAATGAGTAGTTAGCCAATGAAGATAATCTAAAAGATGAAGAAAGTTTGATCCACATATGTTTTCCGCAATGGCCAACATGATAAGTTCCGAAAATGGAAAAATCAATACAGAGGCAGTAAGATGTTCTGAGTGTGATATTTCTGAAATTCTCAGATGTACACAACACAATTCTCTTTTCACCTCTAGTGCAGAGAGTCATATTTTTTCCCTAACAACAATATCACCAAAAACACGTGGAAACATTACTCAACCATTTCAGCATAAGTTCCTTATCGTGCCAATGCAATCATAATCATGCTGATCATTCCATTCATGGAAAAAGTTCAAGTATAAATGCACAACTTTGGAGGTTTAGATCACTAAACATCTTCAGCTTTAAACATAAGCATGATATAGTAACTATTGATTTATCCACGTTTACTGCTAGGTTTGGTTGAATCACCCTGTAGATCAGCCTTGTTCCCAAATCCAAGATCAACTATCAATTTTAGCCACTGGTGAGCATTCAACAATAATGGGGTAATACAGTGTAGCATGTGCTTGGAGCATTAGAAGTCATTTCACTCTTTCACACTAAAGCTCCTTCTTCTCTTGTTTTTCATTTGAATCAACATAAACTAGCCCTTATACAAGTGAGAGTTTGAAATATAACTACATTAAAGAAAGATCCAGGAATCAGTTTCAGTGGAGTCATGAAAACGAAAAATTGTCTGCTCGTAAATCAACAAAAAAAACAAGTTATGAGGAATCAAATACTATCGCACTCACTTGGAGCAATCTGTGTTCTCCCAGCATCAATTGTAACATGTGTCGGTAAATTTAGTGATTTTGCCCTTTCCTATATGAGTACAAGGAAGTATTAGTGAGAAAAGACAGAAAATCTTATACTGATGCTAGAATCTCTATCTTTTAAAGGACAAATATGAAGGTATCCAATATGTCAAGTTATGAGTGACCGAAAATTTAAGAAAAGATCAGAGAAAATTTAACTTGAGCTATGCACATAAACTTCCAAAATGATTTTACTCAAGAAGGCCTGCAGCATGAGAACGCAAGAATGAAATAGCTGGTGATGATCTTCCACATGTGGATTTAAATAACTATTATCAATTTTGATTTCTATTTCTGTCTGGATGAGATCGCATCCTATTTATAAGCATTAAAAAGATCATCAACATAACAGCAGTTAAGAGATAGCTCACTGTTGATAGAACAAATTGATTCCTAAATCCTAGATTTGACAATTTTTAAACTCTATATTTTTTCTTCAGTTCGCAATGCTTCAGTTATTGTGTCCGTATGTGAGATAAGGACTGGTTTATTTATACCGTTAAAAAAAATAAATAAAACATAAAAAAATAAAAGAGAGAGTAATATAATTGTGCAGCTAACAAGATAATACAGCTGTTTTTCTATATGAGGTGATGCTATGTAAGATTTAAACAGACAATGTTCCATAATAAGAAACACAATTATTTTCACATGCCAAACTGACCTGTAGAACAAGCATATCATCTTCACTTTCAATTTTCACAACAACCTTAACCTGGCCACACATCTCCCACCTGCATGAATATAAAACTTATCAATACATAATAAATAAAAGAATATTGATATTGGCTTGAGTCACTTGAGACTCATTCTGAAATAGGTCTAGAAAGTACCTGCTTAATGATTTTGGTGCTCGGTTTAGGATTTTCTTGTACAGCCCCAAAGTCGCATGGCTGCAACCAACAAAAGTAGTTTTACTACAAGTCAGAAACTCAGATTGAATCATAAAACTATAAGCAAACTATAAATCCTTTCCTTTTTCTTTAAACAAACATTTTGATAACCAAAAAATAAAATTAAAAAAAATCCAATAATATTCTTTCATAGGAGAAGTATCTATATATTATCTAGTTTTCTTTTCCTCGTCCAATATCTACATTATAGCTGTCCAATAATGAGCTTATAGCTTGATTTGATCAAAAGATACAAATGAAAAATTAAAACATTGTTCAAGTACATTATCAGTCAATCACTCAATAACTCATCCAAGAATCACAACAATTACTGCAAACATCAACTGCATCAACAAAAATCATTAAGCTAGTGAATATAGGGAACCAATACAAAGCATCCTCAGTGTTTACTGCAATCATAAAATCGACTCTTACCTGCACTGGGCAGCAATCTTTCCTTTCCCCATTTTGAGGTCATTCCTCACCACCAAAACCTGCACTCAATCATCACACCCAACAGACGCTCAATAACACACAAAATCATATTAAAAAAAAAAGGACTTACTTTTTTCACTGAAAAACCACACAAAACAAAAACAGAACCTGGAATAAATCAATAATACCATTTTAAAATCTTCGATAATATCAGCTAGTTTTTCAACCTCAAGAGGTTGTTTACCCAGCTTCTGCTTCCTCCTCCCGTTGTCAGCAATTTCAGTATCTTTCGAACGAGCAGCACCCCGAGACGAATGGCGCCCCCCAATTAGACATCCCAGAGCAAAACAACCCGCCCCGATTATAAATGCGCTAAGCCACGTCATCTCTATCATATCAAAACCCAAAGCAGCACTCTGCACTGCATTCGTATCACCATTAAACCTCATTTACCGAATGCAGAGTGAGACTACTCAGAGGGGGGCAAAACAGTGGAAAATTCGAAACTGGAGATTATTAATAATGGTTATAAGAGAGAGATCGAAAGAAAGTTACCTGCGATGAGCTGCATCGGGGAATTTTTCCCGAGCCAAGGGGACTGAACACGACGGCGTATGATATTCAGGGGAAGGTTTTAGCCAATGAGAAAAGATGGGTAAACTCGGGAGAGAGAGAGAGAGATGTTTCCAGACGGCGAACGCGGCTCCGTTTGGCTACAGTCAAATAGTCCTTACTTTGACTTTGACCTTTTTATTTATTTATTTTTATTTTAAAAATTTTGTGAATGAGCCTTATTTTGAGTTTTTGACCATAATGAATTTTTGGCAATCACTTTAAACATTCCACGAGAAATAACCATTTCTAGTGATTAAAGTGAAGCTATTATAAGATAATTTTATTGAAAGTTGTAGTTTAATTACCTCATTTTTCAATAAAACGTGGGAAAGTGGAAGTAATTTATAAATTATCTCCAACCCCCCTTTTTTTAAATTGTGTAACGACTATGTATATTATAATTTCCCTAGTTAAGAAACTTGAGATTAGAAAAAGTCAATAAAACTAAGTATATTATAACTGTTGTTTTTCACATATGATAATGATTAGATTTGTTTATAGAGATAAGAACCTAATTGCTTTCAATTATTGTTACACAGAGCAAACATATGGTGAAGACTTTTGCCGTAAAAAAAAATATTTTAAAGTGTATGAAAGTGAAGATAACTTATAAATTATTTTAGTTGTCGACTCCTTTTAAAGTAAAATAGCTATGTATCAGCAAGCTAAACTAAAATAAATTTGAGGACAAAATCTTATTTTGTTTATTGGCTATGAAATAAGATCAAATGCATGGTGGATTCAGTCCCATAAATCCTTAAACCATGATCCTCTTTTAAAAATTTAGATTAAAATCAGTTACAATATCGAAATCTCACTTATTAGATTTCAATGTGGAAGACATCATTTTTATTTTTTTTTTTTGTATTTGAAGAATTCACCATGATATACCTAATTCATGCATAATATTATGAAAAATGGATACAAAATTTTGACCGTCACTTAGTATCAACAATAGGTTTAAAAAAATATCCAAAAATATCAAATTTAGATAATTATGCCCTGTTGAAATAACGAATGATGGCATAAATATGTTTGGAATATATTTCACTTTGAAAGAATTGAGAAAATGCTATTTCTCTTTTATTGTGTCTCATGTCTCCAAATTCAATGATTGTTTATAAGTTTGATTCTATAAAGTATTTAAGAATATGCTCTTAACAAATATTATAAAACACTCAAATTTTTTATCAATTAATTTATATATAAATATAAAATAATCTGAGGTCGACTAAATCAAATTTTACGTGGATATGTAATCTAATGCTTTGACTAAATCAAATTTTTTATTCAAGTTGAAACATGTGTGAGACCAAGAGTTGATTACAAAATTCCTTAACAATTCCAATAAAAACTTTATAAGCTAGGGATATAAATTGTAACAATATATCATTCCACATGAGCACATTTTTCAACATTTAAAATAGGAAATACACTTAACAAATAGCTCTAATTCTATATAAAAATCAAAAATCAGATCATCTGTTTTTCTTTACATTATGATTTAAATATCTAAGAGAATTCTACTTTCTCAGTTTAACTATCCCATATTTCTAATATCTAGCCCATTACATATCACAATCTATACAAAAGCATGTTTTGTTGCCATGTGTGTGCTAACCCTTAACCGTTTCTGCTAATCCTGCATATTCTTTCATGTATCACCATCTTAGTATTTTGCTTACAGAGTTGAGCTTTAAGTTAGCAAAAGAGCACAATCTCAGCTTGTCTTCACATTTCGATTTACCTATCAAGATCAATATGAATCATCATTGCAACTTGGCGGTTTGCTACTTGACAGTTTGACGGCTTGATAGCTCAATCTCACACTTATATATTAAAATACGAAATCATAAATTTTATTAAATTTTATCGATTACAAATCAACTCATTTAACAAATGAGGAAGGCATCATGTACTTACTTAATGTTCAGCATGCTAAAAATTTCAGCAATTAAATTAATTTATAATAAATATAATTTCAAATATTGCTTGAAAAGAATTGAAATTATATCTTGAAAATGTGATTGGTCTTATTCATTTACCCCTATTAGTATGACTAGAATACCGACTTTATCGGCCCTACAGCTCTTGGAAGATTCCCTTGTAGAAAAAAGTTTTAAAAAGTCTCTCTTTGTTGAGAGTACCTCAAACAACACGCAAAATTCTTCAGCTCTATTAGTCTTCTTCTCCAAGGTTTTTCGCCTTCAGTTCCAAGGTATCCATCTAACCCCTTATTTCGATCTGAAATTGTATAATGATTATTATTTTGTTGATTCATGATCGAATTTTGTACGACGTAAAAGGTTAATTGCATTTTTTTGATAAACGCTGAGCTTGTAGTGAATCAGATAAAAACTTAAAATTAATTGGTTGTACGTAGTATTCTTCGGGTTTTTTTCTTTTAATTTATATCCTTTTTGGCCGATTCTTTTCCAGTATTTTAAAGGTATGTGCCAGGCAGAGCTTTATTGGGAAAATTTTCCTGCAATTTTGTTGACTTTTATAATATTGAACCTTAGGAAGATTAAGATAAGTCTCGCTTCATGTTTCGAGGGGGCATGATAGGTGTGTCTGGAGGGTACTAGATTTGGAATTTGAACTGCTGAGTCATTGGTTAAAGAGTTGATTTTTCTAGGGTTTTTGGGTTGATTTGGCTATGATATTAGTAACCAGGGTTTAACGTCATCTCTGAGTTTGTAGATCTAACTGACAAGGGTTTTAAGAATATTAAATTTGTTTCAGAATTTTCTGGAGTATCTACTGAAAAGATGAGTGACAATTTGATGGATAAAGTCAGCGCCTTTGGCGAGCGCCTGAAGATTGGAGGAAGTGAGGTGGGGCAAAAGATTAGTGCTGGCATGAGCTCAATGAGTTTCAAAATGAAGGAATTTTTCCAAGGCCCAAATCAGGCAGACAAGCTTGTTGAGGAAGCCACAGCTGAAACTCTTGACGAGCCTGATTGGGCCACAAATCTCGAACTTTGTGATATGATCAACCATGACAGGATCAACAGTGTTGAACTGATTAGGGGAATAAAGAAAAGAATCATGCTGAAGAGCCCTAGGATTCAGTACCTGGCTCTCGTGTTGCTTGAAACTGTTGCAAAGAATTGTGAGAAGGCGTTCTCAGAGGTTGCAGCTGAGAGGGTACTGGATGAGATGGTGAAGCTGATTGATGACCCACAGACTGTGGTCAATAATCGGAATAAGGCTCTGATGTTGATTGAATCATGGGGAGAGTCCTCAAATGAGCTACGCTACTTGCCTGTTTATGAAGAGACATATAAGGTACTGCAGTTTGAGTGGATCTACTTTCTTTTGATCACTGACTGTTGTTCATTATTGCTTTCTTTTGCATATTATTGTGACCAAAGAATGAGGAATGGAATAATATTGTTGTTCTTGTTCTTTCAGGACTAAGAATTTACTGGTTGCTGGATTATATTTTCCTTTTCGTGTTTCTCAACTTATTTTTTATTCAAATGATCCTTCTATGTCTTCAGAAGCCTCTGAACCAATTTCCGGCAGATGTCCAGCGATTGGTTCAGTTCCGTAATGCATGCATGGGGATACATTGAAATTTAGTTTGTATTGGGTTATATGATTTAAAATGTTATCCGTTGCAGCAACATTTACTAAGGTTTGATTGAATAATTTGACTATGTCATTTGATTTCTTTTTGGTTGTGATTGGTTCAATTGTGCTTGGTTTGAATTCTTCATCTCTCTGTTTCTTGTTTTTGAATGATAAATTTGTGGTACAGCTTGTCAATTTACAAGTTTTAATCAGCATATCACATCTTTGAGCTTCTGTTTTGCTGTGCTTTGACAATTCTTCCTCTCATGTTAGAGTTTGAAATCTAGAGGAGTCCGGTTCCCTGGTCGCGATAATGAGAGTCTGGCTCCAATATTTACTCCTGCAAGATCGGTGGCAGCTTCAGAATCGAATGCCACACTAGGACAACAACTCCATAATGAGATACCGGTGCGAAGCTTTTCAGCTGAACAAACAAAGGAAGCATTTGATGTGGCAAGAAACAGTATTGAGCTTCTGAGTACTGTTTTATCCTCTTCCCCCCAGCAAGATGCTCTGCAGGTACCATCACAGGTTTATATTTGATGTCACATTTGCCATTTCTAATGTCATTTACTCATGGTTGTGAATAGGAGCACATTAGACTCTGTGTTTGCTTCACTTTAATTTTCACTTGTCAGCTCATTTATAGCACTATCTTAGCACATATTTTACATGATGGTTGCAAATTGCAACTTTTTACCCTTTCTCTTCTACCAAATTAACTTGTTAACTATTTGTTTGGTTGAGCATCATGTCCATAGATTCTCATGCAATTATCAATTATCCTTTCAAAAATTGGGGCATGAGTATCTTCATGTATTTGTTATCTTGCTGTGTATTGTGTTGCATCATCTGGAAAATGTTTTGGGGGCTTAAATTGATATCATTTCACTGTTAATAAAGTTTATTAGTGATGGCACATTGAAATTTTTCATTTAAAATTCCTTTGGTGATTGCTTTCCAAGGTTAAAGTCGCTGCATTACTTTTTAGGAGTTATTGAAAGAATAGATATGGCCAAGGTAAAAAGTTGTTATCATTATGGGTTATTCCTCTACCCTCTGCTGCAACTTACTAGAACACAAGCATTGTTAATCCCCCGACATCCATTTGCTTCATCTTTCCCTTTTTTTTCTTTTTCTTTTGGTTGTCTTTACTTATTTATTGTTCTTGCATCTTCACATTGCCGGGATGGTTTTAGTGCTTACTTTTCATTTTCTGAATTTTCATGCAGGATGACTTGACCACCATGCTTTTGCAACAATGTCGGGAGTCCCAGTACACCGTTCAGAGAATCATCGAAACAGCTGGAGATAATGAAGCCCTGCTTTTTGAAGCCCTGAATGTGAATGATGAGATTCAAAAAGTTCTATCCAAATACGAAGACATGAAAAAACCTTTGGTGGTGCCACGGGAGCCAGAGCCTGCTGTGATACCAGTTGCTGTGGAGCCTGATGATTCGCCTCGTGCTGGGAAAGAAGAAGCTCTCATCAGAAAACCAGCTGGTGCTCGGACTGGAAGTCAGGGAGGGAACAACGATGAAATGATGGATGATCTTGATGAGATGATCTTTGGTAAGAAAGCCGGCGGCACATCAGAAGCAGGACAAGATGCAAAGAAGCAGCAGCCACCCAAGGATGATCTCATCTCCTTCTGAGTAGAGATTACTTGACACTGTTTATGTGAGGCGTGTGTTCATATTTTTACTTATGATTCTTGAATCATCATCAGACGAGAAACCACTTTGCTCTTTTTAACCCTTCTTTTTCTTTTTATTTTTCTGTTTCATTTGGAAATTTGGATTTTATTGATGTCCAAGCACATTTGTGCGTGATATTCCTTATGGAACTACACTGGAAAATTGCCGAGCATTATATATAAGTTTTTATTTTTGTAAATAGATTGATGTCGTTTTTGAGTCTTAGTAATTGAAAAATCAATAATGATTCTCTTTAAAAAAATTTCCAGATATATTAGAATATGAATTATACTTGGTAAATTGGCATGTTCGTGAATTGTGATACCGATCTTTGGTTCTCCGAAGAGGGATTTGTTTTTTTTTTCTTAAATTACACAAGCAAATCAGAAGTTCATTCAAATTCAAATTTTTGATTTCTCCATATTATGTGACCCTTCGCAGAGGCTTTTCGAAGGGAATATTTGGTTATGTTTTTGTGAGAATTTATTATGTATTTTTTGAATAATGAATTATTGAAAAATATAAAAATTATTTTTTGATATGTTTGTTTATATTTTGAGGAAAATATTTTTTACTATAACAATCAAATTAATATTTTTTTATTAAATTTTTGGGGTAAAAATAGAATTGAGTAATTTTTTTGATATTAAAATAAAAAAAAAATATATATGATGTATATAAAATATATTTATATATTTATTGAAAAATGTGTGTTTTAAAGAAAAAATGAGGGTATATTTGGTTATATTTTTCTAAAACAATATTGTTATGGGGAAACATAACCAGACATTCCCTCTATTTCGGAAGTAATAATGTCCTAAAGTATTTGATTTTAAAATTTCTATAATTCTTCAAACTAAAATTTTAAGCTCTTACAAACTCATTAAGAAAAATAAGGCTTTAAATTATTTTCAAAGACAGTAATATTTTTTTTTTAAATTGTAGTAATTGTAAATATCAAGTGTGTCATAATTTATTTTTATTACAAATATAACATTTTACGCAATTTAAAAGTACCTTAAATAAACTTTATGAGATTTTTAAATAAGCTCCCCCGAAGACCTGCTTACCTTCTGTTAATTGATCTTACACCAGTTAGCTCTCCACTAAAATAGAGTGGCAGTTTCTGATTCAGCCACCGGGAAATGGCCGGAAGACACTACTCCTCCGCCGCCCTCAAATCTCAGCGATCTCCGCTCCTTCTCTTCATTCTGTCTCTCTTTTTCCTTTCTCTCCTTGTGTACATCTTCACATCCTCTTCCTCTTCCTCTTCCCCCATTCTCCAACCTGGCACAATTCACGCAGCTCGAAACCCCAACGTCGCCTATTCTTTCGTTTCATCACTCGAAAAGTTCCTAATCAATTCCAAATCCAAAGCTTCCTCTACTGTTCAGGATGACACAGTTCGAGGCGATGTTGCAGAACAGGATGTGAAGATGTTTGACGATTTGATTTCGCAAGTAGAGGAGAAACGTCTGTATGGAGATGGCAATTCGCTTTATTTACCGATTAGGGTTTATGTGTATGATATGCCGTCCAAATTCACCTACGATTTGCTCTGGCTATTTCACAATACATATAAAGATACTACGAATCTCACTTCTAATGGCAGTCCCGTTCATCGGTTAATCGAGCAAGTGAGTATCTGTTACGCAGTGTTTGCTATCAAGTAATTGAGGCTCAGTATTCTAATTAGCTGAATATATTTTCGAGTAATTCCACTAAGATGAGCTCAATTCGTGAATCCAATCACACTCTTTAGCGTTTTAATTGTGCTTGTGCTTTTGTTTATGTGTTGATTTGTTGGTTGTAGCATTCGATTGATTATTGGTTATGGGCGGATTTGATAGCACCGGAGTCCGAGAGGTTATTGAAGAATGTGGTGAGAGTTTACAAGCAGGAGGAGGCGGACTTGTTCTACATTCCATTTTTCACTACAATTAGCTTCTTCTTGATGGAGAAACAGCAATGCAAGGCGCTTTATAGGGTGTGAGTGCGTTGCTATAGTCTTATCCTTTATGTTTTGTTATGTTTGCTTATGCGTGATTGCAGCACCTTTTTAGCAGCTAGCTATTGCATGCTTTAATATGCCTGTTATGGTACTTTATCCTTTTTTCTGAAATAAAGTTGAAATGTTGCCTCTGGTGAATTTTCTCATCTGGAAAGATTTTATGTACACTATCATGCGAAGGTTCATTTTTCTTTTTCTTCTATTGTGGAATCTCTAGTGAGACTTTAAGCATTGTGAAGGGTAATGTTAAGAGTGGTTGCCTGGTCTAGCTTCATAGGTGGAGAAGCATATTGTAGCATTTTCTTAGGACAGTAAAATGATGAATGAGGAAGTTGAAGTAATTCTCGAACTTAATGGAAAAAACTGGTTGAATGTTACTAATCCAGCTTCTGCAGGCGATCTTGCCTTGCAAGGTTTTATTTGAACTGATTCATGTGCTAGTTCATCTTGGCTGGTGTGAAGTACATGCTGCTTATCATAGGATGAGATCAATTAAAACAAATAGACATTCTATATGTACTAGTAATGGTGTTTGATCTGGCAATATGGGGCACAGTATGCCATGAAGAAGCCAGAGAGTATTTACTTAAATAACTTTGCAGTATAATGTTATTTATCTTAGATCTAACAACTGGAATTTGGTCTACTTGAAACTTTGGGTCAGAACCCAAAGGCCAAATTCTCTCCTGTGTAACCCTATATTATATTGTCATTCCAGGATACTCTTGATATGAGGCTGCTCTCTGAAGACTCATGACCATGTCTTACATGTATGGGATTTGATATTTATGTTATGTTTTCTCAATGTAGGAAGCCCTGAAGTGGGTTACAGACCAACCAGCTTGGAAGCGGTCTGAGGGTAGAGATCATATCTTACCAGTTCATCATCCTTGGTCATTTAAATCTGTTCGAAAGTTCATGAAGAAGGCAATCTGGCTCCTACCAGATATGGACTCAACAGGGAATTGGTCAGTACCTTAAGTTTGCGAAGCAAACCCTATATGGTAATTAGTAATTAGTTGTAGATATAGCAGCTGATAGCCTGATATATGTTTGTATTGGCATTTCAGGTACAAGCCTGGACAAGTTTACCTTGAGAAAGACTTGGTGCTTCCATATGTTCCCAATGTCGATTTGTGTGATTCCAAATGCTTATCAGAGTCAAAGAGAACCACACTGATATTTTTTCGTGGAAGGCTGAAGAGAAATGCTGTAAGCTTTCAGTCTAGAATTACATGTGAATTTTGAAGTTAATTGGATCCTCAGGCTAAGAGTTCATATTTGTTCAGTGCTTTCAGAAATTTGCTGAGAAAAAAATGGGGTGGGGGGTGGGGAGTGAAGTGGTTGATGAGGACATGTTCTGGAAAGTGAAAGAGTGCTTTCTGTTTTTTGTTTTTGTGTTCCAGGGTGGGAAAATCCGTGCTAAACTTGTGACAGAACTTACTGGCGCCAAGGATGTGATCATAGAGGAGGGCACTGCTGGAGAGGGAGGAAAAGCGGCAGCTCAGATGGGCATGCGGAAGTAATATTTAGCTGCATAATTACAGTGGTTTCAGCATTCTGGACAATATAAGAAAATTTCCTGATATACTTGCTTATTCTTTTACATCAGGTCTATCTTTTGCCTTAGTCCAGCGGGTGATACTCCTTCATCTGCTAGGTTGTTTGACTCAATTGTCAGTGGGTGTATCCCTGTAATAGTCAGTGACGAATTGGAGCTTCCTTTTGAAGGAATACTTGATTATCGCAAGGTATGTGCATTCCTTTTAGAGGTTTGGCTGTACAATTATTCGCTATATCTCCTGGAAATGATAATAATAATGACTGAAAATGTGCACACAAGGATCAAAATCTAGATTTGAGTCTCAAACATTAGAAAAACACAATATGCATTTGCTAGGTAGTTAAAGTTGGCCACAAAATGGGTTTTCAAAGATTTATTGTTAAACTCTAACTCTGTAAGAAATGCGTAACTGGTGACATGTGCTTCAGATGATATGGATATTGATATTGCTGTAAGCAACATAATCACAGCCATTTTATTTTGTGACTGGGGCCATTATTTCTGTGACAGATAGCTGTATTTGTCTCTTCCAGTGACGCCATGCAGCCAGGACAGCTCTTATCATTTTTAAGAAACATTTCTCCCACGCAAATTAGAGAGAAGCAAATAAATTTAGCTATGGTACGTGCATCACCAATTCATTTGTTACATTATCTTTGAGCATCATGTTTCAACCAATTCCTAACCTTCAATATTTAGGGATTATTTTCCCATACCAGTTAAAATGAAGAATTTACTTTAAATGACTGGACAATGCATTTCCCTACACTTTTTGAAGTTTTATCTGGGACAATATATAAATTCCTAATTAATTATTGTTTACTTATTTCAGTACTCCAGGCATTTTTTATATTCCCATCCAGCACTGCCAATGGGTCCAGAAGACTTAGTTTGGAGAATGGTTTGTCACTCCATCTTTTATTTGCTATAATAAATTTATTAGTTAGCACATGAAGTTGCCTGAACTTGTAAATTGCAGTTCAGGAGTTGCTGTGTTGAATGCTGATGTCTTGATGCTATGTGATTGGTTGATGCCATTATTTTGTTTTATTTGGATCTTGCTGTGGGTAAGGACTTATAGTCTGTGTGATGAAGAAAATTGGAAAAGTGAATGAAAATTGCCTTAAATCTTGAAACTAGTGAAGATGCAGCATCTGTGCAATATACCCCCTCTTGGTTGTGGTGGGAAAAATTATGCAAGTTATGGAACTGTTATTTTTGTGCTCTTTCTTTCTTTTTTTTTTGGTATTTAATATTCAAATTTGTTGTCATTGAGTGTACCTCCAATCCATGTTAGTTTTTGCTGTGTTAGTGAAATTACTGAAGACAGAATTATGTTGATAAATGTTTGATCTGATCGTCACATGCTTCAAAAACTATTTGTACAAATCTGATTTATCTTTGCTTTGCTTGGCATGCTGGACTTTAGAAGACATTTTAAGCAGTTATTCCTTCTTTGCTGGTTTTCATGATTTATGAAATGCTATTCTGGAATTGGCAGCGGTGACTCTTAGACTCTGCATATTAGGCATATAATCTTATAGTGCTTCACTTATTCCTTAGTGCTGTGGACAGATGGCAGGTAAGTTGGTGAACATAAAGCTTCATTTACGGAGATCGCAGCGTGTGGTGAAAGAATCTAGAAGCCTGTGCACTTGTGACTGCAGGCGTCCCAATAGTACCATCCCAGGACCCTTGTCTTAATTGCAGAGCTTCTGAGAAATTTTTCCATCCTCTTTTCCTCCTTTACTTTGCCTCTTTTTAAGTATTCTTTTCATCACCTTGTGTAATTGTTACATATAATGTTAGAACTATGGGGTTGATCCTCATTCTTTTCAACTGAGATTGTCTAGGATTGAAAAGTAAATATTAAAAAGTAAAGAGAAGAACCTGGATTTAGTGAAGATGCTTCCATCCATTTGCACTTGTAACTAATATGCATTTGTATTACTTCTGTATTTATGCAAGTGGAATTTACATCCTCTATTATTTGCTGATGAATTATGTCGTACGAGTTACGAGGAGGAATATTGTTGCTGCAGGCATTTAATGGATGTGTAGTGCTCCGGAAGTGCTTGACAAATACGGAAACAAAATCTTACATGTTTGCGTGTATCATGTGATGCTTTGTTACGGTAGATGGGAGCAACACACCTAGTCCAATATAGTCCGTCTATTTTGGGCTTGGTGAAAAAAGCTGTATAGAATTGCTGTGGTCTACTGTTATTCTACTTGTAAGCGTACAATACGAGTGCGAGAGTGTCTGAGCGGGCGTGTTTCTGAGTTGGCATGTGAGGTGATGTGGTGGAAGTTTCGGTATTCCATGTTTATGAATTCCTCTCCTCCTCACATGAGGCTGCGTGCTTTTGTCAAGGATAACGTGTTTGATGACCAAAGCAGGGGACGTGCTGTGCATTTTCTCGTTGCCTGGTTGTTCTCTCATGTGCATCAGCTATTGTTTTTCTTGCAACAAATAAACCACCGATTTCCTTCCTAATATTCTTTCTTCTCACCCTTTTTGATTACCCCTTGGGGTCATTCATTTTTTTTTTTTTTGGTTAAATAAAAAATAAAACGATCAATCTAATATTTTTGAATATGAACTGGTAAGTATCAAGTGTGTGCTTGAACTTAAAGAAACCAATTCAAGAAAAGGTTTTTTTCTCTCATTATTGTGAAAAAATCATGCCAAGACAGATCAATGCAGCTCCAGCGTTTCATGCGATAAGAAGGAAATCATATGTTCGGATATTCTTCCCCTTTGATGAACTCAGAAATGTCTTAAGAGCTCTACTTGGGCTGCCCGTCTTTCCGATATTAGCATACACCACGACGCACCAATAAAATAAACTAATAATAATAATAATAATAATAATAATAATAATACTAATAAATAAATAATGATTATTCCAAATGCACCTTGCAGTGTGTGTAATGATATAGCCCACTTCTTCTAAGAAGCAACTATTCAATATTTTCTTACCTGTATCCTATGTTCTTATGTTGCATCACATCATTCAGTACATGCAGTCTAACAAAATCCAATGCTATATCCCATGTATAGATTCTATTCACTGTTGATGCGGACAATAATATAGTCTTATGAAAAATGATTTAGATTATTTATTTTAAGTTATGTTTTATTTGTTGTTTCATTATTGTATAGATATATGACATGTGTAGTACATATTTTTTTATAAAAATAATTAATTAAAAATTAAATATATTTAATATATATACAATACATTAAAAATAAAAATAAAAAGGATATTCAAAGTGTATGAAAAAAAAGAAAAAAAAAAGAAAAGAAAAGAAAAGTACAGGAAAAAGACATGAGGAAAATCTTTCACTTTCGCGGTAAAAGTCTAGTCCACAAAAGTCTTTCACCTTCGCAGTGAAAGTCTCGTCCAGCTGTCTGCCATATAAACAGACTTTCACACTCGCATATTCTCAGTTACGCGCATTCGTCGATCGGAGATTAAGCGGGCAGATATAATAAAGGCTGCCAACTTCTATAATCTTAGAGAAGAGAGGGCTTGAAACCAAGTGGAGAGAGCCGGCAAACAAAAACTCCTATACGTTTGTCTTCACCTGCTTGGAGGTATAATCCTTCGTCACCAATTCCTTTTCTTGCAATATATATAGATTTGTATGCATCGTCTATGCTTGCGCGCCATTAATTGTTTGCTCATCTACCGATTCCATTTTATGACAGCATTAATGGTCGAGGATGGAGAGTTCTAAAATGCTAGTTTGAGAAGTTCTTTTACTCATCATTCACTTCGGTATGTTGTTTTTCGGCACATCTTCTTCTTAGGCTGCTTTTTCTTTAGAAAGTCTTCAAGTGTTGGTCCTTGTTATTTTTTAAATCCGTGTAAGATCTTCTGGTTGTGGTAAGTGTACGTGGATTATGAGTATCTCGAATGCATTAAAGATGTGGGTTTCGATTGTGTTGTGTTGGGCAGCTTTGCTCAGTTGTGGTGTGAATGGTTTGACTTTAATTTTACTCCAGGATCTGTGTTGGAGCAATCTCCTTAGAACCTTTATGTTTGTATTATGGATCCTGATTATTGGTTTGAGCTGTGACTGAATTCAGTTTAGTGATTTCTTCTCAAATTTGCTGTCTTTTTGCTTGCTCTGTTTTCGGCCTTGAATATTGGAATGCATAAACCAATAGACAGAACAACTTGGAATTCTACTGATTTATGCATACATGTTTCAGGATCAAATTTTAAGTTGCTACTGGTGGTCATTCAAATGGCATCCAAGTCGTTTAACGCAAGCAGATCAGATCTATCAACAGCATCTGATGTGCTGGATTCACAGAACAGCAAGCCACCACTGCCTCCACAAACACATGTGAGATTTGCTCGGCGGACTTCATCAGGCCAATATGTCAGCTACTCGAGGGATGATCTTGATAGCGAACTTGGCAGCAGTGATTTTCTGAACTATACAGTTCACATGCCACCCACCCCTGACAACCAGCCCAGTAATCCTGTCACTCAGAAGGTTGAAGAGCAATATGTGTCTAGTTCGCTCTTCACTGGTGGATTTAACAGCATAACACGGGCTCATTTGATGGATAAGGTCATTGATTCTGATGCAAACCATCCCCAGATGGCTGGTGCAAAAGGATCTTCTTGTGCAGTTATTGGTTGTGACGGAAAGGTGATGAGTGATGAAAGGGGAAATGACATCCTTCCGTGTGAGTGTGATTTCAAGATATGTAGGGATTGTTACATGGATGTGCTGAAAACAGGAGATGGGATTTGTCCGGGGTGCAAGGAGCAGTACAAGATTACTGATGTGGATGAAGTGATGGAAAATTGGAGATCACTACCTCAGCTTCCACCACCATCTGGAATGTCGAAATTGGAGCGGAGGTTGTCAATAATGAAATCAACCAAGTCAGTGCTGTTGAGGAGCCAGACAGGAGATTTTGATCATAATCGCTGGCTGTTTGAAACAAAGGGCACCTATGGATATGGCAATGCTATATGGCCAAAGGAGGGAGGCTTTGATAATGGGGAGGATGATCACATTGTTGAGCCTTCTGACTTGATGAACAAACCATGGAGACCACTTACTCGCAAATTAAAGATTCCGGCTGCGATCATCAGTCCATACCGGTACGTCCTCTATAACCTATTCTTTTCAGTTGAAGTTATGAAAATATTCTTGTTTCTTTATTTATCAACAGCTGTCCTCATGCTCCGGTGATGATGAGGGCACAGAACTACCTTCTCGTCTATGTAATAACTCCAACAAAATAATTCTTGGCAGTTAGCTTCTTATTTCCATTAAGCACCATTGATTCACAAGTGTTATGCTTAGATCCGTCTGTGCATTTAGTTTTAAAGAAGTATAAGAACAATATTATCTATTAGATACATGGAGCATGTGCTAATTTTGAACTTCCCATTTCCTATTTAATCTGGGTTTGCAGGCTTCTAATTGTAGTTCGAATGGTTGTTCTTGGGTTTTTCTTAACATGGAGAATCCGCAATCCCAACAATGATGCTGTCTGGCTTTGGGGGATGTCTGTAGTTTGTGAAATATGGTTCACTTTTTCTTGGATTCTTGACCAACTACCAAAGCTCTGCCCTGTAAATCGGGCTACTGATCTTAATGTATTAAAAGAGAAATTTGAAACACCTAATCCTAGCAATCCTACTGGGAAGTCGGATCTCCCTGGCATAGATGTCTTTGTCTCTACTGCAGATCCGGAGAAGGAACCGCCTCTTGTCACAGCCAATACCATACTGTCTATTCTAGCAGCTGATTATCCAGTTGAAAAGCTTGCTTGCTATGTTTCTGATGATGGAGGAGCCCTTTTGACCTTTGAGGCCATGGCAGAAGCTGCAAGTTTTGCAAATATGTGGGTTCCATTTTGCCGTAAACATAGCATTGAACCTAGAAATCCAGAAACTTATTTCAATTTGAAGAAAGATCCTTACAAGAACAAGGTTCTCAGTGACTTTGTCAAAGACCGCAGACGAGTGAAGCGTGAGTATGATGAGTTTAAGGTTCGGATTAATAGCCTGCCAGACTCTATTCGTCGTCGATCTGATGCTTATCATGCTAGAGAAGAGCTTAAAGCCATGAAGGAACAGAGACAGAAGAAAGATGATGAACCTACAGAGGCTATCAAGATAAAGAAAGCTACTTGGATGGCAGATGGAACCCATTGGCCTGGCACTTGGCTGAATCCTACAGCTGACCACTCAAAGGGTGATCATGCAGGAATAATACAGGTATCCATATATTATCTCTTTTCCTGTCTAACTTGTTAAACAATTATCAACCGCATAAATCAAATGTGCGGGTGCAAGATTAACTCCCTCTTATCATCATTCAGGTGATGCTGAAGCCTCCCAGTGATGAACCACTTTGTGGCACATCCGATGATTCTAGGGTGATAGACCTGACTGGTGTTGATATTCGTTTACCAATGCTTGTGTATGTTTCTCGTGAAAAGCGTCCTGGCTATGATCATAATAAGAAAGCAGGTGCCATGAATGCTCTAGTTCGAGCTTCTGCAATCATGTCT
>JACGDI010003218.1:152364-195639 GCA_014898725.1 Jacaranda copaia
AAGACGCCGTCGCGCTGCCGTTTTCTTCAGGAACCACTGGGTTGCCCAAAGGCGTGATCTTGACGCACAAAAGCTTAATCACGAGTGTCGCTCAGCAAGTTGACGGTGAAAATCCGAACTTATACTTGAAGCCAGACGACGTCGTGCTCTGCGTTCTGCCGTTGTTCCACATATATTCCTTGAACTCTGTGTTGTTGTGTTCGTTAAGAGCGGGCTCGGCGGTTCTGCTGATGCAGAAGTTCGAGATAGGTTCGCTGCTGGAGTTGATACAGAAGCACCGGGTGTCGGTGGCGGCGGTGGTGCCGCCGCTAGTGTTGGCGTTGGCAAAGAATCCAATGGTGGACAAGTTCGACCTGAGCTCGATTCGAATGGTGTTGTCAGGCGCAGCACCGCTGGGGAAAGAGCTGGAGGCGGCGCTGCTCAGCCGTGTGCCGCAGGCAGTTTTTGGACAGGTACGTGCGCAGGCATACTCTCTTACTTCCCGGTTGCTTTGGAAAGGGAAAGAAAATCCACAAACCAACCAACCTAACTAAATTTCATGTCATATCGATGCTCCCAAAAATTAGTTATTAATCATAAATACTAGGAGTAAATAAATGAGTAAATATATGGATTTTTTTTTCCACAACTTTTTTAGTTTTTAGAAAATCAGATTAAATCTTCTATTCCATTATATGTTTCATCTTCTATTTCATTGCATGAATATATATTAAATATTTTCTTATAAAAATAATTAATTGTGAATCAAATGCACTTAATATATATATACATTAAATAGAAATATGAGATAAAATCTTAAATAGAATAAAAGATTCAACATGCAGTGCACAAATTTGCATGTAAAAATAGGATGAATAGGTAATTTGGTAGTAAATCGTTATTTCCATAAATAAATTGCTTGCTCAGGTCTGAGTTTAGTTTCACAAACAATCTTGGGGAATCAATATTTTGAATGGAATATGAGATGAGAGTTGAGACAAAGAGAATGGAGTAAAAAATTTAAATCAAAAAAAATTATTTAATTTTTTTTTATAAAATAAAAAATTTAAACTGCACGAAAAGAGCCCAACTATGTGGGGGTAGGGTGAGATGTCGAAGATGCACCTGGCTTTCCAATGTGTCAAGATCAGTTCTTTTCACAGCCCATGTTCTGTATATTTTTTAATGGTTATTATTCCACAACAAGTCTTTTATCATCTTAAAGCATATGTCGACATATTACTGTATAGGACAGTAATGGTATATACCAAATAATTAATGTACGGCGTAGACGTGACTGGTTGCCTTCTGTTCACGAGATCCAAGAACCAACATTAATATTGAATAATACATATGCTACCCAACAAATCCCACAATTCTCATTTGTCTCATCATCATGACTTCTCATGTTTCTACAAATTTATTTTTAATGTCCCATCTGATCGGATCGATCGAATCATCAAATTATATTTTGTAAAAATCGTTCAAATTAGTCGATCGAATCAGTGAATCGGACCAATTTTATATTTATTTTTTAATGAAATTATTTATTTTAAATTTTTTTTCTCTAAATACAAAGTTTGAAAGTTAAGATACATTTCACAAGTTATCTAAAACTTAAATATAAATATTAGTCTAGAGTTTAGAATTAATTTATGCACTCTCAATTATTTTAAATTTTAGAATTGATATATTTAAATTATTGTGATCATTTATAATATGCATTGTGAAATTTGGATTGTAATGTTAGATAATATTCTTTAAACTATTTATATTTTATATTTTAATATTTTATTAATTTTTAAGTAGTGTATAGTATATAAATTATATATATTGCGATCTGACCGACGGTTGAACCAATGAATCGTGAACCGATAATTTTTTCAATTGATTTGATTCTTCGAACGCTGGTCTCATATTGGTGAAATAAATTTTGAATAATCATCATATCTTGAACTGTTTTTTAGGTGAGTTAAATTGAAGGTCCATTTTTTAATATAGTATCAAAACCACTCATTCTCGATATTGGGTTACTCAATATTATTGGGTCACCCATTTCATATTATTCCACATTTCAAATGTTTATTCTTGAACGTACGTGAGGTGTGTTAGTGTTTTACATCGATAAAACGCTCTAAATGTTCATTCTTGGACGTACGTGGGGTCTATTAATATCCCACATCGCTAAAATAAATAAGTTGTGATCTCTATATATATTATTGGGCTATCCTCACTCACATCTTAAACTAACTTTTGAGGTTGAGTTAGGCTTAAGTTAACACCTATATAAATAATACATATAATTAATGCTAGCCTATCAACTATCATTTAGTAACATTCATTAATTAATGGTGTTAATTGGTTGGGGTTTGAACTAATTAATTAAAATTAGGGCTACGGCATGACTGAGGCTGGTCCTGTACTATCAATGTCCCCATCATTCGCCAAGCGGCCACTGCCAACCAAGTCGGGCTCGTGCGGCAACGTGGTTCGCAATGCTGAGATGAAGGTGGTCGACCCCGAAACCGGGTGCTCCCTCCCCCGCAACCACCCCGGCGAAATTTGCATTCGTGGACTTCAGATCATGAAAGGTATACCGTATCCTATACACCAGTGCTTCCTTATAATTTTGCTAAAGCTATCCGAGCCTATTTGAAGAAATAAAAATAATTAAATACAACTCTTTTTTTTTTTTTTAAATTTCTCTCAAAACACTAGAATTAATTTTAAAGAATTCTAAAGTACTTGCTCTTAATTATTTTTTAAAATAAACATAATCATTGTAGATGTATATATATATATTTACCATTATATATACACAAAAAATAATAATATAAAAATTATATCTTCACTTCAATACTAATTAATTTGATGACATCATCTACAATGTACGTAATTTTTACCCATTCAGAATAAAATTAAATATATTATTCTATTTCAAAGCAATCTCTACTCAGTATTTAAAGTAAAATCAGACATATATCATATTTCTCAAATTCACTCTTCAAAAAACTATGGTCTTATTTGTTTACAAATTCTCAATGCAATTTTCAACTCCAAAAATTTAATCAAACAAACAATACATATTCTCTAACCCCACTCTTAAAATACAAAATTTATCTCCAACAAATTCCTACTATTTATACTCTCAACACATTCCCCCTAGTTTCAATTAATTGTCTCATCATTAGAAATACATACACATATTACCACTCATACAATCTATATATATATATACATATATAAATAATTTTAAAATACTCATTTTACCCCCCCTAACCCAACAAAAAAGTTATTGATGTGACATATTGTCCCCTCCAAAAACACAAACAAACAATTTTCTTCTAATTAATTCTCTACCTACTACCTAATTAAAACACAAATAAGCAATATTCACATTTTCCAATCTCACTTTCCAAAAATCATTTTTCCAAAAAAATTTACCAAAATACCCCAATTCACAACCAAACAGGCCTTATATTTTTCTCAAAATATTCAAATAAAATCAAAAATTACCTTAATACGTATATATCGCATGTTTAGGGTACTTGAATGATGCTGAGGCGACTGCTAGGACCATTAATGTGGACGGCTGGCTCCATACAGGAGACATAGGCTATGTAGATGACGACGACGACGTTTTCATTGTGGACAGAGTGAAAGAACTCATTAAATTCAAAGGCTTCCAGGTATCGTATATTTTTTGCATGGCGTTTTCGAATTACGTACTTTATTTATTTATTTTCCGAAACTAATTTATCTTGTTTTGATGATTAATTAATTAATATTAAAGGTACCACCAGCTGAGCTAGAGGCTCTTCTTCTCAGCCACCCCAATATAGCCGATGCTGCTGTTGTACCGTAAGTGCAATATATATATATATATATATGTATATAATATATTTCCTTATCATATAGATTTTCAGTACCATATATACAGAGACGGAGTCAAGGGCTCCCTTCAAAATATTAAAATTTTATTTTTTACATTAAAAATTTTATAATATTACATTTTTGCTATTCTCAGATTATAAATTTGCCCCTCCTCTTGTTAAAAATATGCCTTTTGTCTTATTATACTTGTTAAAAAAAATATATTTTTAATAATTCAAAATTTCGTCCTCCTATAAATAAAAATTCTGACTCCATCCCTGCATATATATATATGTATGCATATATTAGTTTCAATTTCAGAAAATCAAATGCGTGCATGCCATAACAATTTACATGCATATATGTATGAGTGAGTACGTAGTTGATGAACTGCAGGCAAAAAGATGAGGCTGCGGGCGAAGTTCCAGTGGCATTTGTGGTTCGATCAAAAGGGTTCCAACTCACAGAGGATGCTATCAAAGAATTCATTGCAAAACAGGTTTAAATTAATATTTAATATAATATAATTAATTATAATTTCATAAGCGCTCTCTCTCTATATATAATATTAATTTCTCAATATATCCTAAACTTAATTTTCACTAACACTATATATTATAATAATTAATCAAAAAATTAATGGCTTTGTTTGGAAGCCTTATCCGGAACAAACGTGTTGTGGGAAAACACTCCCAAACATGTAGCATTAAAAACCGCCTATTAAAATACCCAAAAACACCTCAAACATGCCTCCCAAATAACTATGATCCCCGTTCATTTTCCCTTCCCCTGGGCCCGCGTCTGACCCCCCAGAATTGTCTCCTTCTCTCCCATTTTCGCACATCTCTCTCCCTAGCATTATTAATTAATTAGTAATAATAGTCATAATACTAGTAGTAGCAATAATAATAATAACATAAATAATAATACTAATAATAATAATAGTAGTGATCGTAATAATAAAGATAATAATAATAATAATTAAAAAAAATTCAACTAACAAACAAATTTATAAAATATTTTAATACAACTCACTTAATTATTTCATCAATCATTATTACTACATATATATATATACTATTTTTTATTATTATCCCTACAATTAAAAAAATACTATTAATATCAAATTTCACTACAAACACTAACATAAAAACATGAATTTGACCGCTACAGTCGAAAATGTCTCCTATAAAACATAACCAAACATATCAATACTACTCAAACCCCATTTTTTACTATTATTAAAAATAATTAATTATAATTTCATAAGCGCGCTCTCTCTATATATATAATGTTAATTTCTCAATATATCCTAAACTTATTTTTCACTAACACTATATATTATAATAATTAATCAAAGAATTAATGTGTCTGAAATACAACAGGTGGTTTTTTACAAGAGACTGCACAAAGTGTACTTTGTCCAAGCGATTCCCAAGTCCCCAGCTGGTAAAATTCTAAGGAAAGATCTCAGAGCCAAGCTGGCTGCAGCATCCTAGCCGGCTAGCTAAGCCGTCTTCTCAATCATTAAAATCTGAATTCTGAAAATAGGTCAATTAAATTTTTCTCGAGTTTATATTTGAAAGGGAAGAATGAGCAGAGAAATCTTTCATTAGGGATTGTTTCCAAACATTTCATGTTGCGATTTTCCCTTATTTTCGTTCTTTTTTGCAGTACTAATCGCTTCAAGTTAAGTGTAATATGTATTGCATTCAATCAAATTGTATTCTTCTAGAAACTTATCGCTAAATAATTAATTTTTAGTTGTCTTATTATATAATATGTTCGAATGGGAGCGAATAGAAAGCAACACAAGAAACCAAGCATTTTGAATTCTCTATTTCTTTCTCTATTTTATCATATCTGCCAACTTGATGTAAATACAACATATATTATGTATTTGATTTTTAATTAATTATTTTTATAAAAAAATATTTAATACACGTGTCATATATTCATAAAATGAAATACATAGGAGATGAAATATAAATTGAAATGAGAAATCTAGATTGAGGATAGAGAGGTACGTTTTTAAATTTTAAAAATAAAATGAATGTGAGGTTTGGAATTCAAATTTGAAGGTCACAAATGTGTGGGCATAAATAGAAAAAATATATATTTGCCTAATTTCCTCTACAATGCTATATAAGCTCATCTTTATCAACGCATTAGCCTGAACATTGTTTTTGCATAGAGCGGTTGATTAATCGAGTGTAGTCGCACCTTATACTTGTACACATGATGTTTGGGGTTTGAATTCTAATAAACTTATGCGCACATATATATCATCAATATATTTAAAAAAAAAAACTTAAAGATGATTTTGCGTGTGCAACCCTAATATTCTGTTTGCTTCAATTTTTTCACTTTAGACCCTCTATTTCATTCATCTCCTATTCCAATATTATGTACATATTCCAAGTGTATTTAGTTATTAGTCGATTATTTTTATAAAAAAATATTTAATAAACATTCACATATTCATGCAATGAAATAAGAGATTGGAACATATGTTTAAATAGAGGATCTAAATCGTAATTTTTTCGGCCTAATGTCTTTGGGTCTTCAAACACTATCATGGGTAAATGTGATTATAGATAAGGACATTAGGCCCAAGGTATCTCAAAAGCCAATTTGCCCCAACAACATAAAAGGCTTTTCCAAGCCCAAATACTCTCTCTTTGTCTAAACTTGTTTTTTTTTCATTGTACGATCAAATAATCAAAATAACAAGTTTACAAAACTTGACAACTCAAACATGCAAAAGAGAAATTTTCAATTATTGAAGAAAACGCATTATTTTTCTATAAAATTAAAATCACAAGAGAAAAAGAAATTTATTTAAGTTCAAGGAATGGCCCATTTGGTTTCATATTCATATTTCATTTTCATATTTTTTACTATTCAAAAATAGAAATATGTCTTTTTTTTAATATATTTTTACCCGATATTATTTTTATTTCATTCAAAAAATATATTTTTTAATAACTTACATATCTTTTCCTTTTATTTTAGTATTTCAATTTACAAAACCCAACATAATCATTACTTTTCCAATAATTTAACAAATACAAATTTATTTTCAATTCACTAACTAACTTTTCAAAATCTAAAGGGGTGTTGAATTTCATTTCCAATTCACCTTTTCACATTTTCAACTATTCCAGAAATAAAAATCATAACTTTTTAACCATTTTTACCGAACATCATTTTTATTTTTATTTTCAAAACACATTATCCAATAATCTATATATCTTCTCCTGATAACATATATATATCTTCTCTTTCTATTTCATTATTTCTATCTGTTTCTATCTGCAACATATTAGAACTAATATAATTATTACATTTATAATATAATTATTACATTTTCAAACATTTCATTCAAATATATTTTTATTTTTACATCACATCAAATAATTAATTTTCACCAAAATAAAAATATTGAAAACTGAAAATGAGTGTGGAAATAAAACCAAACAGTCACTACAAATAATGAAAATGAAAATTAAAAATGAAAATAAAACCGAACGGGCCCTTAATTAGATTGGCGTATTTATCATCCTCGGCCTGATTGACCCATGCTAACCTGGGACCGGTATATGTAAAAATCAAAACCCAAAGCCGCCCTTTCCCCCAAAAGAGTAATCGCCAAACCCTACATAAACCCCGAAACTTCTTTTTCGCCAACCTCCAATGGTGCCTGACCAAAGCTACCTTTTCTTCTTGTCCCTCAAGCCACTATGCTGAAATGCTGATAGCCCGGGGATTCATGCATTCTAAAGCTTAAAGGAGCACTATCATCATTTATCCACAATCTTGTTGGGTTAAGTGAATCAATTTCAGCAAAATGGCTAAAAATTGTGCATCAGGGATCTTAGCAGCCGTAGCTTATGCAACTTTTGGTGTGGATCATGCTTATGCAGATGGACCGTTTAGTTTTTCTCCATTCTCTAGTTCTTCTTCGACGGCCCCCAAAGCGCCGCAGGCAGCTCCCGAACCGGCTAAGCCGCCAGCTCAGTCAGCGGAACCAGAGCCAACGAGGGTTCGTAATGATAATCCGAGGACGACTTCAGCTGGTTTCGACCCCGAGGCATTGGAGAGGGGTGCCAAGGCTTTGAGAGAGATTAGTAGCTCTTCACATGCTAAAAAGGTTCTGAAATTTGGGTTCTTTTATTAAGTATGTTATTGTGAATCACTGGTTTTGTTTTGAAAGATTGAAGCTCGATGTGTTTTGGGGACGGTTTTTATGTCCATTGTTTGTGGAATTATAGGTTTATGTGGTTTCTTTTCTGGTTTGTGGATAACCATAATAGTTATTTGGAAGTAATTTTACATTTCTATCTTGTGGAGATGTAGATAAATGGAAAATGATAACGTTATTTCAGAAACATGATTCGTATGCATGCGAGAGAAGTCTAGTTTTTGCTTTCGCATTTCAAATTTTAGTTGGTTTCTAGACACCGTAGATTTAATAAAGTAGTCAATTGTCTTGGTGTAGGTATTTGAACTCATGAAAAAGCAAGAAGAAACGAGACAGCAAGAAGTATCCTCGAGAGCAGCGGAATTCAAGGCACTGCAAGCTCAAGCTGAAACTGTAAGCTTCATTTTATCCTAGATCATTCATGTTCTTTGCATTTGCTTGATCTAAACTCTATAATAGAGGAGAAACTGGTTGACCAGCTGCCCATTAAAGATCCTGAGCCCAATTCTAAGGATTTAAACACCTTAATAGAGCACTCCTATGTTTACAGTTTGTCAATATCCCCTTAAAGACAACATGTTTTATGAGTGTAAAAACAGTATGCTTTCACTTCCATGTGAAACATTGAAAAAGTAGCTTTCTGATTTTGGCAGGAGAGACAAAGGGTGATATATGATGAACAGAAAAAGCTAGCTCAGCAACAGGCACAAATAAAATCACAGATGGCTCGCTACGAAGATGAATTGGCAAGGAAAAGGATGCAGGTAGATGATTCCTTTGGTGCATATGGGGTGCAACACAATTTGTAGTAAATATAGGAAATAAAATCTTGAGTTTTTGCAGGCAGAGAATGAACATCAAAGAGCAAGAAACCAAGAACTTGTTAAAATGCAAGAGGAATCATCTATGAGGCAAGAAGCTGCAAGACGAGCAACGGAGGAACAAATTCAAGCACAACGTCGCCAAACTGAAAGAGAGAAGGCCGAGATTGAACGTGAAACTATCAGGGTGCGGGCTTTGGCAGAAGCAGAGGGAAGAGCCCATGAAGCCAAGCTTGCAGAGGATGTTAATAGAAGAATGCTTGTTGACCGTGCAAATGCAGAGAGAGAGAAATGGGTGGCCGCAATTAATACAACTTTTGATCACATTGGAGGTTCTCTTTTTCTCAATAATTTTTCTTTTGCTAAACTACTTCATCTCTAATATTGCTATGGTGATGTGCAAAGTCGGCAGTGATATAAGAGAAGATTTTCTGTTTGGTATTGGTTTTTGTTGCCATTGCCCTGCTGCTATTTATCTCAAAAGATTCTTAATAGTGTTGAGTTCAATAGCTTTTCACTTTTAGTCATTTTGTTGATATAAAAGATTGTATTTCTAGCTTGGTGGTGTTTCACTAATTAAATAATTTGTCCTGAATTACATAACATGGTCAATATCTGTTGAAATTATGGACTTAGAATTAGTTGGTTGCATAGTTACGCAAATCTAGTGTAGAATAGCTAATTGCTATGTTCCTTTTGACTTATCAACATTGTGGTTTTTGCATCTAGCTCTGAGACAGCATTTTAATGGATTTAGCCTCTTTCTAACCAAGGTTTTTCTCCCTCGAATAAAATCTTGGCTGCGTCACTGATTGTTCCATCAAATGCAGGGGGTCTGCGAGCAATTTTAACAGATCAAAATAAGCTGGTTGTAGCTGTAGGAGGCGTAACAGCTCTTGCAGCAGGGATCTACACTACAAGGTACTGCAATGGTGGAGAGTGTGCAACTCCTTTCTCTGTCCATCAATCCACATGCTTTTAGCCAAATCATGGGTAATGGGATATTTGCACCAATGCCAATGTCTTATAATAAGGTTTCATCGGATAAATATCAATTAAAAATTCTCCAATCAATCAACCATTTTCACATTCCATCTCTTCTTGAGTTTATTGGATTGAATATGGCACATAACTACACTGCATTGAGTGTTTAGCTTCCGTGTGTCTGTCAGCTGTTGACCTAGGAAGGGATTGTACTCTAGACAGTAGCAAAACCAGGAGTTTTGGTGGGTGAGGCCTCACATCTACCTTAGAGGCTTAGTCTCCAAGGAAGTATTTGCAAAGCATACTGTGTGTTCAATGCTTTATTAACCTTCACATTTAAGAGCCCTTGTTATTAAGAAATTGACAAATAACTAAGCAACTTAAAGTCTACTTAGTGATGAACTTTGAATGGAGAGTTTAGATTCTGAGGCTTACAGGCGAGGATGCAAGTTTGCAACCATATTCTCAGCAATCCCTACCATTATTTCCCCTTCTTTCTCCTTCACTCCTTTAGCTTTGAACTCTTCAAGGTTGTTGCCAACACTTTCCCGGTGATTTAAGTAATCATTGCATTCACTCTTCTCTTAGGGTTTACATGACAAGAATATTTGTTTTTGTTTTTTTGCTCTTGAAGAATTATCTTTTAGCATTTTACCAATTTGTTGACAATCTGGTTTACCCATATGGCCATCCAAGTTGATTTGCATTTATACCTTTGATCCTTAAAATGTGTCTATGGTAAAACTTATATGCACATGGCAGAGGCGGCTCTATTATATCTCCATAATTTGGTGTTTTTTGCTATGCTACGCTAATACTACTTTTAGCACTTAATGCAAATGTGCCTTTCCAATTTCAGAGAAGGGGCTAGAGTGATTTGGAGTTATGTGGACCGAATATTGGGACAACCTTCTCTAATAAGAGAATCTTCCCGAGGGAAATATCCATGGTCTGGCTTGTTTTCACGTGCCATGAGCACCTTCTCCCGTGGTGCTAACAGAAGTTCTGGCTCCCAAAATGGAAATGGGTTTGGTGATGTTATTTTACACCCCTCTCTTCAGAAACGGATTGAACAGTTGGCCAATGCAACAGCTAATACAAAAGCTCATCAAGCACCATTTCGAAACATGCTTTTCTATGGGCCGCCAGGAACAGGGAAAACAATGGCTGCTAGGGAGCTTGCCCGTAAATCTGTAAGACATTATAACCTCTTCCTTCTTTGGAATTAATTATTTTGATAGTTGGGTTAAATTTCTGACTGCACGCATTAAGTCACACATAATTAGCAAATGAGAAGTGCTTCGGAAAATCCAAACATATTGTTGTGAGATATTCTCCCCAAGTTGCAAGAATGGATATCTGAGAGATGCTGTGGTTTGCCCTTTCCATTATTATTCATTAAGTTTTTAAAGATAGGCCTGAAAAGATCACTCTAATATGTGTTATGATGGGAGCTTGACATTATTCTTGGGGATTTGACTGTTTGTTTAGCTGATGTTATCTAGTTACTTTACTTATAGGGCCTTGACTATGCCTTAATGACTGGAGGAGATGTTGCACCACTGGGCTCTCAGGCTGTTACAAAAATACACCAACTGTTTGATTGGGCAAAGAAATCCAACAAGGGTTTGTTGCTTTTCATTGATGAGGCAGATGCATTCTTGTGTGAGTAAGTAAAATTTCACCAAGAAAACTTTCATATTCTCAATGCCTTCTCATTGCACCCCTCATTTATTCATTTAGTGACTTACACAAAGAATAATTGAGCACTTCTAACTCATGAAATATTTACTCTAATCTCTCAGAAAAACATATAAATGTCTTCCTTCCCTCACCCAAAGAATGGCATGTTTATATACATCATGTTTTTGTACAATATCTGATTGTCTAGTATATTTTGTCTAGTATATATCCACACTTTTGCTGCTTGTTCAGGAGCTTTCTATAGATTTACATCTTATTCTATTACCATGTAATGGATTTCTACTCCATAAATACAGGCGGAACAAAACATATATGAGTGAAGCTCAGAGGAGTGCACTCAATGCACTTTTGTTTCGCACAGGTGACCAGTCCAAGGACATAGTCCTTGCTCTTGCGACAAACCGGCCTGGTGATCTTGATTCTGCTGTGGCAGATCGTATCGATGAAGTCCTAGAATTTCCTTTGCCTGGTGAAGATGAACGCTTTAAATTGCTGAAACTCTATTTGAACAAGTACCTAGTAGAAGCTGGGGCAAGAAAACCAGGCTTGTTTTCACACTTCTTTCAGAAACAGCAAAAGAAGATAGAGATCAAGGGCTTGAATGACGATATCATTAAAGAAGCTGCAGCTAAGACGGAGGGATTTTCTGGAAGAGAGATAGCAAAGCTTATGGCAAGTGTTCAAGCAGCAGTATACGGTAGTCAGGACTGTGCATTGGATCCCAATCTGTTCCGGGAAGTGGTAGATTATAAAGTTGCAGAACATCAACAAAGAAAAAGACTTGCTGCAACTGAAGGAGAAAGTGGTTAATGAAGTCTTGTGATGTCTAGCCTTTATTGCATTCTTTTGCCAGATTGATTTAAATGAATAGGCAATTTTTTAACAAGCGCTTGCATGGCCCAGATTTTTTCTTTGTGGGGAACATGTGGTTATTGTTTTCCCTCTCGGGGGTGAGGGATTTTTGGTTAAGTTAGCTTAGAATCCATGACAATGATAATTATTAGCTATTTACAATGAAATAATGGCATTCCATTTATACCTCTGGTTTGCTCTGTTAAGAATGTTCTAAAGTTAATTAGACTCTGGCAAGGATATTGATTAGGTAGTAATAAGTCCCAATATAAATCAAACCCAGAAAAAACCTGTTTCATTGAAATATTACCTAATGTTAATGGGTCAGGTAATGCCGTTTCATGAACAGGCAATCCTCATTCTGAATGATTGAGAGAAATCCTTATTATAAAGGAGACAGAACACAGCACGCTGTCTGAAAATAACATCTTAAAATCTATTAGTCGAACTTTTCAACAAACATATCCACCGATCCAGCTTCTAGTGATGATGATCTTGCACATACCGCAGACCACAGTACTTGCACACAGCTGGCTCCTCCTTGTCAAGGCATATGAACTCAATAGGATGCCCAAGTGCCGGATTATTATCTGCAACCAAAGGAAGCAGCTATAAAACAAGGACGGCTACGGCACAATATTATTTAATTCAGTTCAACAGAGACGTGTTCTAGGAAAGTTGCAGCTAGAATTGGTGGTGAAATTGGTTGTAGAACAAGGAATTAGTAGTTGATATATCATGGGATGGAAAATTTCACACAAAATGGGAAAATTTTGGGATAGGATCATTTTCAAACTAACCTCCTTCACAAGCAACAATCCGGCCTTCTACTTTGATAGGTGGAACTTCATTGATCAAATCCATGGGAGATTTTTTACTCATATCCTATAGCAGCACCACCGAACAATAAGTCGGATGAGAATAGAGTATCAATGCTAAATTCCATGGGAGATGATATAGCATGTAGGTGAATGTAAGCAGGAACATATGATAGACGAACTCAGCCACACCAGCAACAGAAAAGAATGGTTCATCAGGTCCAAAAGTGCATCCTCAAGTTCAATTAACTATTGAAACTTGCAAAGAAATTTATTATATAAGTTAACAGGAATAGAAGAATGCCATAACTGGGTCTCATATCCAAACGCTTGAGAGATGGATGCAACTGATAAAAACGTAGAGTTAAAATTATGGCAAGTCGTCCCTCTAGGAGGTATACCAGCCAACTCTTTCCATGCCAGACCAGACAAAACATGATATTACTTCTCTTGCAGACTAACAAACAGCTGATTGTGAGATGAACTAACAGCCAGTCCTGGTACATTACTACATTGTCACCTCAAGTTAACTAAATAAATATAAACAAAACCTTGCCAGTCAAATGAAATGAACATATCATGTTGAGTTTCCTTCAGCATCTTCAAAGAGAACTAAGGATGTTGGTTAAGCTTTATGAAGAAGGAAACAAGCAAGAGACAAGAAAATTTCAATGAATTTTTCACTTGTAATGTTGTTTACCGCAGACATGAAATGGCAATGAAAGATATGGACTGACAAAATAAACAAAAGTCTTAGTGTACCCTACAGTTGGATTAAGAACCAACATTCTGGTTCCTCCCACGGCTGTCCTGGCAAACAATGGGACATAGCCAGGAGTGCAACAGCAAATGCTCTAGGGACAAAATATCACATAATACTCATATATTATTAGAGGATTCCCTTCCATGTACTACTCCTACATAAACATGCTTTCTCTTTGGATTGATATATTGAAGATGAAAAATTAATTTGAAATATTTCTACGGGTAATCAGTGCTCGAGGAAAGCAGAAAGATGACATCTTTTGCACTTTTCCAAAATATATAAACAAATAAAAAGAAAGCATATCAGTTCTAAACTTTTGTTCAATTTGCAAACCTGTCCCCATAATTATGACAGTCCGAATGAAAAGAATACGAGATTCCTACAACCAAAAATCCTCCAATATTTAGTAACGATGACGATGATTTTCTTTAAAAAAAAAAAGAAACCGAATAAACGATGGATTTATAGATCTTCATATCCAAATTGAAAAATCCTTGCTTTTACAGCAATTAAACCAAGCATGTTATAAAATAATAAGACCAATATCTGAAACAACTGGACAATTCAATCAGAAGAAAGAAAAATTCTTGCAAAGTCGAAATAAATAATCGAATACCTGCATCCATTTTTCGGTATGAGAAGTGATGACTTCGCTGCTGACGATGCCACTGAGGCTCCGAGAATTGGAGGATCGAGTTAGGGATTTCATAAGTTGTGTCGCCATTGTTAATCCATTTCTTCTCCCGAATGCCGCCATTGCTAAGATCCTCAGCTGTAGTCCAAAAAGTTCTATCCGAGAGACTGAGAATATCGGGAAAGTTTTCGAACTGAATTGAAGGAAATAGAGTTCAAATTTCAATTTCTGCCCCAAATAAAAAAAAGGAAGAACGTATCTTATACAATGTACACCACTAAATTTAGCTAATTATATATTAACCCCAAATATATCCATAGAGTTCCACTTTTATCCCTCTATTTTGCTCAATCAAATCCATCTACTTTACGAAAACTAATATTAACATTTCTTTCTTTTTCTTTTTTCTTTCTTTTTTTAAATTAACACTTCATATGTTTTGATATATAACTATAACTACATTACTATGTTGTTCATACTGAAATAAACTAGCGCCCATCTCAATTAATTTTTCAAGAAAATTGATTATAATTTTTTTTAACAAAAAAAAATTTAAATAAATTCAACGACAATCACCACTGAAACTAGACCATTCCCCTAAATCATATGGATGCTTATAAGGATACTTATAGATATAAAGCCCTCACGTCAGTAGAAGAAATCAAACGTATGATCTTTATGAGGTTCTTACCCGCTCGTTACCAACTGTGCCAACACTCACTCATAGAAAATTGATGATATTATAAAATGCTTCTTGAACAGTATAAGGTAATGTACAAAATTTTGTAATGGATCATTTTGTGTTAACTTGGCGCATAATGTGAAAGAAAATAGGTAAATACACAAGGAATCAACGATCCTCAAGTGATAAAAGAATTTCTTTGTCTAAATAATTTATCCAATATCATTCCCGTGCTATCCATGTTCCATGGGAATTCCACAAGCAGAGCCCTTCCCTTCAATATACTTGCCGCTGGTCCAATATTCAGGGAGCAACCAACAGGTATTCACCCTGTGTTAGATGGGAATTTCGACTAGCAGCTTACTGCATTCTGCCAATATATCATATGGTCTTTGCCCTCGATCCAACTCCAAGACTGTTCAAGAAAGGAACTCCCAGATTGTTTGTAGAACTTAAAACCTCCTCGGCCTGTAATTCGTTGCTGGCTGATTTGTAAAGGTGAACAGCAGCACTCAAAATAAACCTGTCCGGACCGACAGAACAGCACTCTCTTTCAAAGAAGTGGATTCCTTCTTCCACATGCCCAAAATCCAGATAACCTCTAAGTATTATCCTTTTGGATTCAAGATCAGGATTTAATCCTGCTGCGAAAATTTCCCCGTATATTCTATCGGCTTCCTCCATTAATCCTGTTTTAGTAAAAGCTAGGAGTAAGAGGTTAAAATGAGCACAGGATAGAGAGATCCCTTCCTTCTGCATTGACATAATGGCCTTTTCTGCTTCAGAATATCTCAAGCTCTCTGTATAGGCTCGAATAAGGGAAAGATAGGTAAGAGAATCGGGCAAGCAACCATTCTTCTGCATGCTTAGCAAAAGTTTTTCTGCTTCTTGGTAGAGTCCAGCAGCAGCATATACATTGATCATAATATTGTAGCTCACCTGCACATTGTGACTCTAACGCATGAATCAAAATCTAATGGTCGGTGACATGCATGTATTGAGCAGTATATTATATAAACTCATTTAAGCTCATACTTTTATAATCTATTGTTCTATTTATACATAATTCTCAAGTAATTCGTCTAATGTGTTGTGTATAATGCTTAGAGTCGCTCCAAGTTACCGCTGAGCTAATTTGATTTGGCAGTCACCTTTACCTACCTGCCCAGGTTTTATCCCTTCCTCCTGCATTTTACTGAATAGAGCTGATGCTTCGTGAACTTTGCCTACACAGTCAAGAAGAGTAATAATCAAGCATAGTTAAGCTAAAATTTAACTACAGTTCATACTGAGAATAGAATTATTGGGACAGAGTTTAGTTGCTCTTTACAGTTTTGTCAGGTTCTTAATTTGGTTGGGGTAAGATCTTTAACTTTTTCTGTTCTGTACATACAGTCTGAGAACTGAAAAAAAAGAGCTGGTTGTTAACAAATTCTCTTGAGGAAGAATTTCAATACATCTTAATGTGCAGCCATTAAGCACTTAATAAGGTCCAAACGACCCTTACGAATGACACTGGAATGTTAAATTTAGTCATGCATTTGAACAGGGTGGAAATTTAGCACTACTGAGAGATAGAGAGTTTGCACCAGCTTTTCCATAGTGGCAAATCATATTAGTGTATGTCTTCTCATCCAATGCCACACCCATGCTCTTAGCCATGTTAAACATCTCCACCACTTTATCCAGGTTTCGGCTTCGTCCATACACACTGCAACATCATGAATCCCGTTCAGATTGACAGACGAAAAATCTCTTTTTCACAAATAGTTTGACACCTCTAAGAAGCAAAATCTGTGTCTAACCTGATCATGGTGTTGTATGTCTGAATTGATGGAGAAATGTTCAAGGAAAGCATGCGTTCATATATGCTGACAGCATATCGAAGTTTGCCTGGGCCACTAGAATGTCAGTTATTTCCACAGTTGATATAGCCAATAAATATCATGACTTTGAAAAGAGACAATAACAACCTGCTTCTAGCATCGCCTTTATGTAAGTGTTGTATGCCACAGTATCAAGCTCCAAATTCTCATGAAAACTATTATGAATGAGTTCCTCCACCTCAGAAAATTTACCTGCAAATGATTGCAATAAATCATCAAGTAGAAGTATCATCTTATACCACTCTAAAACCACTTCTTCAATTTGATTAAGCCTTGACCGCTAATTCTAAAGTTTCAAATAGTTGTTAAATCGATCAAGCAATAGGATACATCAGAAAGACTCAACACTTTGTCCAAACTTAATTTCATATGATCCGCAGAATGTGTTGCGCAAACCCATTGCAATTCTTCTATAGGAAAGAACTTTCTCTTGCCCAATATGAATTTTATGAAAATTTAATAAGGACATAGTGACCCAAAGCTCAAAAATCACGCAGAGAGTCCAAGATCATATATAGGAATTCGCCACATAAAGACGTAAATAATTTCAATTTACTCACATATCTATAAGTTTAACCCAAAATAAGGCCGACAAACTTCCAAAGGCACAAAGCCTTCTGTTCAGCGGTAGCTCTGCACTAAGTGTATAATGTTAAAAGGAGATGGAATGACACTCATATCCCAACTTATAAGAAATAAATGTAGTCTTGTGTATGTTAGAGCTGCCCTCATGGTAGAGGCCCAAATTGTAGCTTCAGTAATAGTGATAATGTGGGGCTTAGGTTGTTCTGAAGGTTTATAAATTTAAGTTGCCTTGTTTCTGTTATAGCTATTCATACAGTGGCATACACTTGGTCCAACAATAGGCAACCATTAGTTTCTTAGATTTACTAACGATGTGAGTTGATTGCAAAGTAGAACGGGTGAGAAAGAAAATTTATCATGCAATCCTCAATAAGCCAAAACCTCCTCCAATGATAAAAATAAAAAATTAAAAAGAAAAAGAAGTTGGATTGAGATCTCGTACCACAGCTTGTCAAAGCTTTCACAAGTATGCTGATAGAAACAGGACCCAAATTGTGTCCTTTCCCAGTTTGCTCTTTATAAAACAAGTATGCATCCTCTGCTCTACCACATGTGATATACGCATCAATCATTGAACTATACATAACCTTTCCATCTGTAGCAGAATCTGCCACAGCAGCAAAGACTTCTTGAGCTTGTTTAAGCTTCTTGTGTTTCGCATATAGGATAATCATAGATACCCTAGCAGAATCCTCTAGTCCGCAACCAAGTTTTATCATTAGCTCATAAAGATATTCAGTAGTCAACAAGTTAACTGCAACAGGTATTCATATCCGCTCTTCAGACAGCAGTCAAGATTAAGATTGTGTTAAGCAAAAGGACAATTTCTACTGAACATATGAAGCTAATATATATACATTGTCAAGCCATACCGTACAAGAAAATCCTTACCCTCTTTGGCAAATTTGCTAATCAGTCTGTTGGCTACTGACTCGCCAATTTTGGTTTTAAGCAACAACTCAAGTATTTCTTTCATCTTAGTTTCATTTCTAGTTGCCAAACAAAGTGTCAGCATCAGCTCCACTGCCGCAGCTGCAGATTGGTCCAAGTGCTCAAACCAGTTTTCATATTCTGTTGATCTGCTACATTGTCCATTCATGGCCATAAAAAATGTTTGAACAAATGGAATATCCTGAAATGTTTCACTTACACTCAACTCCTCTATCAGTTGTTCTACTTCTCTTAGCATGCCTGCCTTGCAATAAACCTTCATGACTATCATGAGAAGCTCCTCATCAAACTCAATTTGATCCTTCCTGATCTCGGTGACAAAATTTTTCGCCTTTTCAGATAATCCAAGTCTCAGATACAAATTGAGCATATCTTTACAGGAAGTGGCATCAGGAAGTCCAGTCTTAGATAGAGCCTGATATGCAACTTCCGCAGATGCAAGGTCCCCCTTCACTATGAAGCATTGCAACAATACGAGGTACGAAAATCTTGAGTATGAAACGTTGTTATTTTTCATTTGTTCCATAACATCCAAAGCTTTCTCAAAATTCCCAAAAGTGAAATGGACTTGTGCCATTGTTGCGTATGTCTTTTCATCACTAAGTTGACCTGATCTCTCAATTTCTAAAAAAGTTTTTTGCGCATCCTCATAAAGACCCAATTTACCATATATACGAATCATTAAGCCATAGATGACTTCATCCGCAATAACACCATGCCTCTCCATCTCAGTGAAAAGTGAAAAGGCTCTGGAATAATCAGCAGTTCTATAGTATAATGCCAGGAGTGAAGCACACGTAAAATTGCTGGGTACTATTCCTTGGGATCTCATATCTTCATAGAGATGAATGGCTTCATCTTTGTCACCACGTTTAGAGCTCAAGCTGATCAGAAGGCTATAAGTTGACTCTTCAGGCACAAAACCCAAATTCTTCATCTCATTAAATGTCCTCGAAGCTTCCTCAGCCACGCCTCCTTTCACAAGTGAGCTAATGACAACTGTATATGTAAAATGATTTGGGGCAACGCCTTTATCAACCATTTCCCTCCAGACATAAATAACATTACTATGAAGTGATTTCTTTTGCAAAGACGAGAGCATGAAATTGAAAACAGCAGTTGAAGGCAATATCCCTCTCTCCTGTACAGCAGAATAAAATGAGAGCATAGCCTTGGGGCGGCACCATCTAGCATAGGTACATAACATGGTCCCACAAGCAACCTCATCAGGTTCACACCCTGCTTCAAGCATCTCCAAGAAAGTCTCTTCAGCAAGCTTAACTTTTCCAACTTGGCCATATGCACGCAGAACAATTGTGTAGGCTATAACACTTGGCCGATAGCTTAACTGTCAAGGCATAAATCTATATTACACCAAATTAATATTTATGATACAAAATATTTAAAAATATATACAATATTTATAATTCATAAACCACATCATGTAGATAAAAGAAAAAGGTTAGCCAAAACGATCTGGAGATGGGAGTAGAAGTTCATGATTAAAACAATTCTAGAATATAAGTCTTGCACAACTACTAAAAAGCAAGAGAGCGCCAAGGAAAAGAGTTTATTCAACGTCCGTAATCTGTTTCCACTTAAGATCAAGGAAAAACCAATGACCAATAAATGAGGAAAAAGAGCAAGAAGCAATGTCCCCAATGCGAGAAGTTCAGTTTACCTAGCTCTTAAATGAATCAAAACACATCAAAATAACCACAAATTATATCTAAGGTCATAAAACAAAACAAGTGAGCTGAACTATCTTATCTCGCACTCAGCATGAGTTCAAATGAGTTTTTTTTCTCAAGGCTTTGATGTTACAGCCATTTTATTTATAAAGCTGATGTCTTGGTTTGAGAACAAAAGAAGGCTTCAGGTTGAGCACAAACTACCTCAATTTCAATCATCTTTCCCCCAATTAATATTCTCATTGCATCAAATAAAAGTTTAAATTAAACATTCAATTGATACAATCATAGCCCAAGTACAATAAAAGAAAGAGAAGCAACCTGCAACTTCATCCATGCAAAGAAGTCTCTAACTTGGCGCCAACTCTTCTGCTCCTTCAACACCACACACATCTCCCTAAAACTAAGCTTGGTAACGAATGAACTCATCACTTCCCTCATATCATATTCCCCCTCGCGCATCCCAGAAGTACTCCTCACTCGCTTAATTGCCGCCACCACGTGGCGTCCATACAAATGTCCATTCCTATCGTCCTCCAAATACTGCACCATCTGTTCAGGGGTGCGTTTGATCCACTTGGGAGTCTGCGCACGTGAGCCTTGGTTTCGTCTCAAAACGCTCAAGTACTGGGCTTTGGCTTTGATTATGCGGCGGGCGTTGTCGTCTGAGAGTGGGTTCTTGGGGTTTTTGGATTTGGGTTTTGGTTTGTTGAGGTTTTTGGGGTTGCCGGAGCTGAGAGTCCACGGGTCGGGTTTGAGGCAGCAGAGAATTGTCGGCGCTGCTGGTGGTCTATTAAGCTTACGAGTTTTAGGAGGTGGGTTTAACGGGTATGGGTGGAGAAACGAGGATTTTAGGGGCTCCATTTCAATTCATGGAGTTTTTGCTGAAGAAAATTTCGAGCAAGGAAAGAGGATTTCAATGTGAGTGTGATATTTACTGGTGGTGAATTGGTGATATTTGGCACCATTTTCAACTGAAATTTGTGGACTTTGGGGCTGGTTAAGACAAGCCCATATCAATTGGGCTCATCTGGTGATCCAGAACTTTTCTAGATTCCTATTCCATCATACCAATGAAAGGCCCCTTTCTCTTCCAGTTGCGCCGGAAGAATTAGCCCAATTCAGAATGGGGAGAGCACTTTCTGCAATTCACACCACTAGAGTCTGTTTCTTCTTCGTCTAACAAATTTCAGTAAAGGTTCGTTTTCTATTCTTGGAAACTGATAGATATAAATTACTGTGTGTTTCATTTCTGAATTTGATGACAGAGCTTACAATTAGCTGAAGTTAAAAAAATTTTAAGTCTTGATGTGTAAAAGCAATCACGGAGGTGCTTTCTACCCTTTTCTCGTATGTACTACTGTGATACTTGCACAGTTGATTGTTCAGACCATTAGAACTAGCCCATTCTAGTTCAAACAATGGCAGGCAGCGTTGGCAGCGCCTCCTCAAACCCAAACCCAGCCCCCAAAATCTTGCTAGCAAAGCCCGGACTTGTCACCTCCGGTAAATTCAATCGAGGTGGCGGCAGCGGCGGAGCCGACGACGACTCCACGGCACTCCGCTCACGCCTTCCATCTATTGGTTCTCTCAACCTACTCTCAGATTCCTGGGATTTCCAGATCGATCGATTTTTACCTGTCAGTATTCTCTTTCTTTCTCTTCTCTCATACGTGCACGGACTCTCAAACTGTACTACTACGATGGATTAATTTTTCTTTCTTTTTGGGTTTGTAATTTTGTTCAGTTTTTGACGGATAACACTGAGTTTACTGTGGTGGGTGTAATTGGTCCACCAGGGGTGGGAAAGTCAACCATTCTGAATGAAATTTATGGGTTTGATTCTTCTTCACCTGGTATGTATGTTTGTATGTGTTTTGCTTATAAGGTTGTCTTGTGGATTGCGATGGTCCAAGATTGAAACTTTGGCACATTTTCATTTGTTTATGTGTAGGAATGTATATGCGAAATTTTGGAATTACACTTTTTTTTTTAAGAAGGGAACCAAAAATGCAAATTGTCAGTAGTTACATATATGTGCATGAAATCCTCCTTGAATGGTTAAATGTGATGTAAGATTGTGTCAAAAAGTTTGGAATTGAGTTTCTTTTGGTATTCTTTCATGAAAGCATAAATCTGGAAGAACCGTTTTAATGCAATTGTTGATGCACATGAGAAAAGTTGCTGAATTTTGGATATGTTGGCAGGAATGCTCCCCCCTTTTGGTGTAGAATCAGAGGAAACAAGGGCAATGGCCAGACATTGTACGGTAGGAATTGAGCCCAGGATTTCCTCTGAAAGGATCATCCTTCTTGATACTCAGGTTGTATATTCTGTTGCAAACCTCACTTCATGGTAGTTTATTTATTGTTGAAGAATATGGATTGAAATGGGTTGCAAATTTTGCTAACCTCTCTTTCGTTGATAGCCTGTATTTAGTCCTTCAGTTTTAGCCGAGATGATTAGGCCCGACGGGTCATCTACAGTCTCAGTAATAAGTGGTGAATCCTTATCTGCAGAGCTAGCTCATGAAATGATGAGTATCCAGGTAAATTGCTTCGACAGATGGTAAAGACGGGAGTTAAGTTTTCTTGATGCTTGGTATATTTTTATCTTCCCAAAAACTAGCAAAATTTTGTGATCTGTTTTTCCCTCATGCGGTTCTAAGCGTATATTAAAACCATTAAAGTTTATCACATAAACCTTGGAGGAGTTAACGTTTTTCATCTGTGCTGCAAGGAATAATTGTAGCTTGGTGTTCTCCTGGCTTCGATATGTCACATAGTCATTGTGGTATCCGAGGGAGTTCATGATGCTAGCATGTGGCGCTTGATGTTGACGGTAGTCATTTCTTCCACCCATACGTGCTATATCTTGTTCTCAAGTCTAATAATTATACATCTTTAGCCTTTGGCAATGGTCTCTCATAAACTCCACATCCTATTCTTTCGGTTTTCCTTTTGTTTACTTTGTTTGAGGTTTGAAATTCTTTTTTCCTATTAATACTGGACCTCTTGTGATTTTGTAAAGTCTTTGCGTTCAAGCAGGTGGATTTATTGAAACATGGCATACCTGATCCATCTTCTGTGACACTTTCTCATCCACAGAGCTCCATTATGAGCTCTGACAAAGAAACCATTAATAAACCTCAGGAAAGCGGAGACGAATACATTGCTGCTCCAATTTTTGTGCATACAAGGTTACTTTGCCCTATTTCTCTGGTTCTGTTCAGATTGTTTTACGTGTGCCAACACGGTGAAGAATAATTTTGTGTCATAATACATTTCAATTACAAAATGGAGGTTTCTAAGTGTCTATTATACTTTATACTCTTTATATTTTGTAGGCTTCATGACCAAGACGTTACACCAAGCAATTTTCGACAAATGAAGAAGGCACTTGCACAATTTTTTAGCTCTTCTTCATTTATAAGATCAGAAGGCCAAGACACATCAAAAGAAACTCACTCTTATTCTAAGGCCTTTGAAGTTCGTAATGATTCAGATATCAACCTGAAATTGTTTCTTGTTCCATCTAAGGGTAAAGATGGCTCCTCAAGGCTACAGTATGAAAGCTATCTCTCTGTGCTCTGGAAGCTAAGGGATCAGGTTTCGCAAAGACACTTTGACTCGTATTTTTCCCAAGATTTGTACTCGCACATATGGAAGCCCAGTGATGTCTTATTGCCATTTAATCTTTGCAGGTTTTATCCATGAGCCCTCCCTTGTTTTCAAGGACTGTTTCTGAACGCGACTGGTTGAAGAATTCTGCCAAGATATGGGAACTCATTAAGAATTCTCCAGTTATCGCTGACTATTGTAGAACACTTCTAAGTTCTGGCTTATATAAGAAGTAGTTGATAGTACATTATCTATGGACTTATTTTAGCTGTTTCTCCATTTTCTTGGCTTTTCGTTTGTTCCAGCCACTGTTACCTCGTAGTTTCCTCAACTCAGAGTGTAAACTGTATTAACTGCCTGTGTTGAAGAACCATGTTAACGTTGTCTTGCTTATATTCTTAGTCATACGTTTTTGAACTGCAAATGCATAGACCAAAGCGAACAGCAAAGAAATAGATGGGGTAAAATGCTGGTTGGCACTAAGACAAACAAGTCAAAAGATTTTCAGAATTTTCCAAATGAAAAGTGGTAAGTTGCTTGTAACAATCTTCCACAAGAGGGTATTCATATTAGTACAAAGATTTCTAACTGCTATATCACAAAGCATCTCTTGATTAGGGTAATACAAAACTCTCATTGCTGGTGCAGACGGATAAATAATCATTAAAAAACAACTGTATTGACATTATAAAACACATAGGTTGTCCGTTGTCACTGTTCTAAAAGGCTAAGGAATTTCAGATAACTAGATAAGCACAAATTACTAGTTCCAGAATCTGTAAATTCTCTATCAAGTATCCGTTTTTACTCCACCATGGCATCAGTTGAGGATTCTCCAATGGGTTTTAGTGGTTTTTTCTTGTTCTTACCTGTAAAAGAAAGGCAAGTTTGAAGTTCAAACCAAGCACTTTTCTATCATAAATATAAGATCACAAAGAAAATCTAAAAGAACGAAGATCAGGCTAAGCAAAAAAGAACAACTGATGCAAGAAACAATAAAAGATGAGCAGCCAGAAAAGGCAAAATCCCACATAGAAGGAATCACTCACGACTCACCTCTCTTCTTCAATTGCTTGACTCTAAGCTTTGAACTCTTCTTCATAGGAAATGTAACAGAAGGTTTACTGGCATCTTTCGACGTCTCTGAATTCCACAAAAACAGAAAGATTTCCCATCAAACTCAATTAACATGAAGTAAACAGAAGTTTGTAGCTTTCTGAATCATAAGAGCCACCACATCATGCCTTTCAACATAATCAGTAATAAATCATAACCAGATTAAAGTTTTAGTGGCCAATTCCTTCAAAATGAGAAGGCTTTCCAGCGACAGATGAATTTCAGTATCATGCATTAGTTGTTCATGAGAGTAGCACATTGGAAGGGGGAAAAATGCACGTCGATTAATAGCTCTCAAGACCAGTAAGTTAAAAAATCAAACCAGGAACAAGAATCATCAAGAATTGCTTACACGCTTAACAGTTAGCTCAATTGTCACAAATGACTAAATTATAACATACTAGTGCCATCTTAAACTTAATCAGCTAAGATAACTCATTATCAATTACTAAAATATCACCAACATACCATCAGCAACAGTCATCTCTACATCCTGCATCGTAATTAAACCCTTTTCCACCGCCTCCTTTTGCTCCTGTTTCCACATTAATAGCACGTTAAGGAAATAAAAAATAAAAAATATTCAAGGCTTAGAGTGTATATACAAATACATATACGTATAAATTACAAACCCGGCGCCATTTTTTCAGCAGCTTGCGCTTACGCTTGCCGGAGATAGAGAGAGGTTGCGATTTCTGCCGCAGCTTCCCTGTATCGGGGTCCCCATGAACCTGCCTCTTCCAATTATCGACGGCGGCTCGCCGCCGCTTCTGTACCACGTTGAATTTCGCCATCTCCACCACCGCAAATTTCACTTCTTTCTTAAACCCTAACTGAGTTTTTGAAAGTGGGAATCGTGAAATAGGGCCGGTTCATAAGTAGCGAACTGAGCCCAATACGCCTTGTTTGGAACTCTGGATAAGCTTCATGCCTTGATTTGTTATTTTTTTTCTTTTATCATCCAATTCAAACTTAATTAGTTAAGAATTAATGTACCATATTGTTTGTTTGTTTATTTTGATATTGCATAATAAATATATAATTTAACTCAATTTTAATATTTGATTCATATTTAAAACCTTTTGATACAGCTAAGGCCCAACATGCATTTAATGTTAAACTTGACTTGTTTATCAAAATCATTAGAAATAAATTGTAATTTATCAAATGAAATAATCATGTCAAGCAAACAATTAGAGTTGAATTTCAAGTTATTTAAAATATACAAATAAACATTAAATAAAATATACAATAACCTACTATTTATCATAGTTATGTTTATCATACATAATCCAAACACACCAAGCAAACAAATAAAAACTAAATTAATGAAATTCAATTTTAAATTTAAATCATTGGTTGTGCTAATTTTTTAAAAATAAAAATATGCACTTCCCTAATCTAACTGTATCTAAATTTCAGTATTTTTCTACTGAATTTTCATACAGCCAATTTGGTCATGTATTGAAAATCTGAGAGTAGGAAGAACAAATTATTTCAAAGTGGAATACCACTTCATTGGTCATAATTTAATAATTCATATCCTGTTTGAGTATATTGCCAAGCCAGTGGATGATATAATCCATATATACTAATTCCAACAGTTGATTTTTGCCTGTTTATTTCTTCTCTATAGAATCATAGATAAATAGACAAACATATTACAGCTAAAATAATTATACAGCAAGCAAAAGAGCAAATTTTGTGAATAATTTAACAAATGGGCAGCCCATAAAACTCAAGATAAATATCTTTCATTCCACCAACGTGGCACAAGGATTTGAAGCACAGACATCTAATGACAATCCCAAATATACATATACATGAAAAGCAGCAAATGAAACTAAAGGAGCTTAGCCTCAATTTCCTCCAGAGTAAGCCCTTTTGTCTCAGGTATGATGAAGAAGATGAAAATGAGTGACAAAACAGCTATGCCACCAAAAATGAAGAATAGAATTCCAGCCCCAAGCAACTCCTGCAATCAAAGTGAAAGTTGCATAGGATTTTCTCAATAAACTGCATTCAAAGGTTCTATGTGGAATGGGCACGGTTACAAATTGAAACAGCGGTATGTTCAAGAACTAGAAATGATAGCAGATGTTTTATTGAGGAATATCTTTTCACAATATTTCATGTTCAAGCTGTGGAGAATTTAAAGCCAGGTACCTTGAGAGGAGAAAACGCAAATGTAACAAGTGCATTTGCGCCAAAATTGATGAGAACTGCAATGCTCAATCCACGTCCTCTTAGACGTAAGGGGAAAATCTCCGAAATCATCAACCAACCAATAGGACCAAATGATAACTGTGCAAATACATTCTACAAGTGTTAACACCTAATACCATATGTAATAAGAGAACAAATTCAACGATGAGATGTGATGAAAGGAGTTTAATATTTCACATAGTTTTGGACAACTAAAATGATGCTCTAATTTACAGACCAGTAACAGTTTATGTCATTGTAATACAAAACATACTGGTGGTTATGGAGAATGATTTAAGGTGACGAAAACATTGTTACATACCTGGTAACATCCAACATACATGAGCAAAGCAACAACTGCCACAGCGTGTATATTATCTAGGTAAGTGTAGTAAGATCCCAGAAGAAATAGAGATATTACCTGCCACATGATCCAAGTAAAATTACAACTTTAAGGTTACGGTTCAAATAACCATTAGTTTGACCACTCATCTTTAACAGTGTCCAGAAACTTAAGTAGCTCAGAACCCTAAGAAGTAAATGAAGCACTCTCCAAAGTGGTGACTTACAATTCCAGATACACCACCGAGAAGCAGAGGTCTTCTACCCAATCTATCAACCACCACAACGGCCACGCCTGTCATAATCAGCTATAGAATCGAAAAGAGTAATAATGTGTGAGAGACTAAAACAGGGTGCATCTTCGAAGGATAACACAACGCAATATGAAACAAAAAACTACATCCTTCAACTATATAGCAAGGCTACACTTGAAGATGGGAATATCTAACTAATAAAATCCAATTGAATTACTAGCACTGCTGGGAGGCCAGCAGGAATTTATTAAGGCAAGAAGGAAGAAAAGCCAAATATAACATGTTTACTTACTGGAAAATTTAAAATTTACACAGGCAAGAATGCAGAATCTGACCTTCAGGAGACCAAGTAAAATTGAGACCTTTGTTGCATCTGAAGCTGCAGAAAATCCTGCACTCTGTCATAGTTTTAGCATTAGGACAGAAGAAAGAGAAAAGGAGAGATAAACCATAGCATTTTGGTGACATTCCAACCATATACATTTAACATTCAAAACTGATGCAGAATATATACCTGGAAAATTGTTGCGGCATAGTACAAAACACTTGGCTGCCCTGTTATCTGCGATAAAGAAAGTAACAGGTATGAGCTTATATTTGAAACATCACACCTGTGCTATTGAACCCATAACAAACAAAGCTACCTGTTGAAATAGGACGAGGCCACCACCAATTATAAGTGCTTTCAAGCATTTACCCTGGAACATCTCTGCTATTGTAGCTTCTTCCTCTTCACGCAAGTGAGAGAGCTCGGACAAAATCTCATCCACTTTCTGAGGAGCCAAATTACCGATAGCTTCACCTCTCAGCCGACATAGGCAAGTTATGGCACTGTTTCTCAAAGTCTCCATCTCTCCTTTTCCCTGTATGGCTCTTAGAAGAATCCACCTAGGGGATGGAGGAAGCCACCACATTCCAATTCCCATTATGAGGGACAAAGGGCAACTAACTCCATACATGTACCGCCAACCAGCAATTATGTCCACCAAGAGGCTACCAGCTATGTATCCCACCTACAACAAAACTCCTGCGGCTTAATATTTACATACTCCAACTCCAAGCAGTTGTCAATGATAGATATGTAAGTAAATATTATATATCTCAGAAGCAAAAAAATGCTTATGTATATAATAAACATATTCAGTGGTATAAAAATGGCTCACGCAAGTACGGAATTTTCCTTTGAAAGCATCGAATACTTACAACCATCCCAAGAACTATAAAAAATTCTTTAAGAGAAATTAGCTGCCCTCGTATTTGACTTGGAGCTGTTTCTGCAATGTACATTGGAGCTGCATGCATTGCCTACAGAATGGGAAACAGCAGAATAGATCAATAAATAATTTGGAAGTCGGACAATAACTTCTGAAAAGGTGACAGGTCATAAGTAGCTGGTAATTGTAAATTTCATACAGTATCTTACCAATCCAATTCCTATACCATAAATGAACCGCCCGATTACCATGAGAACAAAATTAGGCGCCAAAGCTGTTATCAGAGCTCCAATAAGGTACATCAAAGATGAAAGAATCAATTCCCTCCTTCTTCCTGCAGTATCAAGCAATAATTAAAAATCAGCAACCAAAACAGATAGCGGGATAATTAGTTGTAACCAGGTCTACATCAAAAATTAAACTGACCCAGAAAGTCAGCAACATTGAAAGCCAAAATTGAGCCTATCAATGCACCATACAATGAGCCACTGGTCTGCCAAATTCAGGAGACAAAATTGGAAAAGATGTAATCTTCCTACATAAAAGTAGGACAAAGAGAAGCTACTATCCAAAAAAGTTAAAATAGAATTGTAGCAATCAAGAGGAACGACTTGCTTACAATAAGACCAACTTCCACTGAAGACAAATTATACCATGAAATCCCACTTGACGTGGCTGACTGCAGAAGAAGATAAAGTAGACCAATAAGACATCCAGATTCCAGAATTTAGTCACTTTCAACCACAATAGTCGTGGTCAATCTAATGTAGTGGAGTTGGATAAAAATGACGAAAAATTTGATCGTGTAAGCTGTACCTGTACGGAAATAGTAGCAGAAGATGTGGCACCAATATCATAACCATATAGTAGTCCTCCAAAAGCAGGGAACAAAAACCTGGTATCATTAAGTCACTTATCATAAGACGGTAGGGATAAAAATGCTAGATGTTTTACAACAACTGAACAACAAAATACAAAAGTTCGATTTGACAACAAAACAAACAAAAATGAATTCCTGTATACACCATTGCTCCATTTTATGTATCTGACAACTCTTCATCATAAGTATGTGAAATTTAAACAAACCAATCCCCACACAGTTCATGAAGATTCTCACGCAAGAATATTTCCACATTCCTCAACTCTCTAAAGGCATAGGTCCTCATAGTACCAAAAACATCACACAATATCAAGACGTCAAAGCACAATAAGAATCAAGATTTTGATCCAGTGATAAAACCATCATATTTTCCAAAATTAACACAAGTCAAATCAGCTCAATGATCGTCAAAGTTAAGCAATCAAAACGAACTAAACAACAAGAATGAGCGAGCGAACCAGAAGTAGGAAAACTCACGGAAGAATTGTAGAAAGCACCGAATAATCCTCATATTCTCGACTTTCAATTTTCAAAAGAGGCTCTTGCACACCATCTCCCTCTCCGGAAAATTTCCCATCCTAAAAATTAACAACCCAGAAAAGATAATTCATCATAAAGAACAAAATCTGAGCTGCCAGCCCATACTGTAGGTTACTAACTAAAATCAGCAAGCCCAAATCATTAAAAAAATACATGAAAGCTGCCAATACTTGCAAACAGTCAAAATAAACATAAGAGGAGGCGACCTCTCCGAGGAAAGAGACTGCGGGCCGCTCGACATCGGAGGCCATGTTGGAGCTCTAAAAATTGGGAGAGTGTGTGAGAGAACTGCAGAAAGACTGAATTTAGAAAGAGAGTGGATGCTTAATTAGGAAGAAAACAGCCAGAGAGGTCGTATTCGAGTGCTTGTTACTCCCGTGCATATATATGCATATACGAACTGGTGATGAAATCGATAATCGAATTCGAGGCGTGGAGAAAAAAGAAACGAAAAGATTGAATACAAATAATACCGTAATTTTGGTCTATAATTAATTGTTGGTCCCAAATTACAACAAAGTAGCGGACAAAAGTTTTGCAACGTTGGGACTTCAGACAGCAGCCAAACACGGCCCACGGCGAATCCTTTGGGGCCCACCTAAAGGACCTGTATTAGTACTCCTAGCCCAGTCTCAGTTTTCAGATTGTCATCCTCAAGTTTGGCCCAAATAAAACCCGTTATAATTCAATTTTCTCTCATATAATTACCAGGGGAATGTCTGGTTATATTTCTCAAAAAATAATATTGTTTTGAAGAAATATAATTAAATTTTCTTTTTGATTTTATGTTATCCAATAAGTGCACTGTGTTTTGAGATTGTACACAAATAAACCCTCTAAGTCAGGATCCTATTTTGCATCATTTACTGGATTAGGATTGATGACACAAACACCTTTCTCGAACCCACCTTCGCTTTAAGGCAAGTCAAGATTCATGCCTTGCACTGAGCTTTCAAACACACAGTCCCATATCAAACACATTTAATGAAGGAAGCCCACTCAAAGCATGTGCAGCCATAATCCTTGTCGAACTTCGTTAAGCACTAAAGTGATGGGAGCAAAACAGAGCAACAAACTAAATTCAAATTCATGTGCACATAATGCACTTCAATATTTCTGCCAATTAGAATAAGTGAGTGCATAAAGATGTCATTCATCACACAGATTGATCAAAGGTACAAGCTCACAATCTGGTAAACAATTCCCAAACTATTGTGATATTGTAAGAGTTGCATGAATCTGAAAGCAGTTACTTCAACTAAAAAGGAGTGAAGGACCCATCATCAATTATAAGCCCCCTTCAGCAGCATATCGCAATGCAGTGACAAGTGTCACATTTAGGTAATTTATTCAAGAATGTTTCTTCTTGAACTCTTACCATGAATTCTGGATGGAAAACCATGATAAATATGGATGTCATAAAACCAAATGAATCAAAATAAACAGTGGGCATGTCGACTTTCAAGATGAGAGAAACATACGTTCAAAACAAGTACACAGATTTTATTAATGAAAACAATCTTGGCATATCAATGCATTTTTGCAGCTCCAGTTGAAGCTTATTTTAAACAAGACGACTTAGGCCCTCTTAGGTTGCCAGGTTTGGTATCTTGTCCAGTCTCTTTGCCCAGGGTTAAGGGCATGTCCTTTTGAGTGATAAATGTATTCATCTCCCTCACCAGAAAAGTTCTCTTTGTGTTCAACCCCATATCTCTTCGGCCTCAACAAGAGCAACTACATCAAATGCACTTTTAGATCAGCACCCAAACATACAAGTTAATGAACTCAGCTGACAGGGATAATGTTTACCTCATCTCCTGTATGATCAGTTATGTAATGAAGCCAGCCATGCCATTCTGGTGGGACTTGAGAAGCATTGTACCGATCCTTGGAAGCATATTCCACCCACCTATGTCTCCCTAAGATTGAACAACAAAATGGTTCAAATCACATATGATTTGGTTATTGGATAAAGGCCCAAAGTGTGCATGCATGTACAGGAAAAGGAACTATTTCTGATAGAAAATTCTGAAGATTGTTGGAAATAAGAGGAAATCACGCCCTAGACAGAATAGTTTCAGCATGACAAGCAGATGCATGTATTCATCAAGTTAATTTAAACTGAGCTCATAATAGCCTGCATTGCTAACCGAGAAATTAAGCATCTTATCAAAAGTAGAATCATATCACTTCTCTGTAAGTATCATGCAAGCAACTAAATCTTAAAAGTATTACGACAAGAACTGTGAATGAAAACTAGCCACTATGCTAAGAAAGACAACACATTGAAAACGGTAACTGAAATAAATTTGGAACGAATTAGTGGAAGAGTAGATCTTGAAAAGCAGCACTGACCATATTGCATGTCTCCAAGTTTCTCATAGTACTTATTACCAAATTTGTCAACACCCACAAGCGTTGCGCCTATATTGTGAATCTTTGTCTGCCTACATCAATAAAAAATAAAGCAACACTCAGATGATGCCAATCATTGCAACATTAAAGCCAACTCAAAACAAGTGCATGTAACAGTCACACATAACCATGAGAACCGGCTTCTGGCAATACTAAGAGATGCAATGTTTCACTTAGTTCCGTGATAAAAAGCAGGAGATGAGAAACAAAGGGGGAAGCAAGCAAATGTCCAACAATGAGAAACACTAGCATTTGACCTAAACTTGCCATCTTGATGATTAAAATTATGATCATACAGGTAGCAAATTCAGTTCCTAGAGACAACATCTGAGATAAAGATTCATTTCTAATGCTAAGCCAGAAATTCATGAGCCCAGACAAGATATCATCAAATCAGAAACTCTATGAATCATAATTTTCTTTATCCCTACTCACATAATGACAAGAGAGAATCAGCAAAAGAAAATGCTAAGAAGCATGACACTAAGATTAGGACAAAAAGGAGAACCAAGTGAATGGGAAAAAAGAAAATAGTATTATCGATCTATGCATCAGTTGATTCCCCAAATATCACTGGTATTTTTTAACTGGGGCTGTAAATAAAACAAGTGGAGCCGAACAATGTAATGTTCAAGCACGCTTTAACTTTTTATCAAACTAGACAATGGGTTTGAGCTTGATTTGATAGTTAAATAGATCAAGCTTGAATAAGGTTTAAAAAAGCCAAAAACAAACAGTTTGAATCATCTAAGGCATACTTGATCATTTTCTAAATAAGCAAGCACAGCTTGAGCAGAGATCCAATTCTCATCAAACAAAAAAAGTGTTAGAAGTTTCGTTTGTTATGCTTAATAAATTGAGCTCAAACGAATTTTTAGCAGTCACTCATGAGTCGAGACTCAAGTGGCTTAATTAATTATTCATCCCTATTTATAATGAGCATTGCAGGCGTTATTATAGCAGCATGAGTTATCCAACATAAACAGCTGTTCATAATAGAGCTCAACAAGGAGTTATCCAACATAAACAGCTGTTCATAATAGAGCTCAACAAGCAACAAATAGTGTCAAGAACTCGAATAAATTAGTTCATTATTGCAGAGTTATTGCTGCTCTTTGTTAGATTACATTTAGTTATGCCTCGTTGCATGTTGACCAATATTGTACTCCACAATTACTAAAGGATCCCATTAGAGAGAATTGCAGAACTCTACTTACATGAGATTTCCATCCACAAGCGCACTCCTGCATAATCGAGACGAAAAGAAACAAATAATTCAGAGAAGAAATCTCAGTTTAAAAAAAAATGCCTAAATTTACAAGGCCCCGCAAATTTAGAAATGATAGCCATCAAACAAATCATTAGATCACACATTCAAAAATTTGATAGAATTAAACACAGACGAGCTATTAATAGCAGCAAACAATCCTCCCAATAGACTGAATTCCCAAAGCTCGCTGATTGTGAACCCTATCAACAAAACTACAAATTGAAACAAAGCGGCCCTTCAATTGAAAGAAACAAAGATACGGGGCAGAAAAAATATACTCCGAATCCATAACATTTCATCAGCGGATACCCAGACTCAAAACTCTCGATCATCACAAAACTACATAAAAATTTTGAAAATGGACAATAAAATTATACAGTTTCAGGAAAGAGAAACGGAGACTGACAGGTATCCTTCATCTCGGAGCTCGCGGAAGAAACCTCCGATGCCCTTTTCTCTGATCGACTTCATGGCGCTTCTCACCACGGACGCCATTGCTCTCTCTCTCCCAATCTCGCCCGCTGGCCCGCTGATTGCGAAGGTAACAAAAGGAGAACAGACAGACCAACTTTCCGAGAAACAGAACTAGCAAGATGAGAAACACCCAGGCCCAAACCAATGATCACTAGGGCTGTCAAGCATTTAGGGTCTATTATCCTAATGGAGGCCCATTCAAAAAATTGTATTTTCAGTTTTCAGAAATTTCTAAAAGTTAAGAAGTTTGTTATGAAATAAAAATAAAAATAAAAATTGAGATGTATTTAAATAAAATATTGAAAAGTAATAATTAAAATAAGTTATAGGATTGAAAAGTAGATTAATTTATATTTTTTTATATTTAATTTTTTAAAATATATGTATATTTTATTAATTTAAAAATAATAATTAGTACTTTATGTCCAATCAAATATGAATTTGATTGATGTGTAATAAAATAATAGCTAAGTTAAGAAAGAGTTTTGAGAAGAAAATATATACTTTTTCTAAAAAAAAATTGTGAAAAAATATTTATTTCCAATTTTTATTTTTAAATAAAAATAAAAATATGGCTTGAAAATGAAAACAAACGGGCTGCAATTGACGAACACATAGCAAACTAAATGTAGTTCCTCCACACTTTTGTTATTTTTTTGATAATTAAACTAAATATAGTTCACTAGATTCTACCGACTTGGATTTTATACTATTTTTATTTAATTAAAATTATAAATTTTAAAATTATAGCACCGTCATGTGCATAATCAATAATTGATGACTAACCAAAATAACAAACTTGTAAAATAGATCTGTTTATCACAAAAAATATTAACATTTCCCTAAATAAGACAAGGTCAAATACTTTAGAATTACGAATACAAGAAAGCTACGAATATAGAAAGTAGCATCGTTTTTGCAAGTACAAAATATATATATTTTTCAACACAGTGTGCAATGAGTCAGGCAGGTCAAGTAGGAGTCCCGCAGTTGCCGGGGACAACTGAAGGTTTAGTGGGATCCTCTCGCATTTTTCCCCAAGAGATCCGGCCAATGATGTCAGGCTGGAAGCTTGAGCTTCTCATTGTTTTTCCAGCTGCAGGAAAAACAAAGTCCGTAAGCCACGCGCTTGAAACCAAAGAAACAGCAGCATTACACAAAATTGCTCATCAATCATAATACCTCTTTATGTAGTAGTAGAAGAAGTCTGCGTAAAGAGCGGTCTGAACCAAACCCGATATCCAAGCTGCAATTTTGCAAGTTGTAGTCAGGTTACTACTAGAAGACAATAGTTAGAATTTACAAGAGAAGATCCAAAGGCTTACGAATCCAGCGAACTTTGTGCGTCTCCAGAAAGAATCGATATATCCAGTTAAGGAGATATAAAGCCCGGTAAGCACTAAAAGAGGAGGAAAAGGAAACGAAGAAAAAGAGTCAGCTATCGTTCTGGGCATTACTATCATCGCAGTTAAGATTATAAGTTAACCAAACCGAGCCTAGCAGGCTTAGGTTGGGCTTGTTTACTAATTCATTGGTCCGGGCTCGGCTAGCTAAGACTCAATAAAGCTCAATTTGTATGGATTTGGATGAGCTTGAGCTCCTATAAGCTTGGATGCACTCCATCTCACATATGCCTAGATGAGCTCGAACCCATTTAGACTTGAAACAAAATTTATAATAACAAACACCATTCCATAAATAAAATTATTATTATTATTATAAAAAGTTCGTTTAGGCTCGCGAGCCTGTTGAGTTAAATACTATTAAGCTCGCCTCGTTTAAGTTCGAGCCACATTCAAGTTTTCATTGAATCGAACCCGAACTGTTCGCAAATAGTCTCATCTCATTCACACCCCTAATTAAGAATAAGAGGGCATACTATCAAAGGTAATCCAGAAAAGCAGCGCAACAAATCTGTATAATCAATGAAATGACTTACCCAAGAAGAAATACATAATTCCCGGTCAAGTTGTCAATGTTCTTAGTCCGCTGCAGTAGTATCAACTGCGGCACAATCGCCACTGCTTCAAGATAAAGAGAGAATGCCCAGAGAACCTGTAGGAGAAGCCAGTTCCCAATTATAACTCACTTCATATCATTGTTCAACAAGGCAATTGATTTCACACATCCCTAGCAAGTTGTCACGAGTAGTGCTTGTAATACTACATTTCTAGATAATAGGTATTGTGACTGGTTTAATAAGTATTAACCTAGAATTCTTCTTTCCCCATCGACCTATTTGTTGCAATAATCTAAGGCAGTGGAACACATTGCCGGGGGGGCGACTTCCCCAATATCTACTGCCCGCCCAGTTCAAGAGCAACTTGAGGAGTTACTTCTAAGGATTGGCAAACTAATTTATATTGGTTAGCTCTCTAAGAAACAAAATAATGCCTGCATTACACTAAACTCAATTGGAAGCGAAAAACAGAAAAGCTCCTTACCTCAATTACAGTGAATGTGGGATGAACCAAAAGAGCGAGCAGAAAGCAAGGAGGAATCAGGACGTAATGTCTAAATGTATCTTGGTCCTTGTTGTATGTTTGTTTCACAACTTTGTGAAATCTCATGTACCAGACAATACAAATTGAGGTTCCGATGAAAACTACCTTCATTACAGCATTGTAAAAGGAGTAATACCTCGTAAACAAATCAAGGTATCTAGCAAGAAAAACGACAACATAGAGTTCTTGAGTCTTCAATGAAATCCCTGAAGGGAGGGGAAAAAAAGAGTCATAAATTTGCTCAGGACAGGAGAGACAAACACATGAATACAACGTTCTATATCAAAGCAATACGTAAATTCAAAATAACAAACATAAGAGGACATTAACCTGACACCTCTCAATGTAAGAACTTCACAGACTAAAATGGTCATAACTTCAAAACTTCATCTCATTGACAGAATGATAGATTCCCTCCTTTTTTCTCGGATGTTAAATTATTTCAGTAACTCTACGCAGGAATACTGCATAGACTACGTACCAAAAGAATGGTTCTTCTAGCCAAAAATTGAATCATTTCTTTAAGATAGCCTCATTGTAAGGCAATAACAAAATTTACACAGTTCCATCACATGATAACGGATATTCATTGTGGCATCTAAAATCATTTTATACTTCCTATATAAAGCCAATTTTCTTGACAAACGGGCACACTTGGAGAAACAATTAGGGAACATGAGTACATCTTTCACTACAATAATTATATAACATTGTTAGTTCTTTTTATCACACAGCTAAGTCCTTCAACCCGAGGTTCGAATTTCATTTGGCCTCTTTATGGAAGATGAGTAAATTCTTAGATCTAAAATTTGAACAAAATGAACAAAATTATACCCATAATGCCTATGTCAACTTCTTGTCTAAGTACAAACAAAACAAATCGCTTTCTAGATTGTCAAAAGAAGGTAATTCTAGCAACAAACTATTAACCTTAAGCTATTTACCTAACATTTCTACCAAATACTTTGAGTTCAACCACGTAACATAAAGGTATTCTTTCTAGGGGTGTAAAATGAGTCAAGCCACATCATGAGCCTCACAAACTGATTCGATTATAGCTCGACTCGAGCTCAAAAAATTCAAGCTTGAACTCAAGCTTTATAATGAACCAAGCTCAAGCCTTCATTTAGTTGTTCAAAAGCTCGCGAGCCATCTCATGAGCCTTTTTCTATTTTTTAAATATTTATATATATTAATTAAATAATTATTATACATTAATAATTTACTTTTTTTTCTATTTTTTAAGTCTTTTATACATAATATTAAATAATTATTATATATTAATAATTAAATTTTCTTGAGCTCGTGTTCAATTGATATTGAGCTTGCGAGGTCGAGCTCAAAACATTGGATTCAAGCTTGCGTTTGAGCCTTTAAGAGGAGGCTCATCGAACTCGAACTGAACCTCAAGCTCATTATTTTGGGCTCGAGCCTGAGTTCGAACGTATAAATTTTTTTGAGTTCAACTCATTTACACTCCTAACTCCTCTTTCTCTACTCTTAAATTAAAATGAATGCAAAAAAAGCTCGAATCCATCGACCAAATAGCCAAGCACTTCAATAATAATAGCAATATTCATTGTCAACAACTAATTACAATACATCTCATCTTCAATGCACATCATTTTTCAAATTCAAAAATGCTGATTATTGAATAATAAAGCCACAAACTATTAACAAATCAAATTAGTATAACTTTTTCTTTATTTTAGGGAAATAAAATGAAATAAATAAATAAGAGCAGCTCAATAGTTTTATTCAGCTTTTCAAATACGATTCCCTTATTCTAGCTCCTGGTCTACAAACTCGTGAATTAAATAAATTAATTACTTAAGAAAAGCGTTTTTAATTGTATTTTCAATTTTTTTTATCATTTCAAAATCAAAGTATAAGAATAGCCTAGTAGCTACACATAAGAACAGCCACAATAAAAGAGCATAGAAAAATACGTATGCAGATACGCATACACACTATATCGTATAAATATACAGAGTATTGTACGTTTGTGTACAAACCAGCACAGGATTTCATAGTCCGTATTTTGAGGAGGAGAAAAATGACGCTGAGGAGGTGACTCATGTCTCCCAGAAGCCGGAACACGTTCATTGCTGTTGGCTTGTGGTACAGTGTGCTGTTAATTTTGTACCTTCTGCTCTTCCTGTTGTACTGTCCTCTGGAATTCCTCAAACTCTCTCTGGAAATTTTAGCAGAGATTTGTACATTTGCGCCGTCAGAGAGGCGCTTCAATGGGAAGAAAAGAGGGACGTGCACGCGCTGCTTTTATGCGCGTGGAGTTTTGACTCTGTTGACTTGCTATGTCCGAAAGGAAAATGGGCTTTGGGCTTGTCGGAAACGTAAATCGATTGGCCCACGAGGGGACAAATCCACTGGATTGGGCTCTACTACGACGCCGTTTAGCACGCATGGAGAGCGGAGTGATTCTATATTTATCCAAATTTGTAAAAATATTTAGATAATATTTGTTTTGAATTATATATTTTGAGATAATAAATTTTTGGGGTGGAGTTGGAAATGTAAAATTTGTATTGGGGGATATGATGTATATTTATTTATAATTTGAAAATAATCAAAAAATTATTTTGAAAAAATTTAGTATGTTTATTTATTGTTTGAAAGAAAACAAATTTTACTATAGCAGTCAAATCAATGTCTTTTTGTTGGATTTTGAAGGTATAAATGAATTTTATTATATTGTTTATTATGATATAGTAATAAAATATTGTAATATGTAAATATATGTATATGGATTAGTAATGATTGTGATGTAAATAATATAGAGTTTTTTGTCATTTATTAGTTAAATCACAAGAACAATCTAGCTATTTTAGAAATCGATTCTAGGAAAAAATGAAGGTACATGTTTGGTTGTATTCTCCCAAAATAAAACGAAGCCTTACATATTTAAGTATCATTTAAAAATATTTTTACCCAATATTATTTAATTTTCCTTAAATTCAACCTATTTTCATTAGGGATGACAATGAGGTGGATTTGGCTCAACCCATACTCCATCTCATTCCAAAAAGATCTCACCTCATCTCGTCCCGTCTGCAAACCTAAAAAGATTTTTAAAAAAATCAAAATCAATCAATTAAAGCATTAAATCAAACTACTTGACAATCATTAAAGTTCTAATTTCAAGTACAAAAATGAAATTTTCATACAAACAATATGAGATTTTATAAGCAATATATGATATAAGAATATAATTAAATTAACAATCCTAAATTATTTGGATATTATTTCTAATTTAAAAAATATAAAATAAATTATATATAATATATTTATGATTATATGTATAATTTATATGGGGTGGGGTTACGGGGTGGGTTGGGGATTGGTTAAATATATTTTTTTTTATTTATACACACGCACACATCAGGAGCCCGTTTGGGTTCGAACTCCTGATCTCCCACATTATGTGGGAGACTTATGCCAGTGGGCTACAAGCCACTTGGCGGGGATTGGTTAAATATATCCCATGTCTTGGATGAAATACTTTGAGTTATGAAAAGCGTGCCCTATATATCGATCTATATCCCATTAAGACAACCCCAAATCTATCTCATTTGGGACGAGGTGTATTCCTAACCTTTTTCACATTAACACAACAGTAAAAAATTATAAATGGATCAGTAAAGTTGCTTAAATATCAAGTATTTTAGTTGATAATCTAAATTTTTTTTAAAAAAAATTCAAGTTAAACTATTTAATTAGAATTGATTTAAAACCAAATTGATTGAATCTATTTATAAGAAGATCCAACTAATCTAATATAAAGTATACAATTTGAATTTACTGACTTTTTATCCAAAAATCGATTCAAAACGAATCAAATTAAAATTTTATATATTAAAAACATTAAATAAAATTTATCTTAAATATATAACACTACTATAAAGTAAGCTAAACTAAAATATAACGTAGACAAAGTAATTCAAACATTAATTAAATATGCTCCTTATTCCAACTCACTATGAACACAATAGTAAATACTTACAAAAATTGATCTATTAAATTGCTTAAATTATCAAATATTTTAGTTGAAAAATGTAAATAAAAAACATCAAATTAACCTCTATAATCTAAATCAACTTAAAATAGATTAAATTTGATTGACCTCATAAGAAGAATCCAATTGATCCAACATAAATTACATAATTTAGATTTAATAACTTTTTCTTTTTATCTCTAAATCGATTAAAATTAAAACAAAGAAATAAAATGCATATATATAGACACAAACAAAATTATTCTTTTTTTCAAGCACATTTTCTCTAGAATATTAAAAAAATATGAACATGATATACATATTTGTCAAATCACACATGTATATTACATATTCCAACCATTGTTTTAAAATAAATTTATATATTTCAATCATAATAAACATATAAAAATCTACCATATAACTATTAACCATACAAAAATTTATATAAACAATATATTGTAGTAAAATATTATTTTTTTTATATCGAAAACGAAATATATGTAGGGTTAGTTTAATTAGGATAATAAAGTGAGATAAAATGTTAATTGGTTTGAATAACAATAAACACTCAAACATGCATGAATACTAAAAATCTGTATTTATATGTGCAATTTTTATGATAAATTAACTCACCACATCTGATGAGTTTATTTACCATGTCAGTTAACTTATATAATAATTATAAAAAAAATATTTAAATTATTATATAATAAATAATTATAAAATAATTTGAAAATCCAATCAAACTAATTCGTATAGTTTTCACGCAAATTTCAAAATACTATAAAATAAAATGAATGATTACCCAATTTTCTAGTCCTCACGGGCCTGCGGCCTTCAATGAGAAGGCCAGAAAAACAAACGGGCCCATAAGCCCATATAAATATTTAAAATATTTATATGACAGCTAATGAGCTACTCAAAAAAGCCACTATTTCAGACTTTTCCAGAACATCCCTCCAACCAACAGAACTCCATACAAATTTATACTCAGATCCAAATTCCAAACCCAAATCCCAATTCAAAAATAAGAAAAATTGAAAAATAAAATAAAATCTCCATTTTTCGTAGAAACAATTACTAACAGCCCGTTTGGTTTTGTTTTTTGAGCTCATTTTTATTTTTTACTCAAATATTTTTATTTTTAAAATATTATTTCAGACAAATTCTTACACTATTTTTTTATTTTCACTTTTCATTTTCTCTTTATTCATATTTATACGACTTTTAATACAAAGCACTACATTTTTCAAATATAACTAATTTTCAATATTATATAATAATTGCATTTTAAACAAAATATTTAACCAATATTTTATTTTCAAAAACATATTTATAACTAAGGAGCTGTTTGGTTTCATTCCCGCAGCTTATTTTCATTTTTTAGGTGAAAATGCATAGTAAAAAGTTAGTTAGAAAAAATAAATTTGAAAATGAGTTATATTTGGATGTTTTTTTTTTTAAATTATAGGTTTATATACGTGTGAAAATGAGATGTATTTGGATTTGGGTGTTTTTGTATTAAAAGTTGTGTAGTTTTTGGATTTGAATTGATAATGTGATGCATGATTGTTTAAAAAAATAACATTATAATTTATATGTGAATTTGAATTTAAATTTATAATATTTTTGTTGTGAATGATATATAAAAAGTATTAGGAAGATAAAAAATGATTAATAAATATTGAATAATGGATGAAAATGGAAAGATAATATAATAAAAAAATATTTTAAAAATGAAAATGCTTGAGAAAATTGTGTAGATCAGTTTTTTGTTTTAATGATGTTTTCTGTTTTTAATTTTAGGTGAAAATGAAAATGGACTGTGAGAGTTAAACCAAACGACCCTAACTTTTCATTAGAAAATGAAAATGCTTCCACAAAATAAATCCAAATGGCCCTTAATTAATTGAATAAGTGATATCATCATAATATCTATGTATCTAATATAAAATTTGAAAATCGAAGTCACTCCATTTAAATGTATTTATGTATATAT
>JACGDI010003218.1:195975-241981 GCA_014898725.1 Jacaranda copaia
TTTTTTTTTTTTTGAATATATATAGGGTTTGATTTAGCCCGCATAGTTACTGCGCTAGGGTTTTGGATAAGTGGCTTTTGTTTTCGGGCTAGGGTTTAATTAGAGGGACTGGTGATTTCTGCCATGGCTGCGGAGAAGCTACGGGATTTGAGTCAGCCGATGGATGTCGCTCTGCTCGATGCCACTGTTGCTGCTTTCTATGGGACTGGATCTAAGGAGGAGGTCTGAAGCATTTTTGGTTTTCTGGCCATTTTATACTCTTGCGTTTTTATTTATCTTGGTTTCTGTGGGCATTGAATTATGTTTCTGGGCGTGTTGCGGTTGGTAGAAATTTTAATGGCTTTTCTGGAATAATTGGAAAATTTTGTTGTTTTTAAGAATCTTGTAGCATGCACATCATTTATATGGAATTTAGTCATTCTACTAATAACGATATGAACCATTATGTCTCAAACAGTCTTACAGGGTTGTAACTTTCCCTTTTTTGAATATTGACCTGTGGTATGTCTGGTTGGCGTGATAATCCTGTCCAATGAAAGCAATTCATCATTGGAAACAATGACATTGTCTTGAATTCTGGAAAAGAATCATGACCTGGGTCCCCTTAAGTGCATAATATTAAGTGAAGCTGTAACGTTGAATAGAGTCTGTTGAATTTAGATGACTTCAAAAGCTAAATTTTTAGTTGCTCTCAGTAGTTGTTAAGTGGCTATTAAAAGTAGTTCTTCATGTGAATAACCAGAATGTGAATTTATGAGCATTGTCGGAAACAATAAATTGCTGCTTTTTCTTGCCATACACATGGTTTGGGGGCCACAACTTCTTGCCTTTGTGCAGTGTGTGCGTGAGGTGTTTCCTTCTTTTTCTTCCCTGTTTATGTTTATCTAGTTTGCTAGATGATTCCTATATTAAAGGTGAGAAGGATGTTTGTTAAGATTGTGATTTGCTGCTCTATTTCGTGAGAGTGTGCAGTAAAAAGAAAAGGTAACGAATGACTGAAAAAGTTATGAGTTCCATTGAGTTTCCTTTACTTGATTGAGTAGTTGGAAGTTCAATTATTTCAACTACATTAAATGATATTGAGTTGGAGAAATTTCTTTCGAGTGAGATGAAATAAGAGTTCTAAATGGAAGAGCCGGGTTGCATATAGAGGTCTGGAGGATAAAGATAATAAAACAATTGGAGAAAGAAATTCACTAGCGATATTGTACTTTTGTCACTGGTAATTTCGTAGAGAGATCAAGGAAATGATGTTGACTCTTGTATTTGGTTTGTAGCAGCTATTTAGATGGATGTCCACCACTGTAACATAGTCAAAATCTTGGTGAAGTATGACTGTAGATGGATGGCGGTAAATGGACTTGGTGATGTTTTTTTGATAGAATACTCTCGATTTCACCCATTTGAAGACGGGACTTTGCTGTGGTTCATTGATCTTAATACGTCTTCATGTACTGAGATCTTTTCCTGTTCAACTGTCCTAGTATTATTGTTATATTAAGATTCTTCCTGTTCATTATGGTGCCTCCTCAGATCCGGAATGTGCCTCTGTTTATGACTTGCTATTTTCAATAATTTATAGCTGATATTACTGCAAGAAGTTGTGCTTAAGTTCTGCTTGTAAGAGGATTTAGTTGGCATGTTATTTTCTGCTTTTAGCGTAGATTACATAAACAGTAGCTATTGATTTTGTCTCCAGCACACAACTTACTCCTTTTGTTCTCTTTCTTTGCTTTTGTTGACAGAGGACTGCTGCCGACCATATCCTCCGGGATTTGCAAAATAATCCAGACATGTGGCTTCAAGTGGTTCACATTTTATCTAACACACAGAACCTGAACACCAAATTTTTTGCCTTACAGGTTTGTTGCTATGGTCATGATGGTTTGCAGGTCTGGGCTTTGGCTCTTATAACACACTTGCATAAATGCTATTGTCGATTCTCTCTCTCTCTCTCTCTGTGTATGTCTTTCTTCTATGTTGTTTGGAGATACTGGTGAAATGGACCACTTGCTGAACTTCCTCATACAGGTCCTAGAAAGTGTTATTAAGTATAGATGGAATGCTTTGCCTGTCGAACAACGGGATGGCATGAAGAACTATATTTCTGAAGTTATAGTTAAGGTAACTAAATCTTTGCCCTTTGGGGAATATTTTTGCCGTTATTTCCTCGCTGAATTGCAGTTTTAGTTGGAGGGTTTGTAAATTGATATCTTCACCATTTTATATTTTTACTAGCTTTCAAGTGATGAGATCTCTTTCCGGCGGGAGAGGCTGTATGTTAATAAATTAAACATTATATTGGTTCAGGTAATATTGTCAGTCCTTCAAATGATCCTCATGACTGACTCTTACTATTGCTTTATCTGTTTAATTGAAGGACTCTTCTTGTAGAATTTTTTCCATGTGAGTTATCTAGATTATGGTTCTCTTCTGTATATTCAGATTTTGAAGCATGAGTGGCCAGGGCGATGGAAAAGCTTCATTCCTGACCTGGTTGCCGCAGCAAAAACCAGTGAAACCATCTGCGAGAATTGCATGGCAATTCTGAAAGTAGGTACTCTTCACCTCCCTATAATATTTTATCAACTGCATCCAGTTGACTTGAAAATGTTATTTGTTAGCTTCTAAGTGAAGAGGTCTTCGACTTCTCAAGGGGTGAGATGACCCAACAGAAGATTAAAGAGTTAAAACAATCATTAAACAGGTAACTGTCCGGTGCATTATCTACTCCTAGGTCATTTCTGCCGATATATATACTATGTATATTTTTATGTCCGATATGTGGCGTATTTGATGTTCCTATTATATGCACGTATCCAGAGCGTGTGCAGTATCTTGTATAATGCCTTTACCTATCTATTTTTCTTGAAGTCACACATCTCATTTAGCAGTGTAGTTCTCAAATGCAATGTCGCTTTGTGCCTGGAGTTTAACACCTAGCTGTTTTGAGATTTCTCCTCTTTTCATTTGTCTACAGTGAGTTCCAGCTTATTCATGAGTTATGTTTATACGTGTTGTCGGCATCCCAAAGAGCTGAGCTTATCAGGGCTAACCTGGCCACATTGCATGCTTTTCTTTCATGGATTCCTCTGGGCTATATATTTGAATCACCGCTGGTTTGTATTTTTTTCTTGTTGTTATGGTTGTGATCTTATTTTTGCCATGTCTGGAACCTTTTGCTGGAAAGATCCACTCGTACATTAACTAATGCTTGATGTGCTTATTTTGTGCTTTGGTTCGACAGCTTGAAACACTGCTAAAATTTTTTCCAGTGCCAGCTTATCGGAATCTCACTCTGCAGTGCTTGACGGAGGTATACGCCCTGCTTGTAACTTTCAAACTGCTTGATGGTGTATTTTGTCCAAAAAATAATGCTGGCTGTTGCATGTTTTGCTTTTGACAGGTTGCTGCTCTTAATTTTGGGGACTTTTACAATATGCAGTATGTCAAAATGTACACTATATTCATGGTGCAATTGCAGGTAGCATAGATGACTCTCTGTGCGATATTGCAATATTGTCTTCATTCTTTTCTGTCTTAGCCATGAACTAGGTTTAGCTTGATGGACTATTGGCTGATTCCTGATATCTTCTTTGTTGCCTGTTAGGCCATCCTCCCACCTACTACTAACTTTCTAGAAGCGTATGCAAATGGCAGTAGTGAGGAGCAGGTTCCTTTTTGCATTTTCAAATTCTAAATTTTCTTAGATATCTTGTTGTTTTGAGTACACTAATTATCTGCTTTGGGTTTTTCCAGGCATTTATTCAGAACTTGGCATTGTTTTTCACATCATTTTACAAGGTAACTCCCCTTTTTTGTTTTGCAACAAATAGCTAAAAAAAAGGCATGAAGAGAGCTCCAGCAATTGGAGAGCTGAACTTGATTTTCGGATAATGTAATGAGGAAAACATGGAAAAGGATGAAATTTTCAGATACATTTTAAGAAGTTAGTTTGTAAATAGTGCTACATAAGGGATAACTTCTCATCCCCTCCAGGTCTATATGTGTGGATAGATAGATGACTTCTTTAGTTCTTCTGTGGAAACTAGAGTGCATGTGCATCCACATGTTTGAGTTATCTTTACAACGGTTGTTCCAATCTTCCTTGCGAATTTGTGAAATATAATTTATACATCAATCATTTATTCATATAATGTAGGTGACGTAATTTGTATATGAGACTCCTTTTGTTGTGAAATTATACTTGGCACTAAGTCTATGTTCAATTCTGCTGGGATGCTTAGTCATCTTAAATATGTGCAATTGTAATTCAGACGTTATTGTTAAAGATCTTCCCTCATGCTCTATGTATCTGATAAATTGTCAACCAACTTGCAATGTCTGATGGCTATATAACTTAGGAACTCTTATTATGACCCTTCATGTCCCTGAATAGCCTACATTCTGACTGATGGATGTTTTGTTCCCTGGGGCAGTCTCACATACGAGTACTAGAATCTTCACAAGAGAATATAAATGCACTGCTAATGGGCCTTGAATATCTCATCAACATATCATATGTGGATGACACTGAAGTTTTTAAGGTATACTTATTCTTCTATCTTAGTTAGGTTTCTCTATCTTTTACAATATTTTGTGCTATCAATGAGTTCTATTGCCCTGCAGGTTTGCTTGGACTATTGGAACTCCTTAGTCTTGGACCTATTTGAAGCTCACCATAATTTGGACAATCCTGCAGCAACTGCTAACATGATGGGTCTGCAGGTGCTATGATAGCTCAATGCGTTTTATGTTCTCTTACTCTAATCTTGAGTGCAAGAATGGCAGTCTTCTCTGTAAATGCAGCTCTTTTTTCAATTAAATTAAATTATCCATAGATGTTCTAGGTTCAAAGGAAAATGGTTTGTTGGAATTATATTTTGTTGCGTGTGGTTTTATTTGAATAATTTGGGAATAAAGTATTTAACAGTATAGAAAAACCATTGGATTCTCCTATTAGATCTGCATCTGCGAATACGTGAAGCCTCAATTCTTATCTTGGTGAAAATGTTTAGTTATGACCTGTTACCATCTACTAAGTTTCATTTTGCATCTAATTATAATTAATGTTTATGGTTGAGACTATCTCATGGGTTTTTGATCTCTTTGCTCTACTTTTCTCCTCTTTCTGGTGTGTGGATCTGAATTTAAAATATTCCTCTGGGATGGGTTTACATTCTGCATGCATTTCATAGATGGTTGACCCATCAAAATTAAAACTGAAGTTTCGTTATATACAAGTATAATAACAGTTTGTGTTGGAATGTCAAACATATGAACAGTTGATTGTAGATGTGTCGGTTCTTTTGCTCCCTACAAAGAGGTCCCCAACCTCCTAGAGATTAATTGTCGGTCTTGAACTTTTTAGTGGAATTATTTTAGAGGAAAAGGGGGAAGTAGAGGGTGCAAGGAGAGTAGAATCTGAACTGTTTCTTCCCTCATCTTTCAGTAGAACATGGGTATATTACTGATGCTCACCAACCTTTGTATTGAACTAGCAGATCCCAATGCTTCCGGGTATGGTTGATGGACTTGGTTCGCAACTCCTTCAGAGACGCCAACTTTATGCTGGTCCAATGTCGAAGTTGAGATTACTGATGATTTGCCGCATGGCAAAGCCTGAAGAAGTTCTTATTGTTGAGGATGAAAATGGAAATATAGTTCGTGAAACTATGAAAGATAATGATGTGCTTGTGCAGTATAAGGTCCTCAATATCATTCATAACTTAAGCATCTAATGCAAATCATGTTTCCTGTTGTTTTCTTTTGGAATCCTGTTTTATTGTTGGACTCATGATTATCATGTTCAATCATTGATAAACTTGCAGATAATGAGGGAAACACTGATCTACTTGGCACATCTGGATCATGAGGATACTGAAAAGCAGGTTATTATTATTACTCTCTGTTGCTCTGCAGTTGTTATGTGTGTCTTTAGAGGGGTTCTCCAGCGCATGCATGTAATATTATAAATAAATGTGCTTGTCTGAATGAAACATGATATGCTCATCAAATGTTATTAGCGTCTTCTAATACCAGTATGCATGGGAAGTTGATTTTAGGCATGGCTTAACCCTCCTTTCCCCAATCTTTTGTTTGAGCATATGCGATTCATTGGTTGGGTTTCTGTCCCAACTGTTACATATAGTTTTGCTCTTGATGAATGTTGACTCTAGGTGACATAAATGTCACTGCTCCATTTCCAAAATCAAGAGCATCGCAAAGCCTATTGTGTGACTGACTGATACAAAATTCTTTTGAAATCATTAGGACTTAGGAGCTTTCAGTGGTATTTTAGTTTTTGTTGAGTAATAAATGTCCAACCTATCTAGCTAATTCAACTTATAAAATTAATTCCTGAATATTGCTACAGATGCTGAAGAAATTGAGCAAACAACTAAATGGAGAGGACTGGACGTGGAACAATCTCAACACATTGTGTTGGGCAATTGGATCTATATCTGGGTCAATGGTGGAGGAGCAGGTAGGGAATTTTATCTAAATGTTTTATATTGATTGCTGTATATGATATTTATGAACATCCTTCCCTAATTATAAAAATTCTGGCTTTGGGGCATGTTCCTTACCTAACTAACATCTTTTGCTAATATATAATTCTGGCTTTGGGTGTGTGACATATTATTTTCTCACATGCATTTATCCTTTGATGTAATAATTGTGGAAGTGAAACTTTTTGATTTCTTGTTAGTTCATGATGTATAAATGGCCAAGTATGCGAGGGCTTTTAGTTTCTCCGAGTTTCATGATACATGTGGTTTTATTTTTATGATTAAACTTGGATTTTGTGTGTGTTTAGCCTCTTGTTCTATGATTTTCTTTATAGATTGGTGCTGTTTGACCTTTTTTCCAATCATAGCAGTCTTATTGCCATTTTTGTTAAGAAGTATTGGCCTTGGCTCTCTATTTTAAATATCAAGTAACTTATTTGTTTGTTTGTTTATTTATTTTTAACTTTTTGACAGGAAAACAGATTTTTAGTGATGGTCATTCGCGATTTATTGAACCTCTGTGAAATCACCAAAGGAAAGGACAATAAAGCTGTCATTGCTAGTAATATAATGTGAGGATGAGAAACTTATTTCTTAATCTTGATTAGACACCAATTCCAGTTATGAAGCTGCATATATATTTTTCTGTTTGGAAATGGAAGTGACACAAGAAAAGAATTGTCTGAGTGTTTTGTTGAATCTTCCCTCCATTTATTCTTATCTGTTGGGTGCGCAGGTATGTGGTTGGGCAATACCCCAGATTTTTGAGGGCGCACTGGAAGTTCTTGAAAACTGTTGTGAACAAGTTGTTTGAGTTCATGCATGAAACTCATCCAGGAGTTCAGGTTACATATTACATGTGCTCATTTCTGAAGTGTAATATAAATGAAATTTGCTTGTTTTGTGTGAAATCATCCCATTTTCTCATCATATCTTTAGTTTTCCTTGTTTATTCCGCAGTTCAGCTGTGGTCTTATCAAAATATGCATTTGTTACTACATTATTTTTAGGTTTTGTATTGTGTGCTAATTTCATTACTTGTCTGGTTATTTGTAGGATATGGCGTGTGATACATTCTTGAAGATTGTTCAGAAGTGCAAGCGTAAATTTGTCATTGTGCAGGTCAGGGTTCTAGTGATAATGCCTATGGAAATAATATGAATAGACCAAATGATGCCTCTACAAACAAATAGCTGTTGTTACCCATTTCGTGCAGGTTGGGGAAAATGAGCCATTCGTATCAGAACTTTTAACAACTCTTCCAGCAACCATTGCAGATCTTGAGCCTCATCAGATCCACTCCTTTTATGAATCTGTACGCCCCTCTTTATATCAAACATACACTGTCTAGCTTTGACTGCTATATTCTTTATGTGATGGCATTTGTAACTGTTGCCACCTTACCTCTTTTAGGTGGGCCATATGATTCAAGCAGAATCTGACCCTCACAAGAGAGATGAATATTTACAGAGGTTGATGGACCTTCCTAATCAGGTAAGATCCTACATCGTCAACGCTGTTTGAGAAAAGATGCATGTGTTAGTAGTTTATACCTGTACCTTTTGCTTGGTTCCTATGCTAGCAGCTGTATGACCTGCAATGTGGCTAATGCATAGTCTGCTGCAGAAATGGGCTGAAATTATTGGTCAGGCGCGTCAGAGTGTGGATTTCTTGAAAGATCCAGATGTGATAAGGGCAGTGCTAAACATATTGCAGGTCTGTTTTCTGAGTAAGTGCGGGATATGGATATTTATTGTGACTACATTTAATTTGATCATCTCAACATTTCCCAAAGCAGTAACAATCAGATAGTACATAAAGATGTTGCTTTCAACCTCTACGTTTCTGAATGTTGGAGTTAATGCTCTTTATTATCTTGTGTGACATCCTCTTTAAAGAGAAAATAACACGTTCATATATTTGGAATTCTTGAGCGTAGAACTTTTTATGAGGAAAACAAAGTCTCATCTCCTCGCTCTTAGCTTGAAATAGTACGAGCTTTTGTTCTCAAGCCTTGAAGTTCTATGAACCTTTTTCCTTAGAAGATCGCATTTTGAGTACTGGTACTAAGGAAGTTTTCGCTTTTAAGATTTTAGGATTGACCGCTTTCTAAGGTTGTGGTAGATTTACACAATGAAAATTTTTTAACTCTTCTCTTCGTGTTTTGCTTAGTCTAGTTTCATCTTTGGTGTTATGTAAGTACTCTTATGCATGCCTTTGTTCCTGCAGACAAATACTAGTGTTGCCAGCTCTCTTGGAACCTATTTCCTGCCACAGATTTCTCTGATCTTTTTGGACATGCTCAATGTGTACAGGTCTTGTTGGAATTTTGTATTTTCAGAATCACTTCTTGCATGTTGTCTAATGAGTTTGTGACTTGGACTCTTTTTCCTGATGATGATTAATATTTTGCTTGCATGCAACAGAATGTATAGTGAGCTTATATCTACCAGTATTGCCCAAGGAGGGCCCTATGCTTCCAGGACGTCTATTGTAAAACTTCTACGGTGAGTTCCAAAATTTGAAGTCTTGTATCCTCAGCTGTTCGCATATTGATATTTATGTCCATCATATCTATTTTCAACAGCTCAGTCAAGAGGGAAACTCTAAAGCTTATTGAGACATTTCTAGACAAAGCGGAAGATCAACCACATATTGGCAAACAATTTGTGCCTCCAATGATGGACCCTGTGCTTGGTGACTACGCCCGAAATTTGCCTGATGCAAGAGAGTCTGAAGTTCTCTCTCTTTTTGCCACAATAATAAATAAGTATGCCTTGTTTTCTTTTGTTGCTTGTTTTGTTAGAGTTATGCATGCCCACAAGTCCGTGGGCAACGTCTGAAACTTTATGGGAACCTTTGTGGCAGTGTTTTGAATTTTTTTTAGGAATATGCAACGACAACAAACTTGTAATATAGTTTTCAAATTATTTTACGATCATGGTGATTTAATTGTCGATGCTGGTGCATAGAGTGTGATGCTGATGCTTATGGCTATTTAATTTATCGGTGTCTGCTGCTAGGTTTTTCTATTAATTTTTCTTAGCTTTGATTAGTCCTTACTTTATTTAGGTATAAGGGGGCAATGACTGAAGATGTTCCTCGGATATTTGAAGCTGTTTTCCAGTGCACTCTAGAGGTTAGTGAATCCTGTGGCGCATATAATCGTCAATTTTCATGTTCATTTGGCTAGTTTATCCCTTCTGTCAAATGTCATGATATCCCTATTGTTTAAGATGCCAAAAGCACTTGTCTCCCCATGCACGCGAGGGCACATTGTCTAGTTTATAAGCATATAAATTTGCAATAAACACTTGAAGACACAGTGGTGTATCCCTATTTTACCTTTCTTTTCTTAATTATCTTTAGTTTTACATCTTTCTTTCACTTTTGTTCCTTCATTGTTGCATTCATCTACTTGTCTCCTGTTTCTTCAAACACCTCCTTTTTTACTTTACTTCTAATTGAGATCTTTGTAAATGCAAGACGAGTTTTATGGATCTGTACTTGTTATGCCATCAAGAAATGGGTATGAATATCCCTGGTATGCATTAAATGTTGCAAGGAAGCTGAAGTACAGTATATATTGCTGAAGATTGAGGGCTTGTTCCTTCTGTTTTTTAAAAATTGTATGGCATGATCAACTGGGGTTCCTTTGTTGTGATAACTGGATGCTGCTATTGTTAGTCTGTGCTTTGGTTAATTTCAACATAACAGGCATTGGGGACTGGTTGTGTTAAATAGGCGCCGCAACTTTTAATCTGAGTCTCAACTTTTGCAACTCTAGGGAGCCTGATTTTGGTGGAGTTCAATACTTGAGACATCTTAATTATACTGTGTTTGACTTCATTATTTTTTTTGTTGCAGATGATAACAAAGAATTTTGAAGACTATCCTGAGCATCGACTCAAGTTCTTTTCGCTGCTTAGAGCCATTGCTACACATTGTTTTCCTGCTTTGATTCACTTGTCAAGTGAGGTATGTGTCATACTTCAAAGGATTGTCAGCTGCCCTATTGATAACGTCGTAATGATATGTGGAGTCCATTTTAATGTATCATGGACTTTCTGCTCAACGTGTCTTAATTTAACTGATCATTTTCTTTCACCATCTTTAGTACTTATGGTACATTCTTGTGTTTTACTGGTGGTATTCAGCAATTGAAACTTGTCATGGATTCCATTATTTGGGCTTTCCGGCATACTGAGCGAAATATTGCGGAAACTGGACTTAACCTCTTATTGGAGATGCTGAAAAACTTTCAGGTTTGTTTGATCTGTTTCTTTAATTTTTTGTGCATTATTGTTTGATGTAGTGCCTCACCAATGCATGGATTGGCTTGGCAGGCATCCGAATTTTGTAATCAGTTCTACAGGACTTATTTTTTGACAATAGAGCAAGAAATCTTTGCAGTTTTGACAGACACCTTCCATAAGCCTGGTTTTAAGTTGCATGTCCTGGTGCTGCAGCATTTTTTCTGCCTGGTAATGTAACTCCTCTTTCATATTGTTTGTTTCGTTTTGTTCCCCCCAACCCACCCAACCCTCCCTCTCTTCTTTTCTCTTTCTTTTTCTTTTTCTCTTTCCTTTTTTGCACAAGCATCTTCTGGCAATTCTGACAGAATAATTGCTGTTGGAATCTGCTTATGCAACCACTCTTACTCTCTTTTCTTGTTTGGATATATATATGTATTGCCTCTTGCCAGTTAGCTTCATAATATAACAATAGCTGTCATTTAACAATTATAGGCGGAATCCGGTGTCTTGACTGAGCCCCTGTGGGACGTTGCAACAGTTCCTTATCCTTATCCAAATAATGGCATGTTTATCCGGGAGTACACAATTAAACTTTTGAGTACGTCATTCCCCAACATGACATCAACTGAGGTATTGAAGCAAAACTTCTGCCCATAGTTCAGATATATATTCGCCGTCTCTCCAGCATATTTACCTATTTTTGGGTCTTCACTAGGTCACCCAATTTGTAAATGGACTTTTTGAGTCCAGAGCTGATCTTTCCTCATTCAAAAACCACATAAGAGACTTTCTTGTGCAATCTAAAGAATTTTCAGCACAGGTAAAGTGTTACTCTTAGTTACTAGTCTTGATTCACACATCATGTGCCTGATGATGATTTCTTTTTCAAGATGCTTCAGTTTCCTTCGTCACTTGGAATGTTCTTTGGCCTGGAGGTGGTTCAATAGTTTGTAGGATTTCTGTTTCTTAGCATCTTTCTTAGTTTATTTTATCATTATTTCGTTGATCATAGAGGGTAACAGATTTCAAATCTGCTGCATTTCGAGGATGCATTTTTATTTTCCAACTCAGTATGTGTGTGCTTGATGCTTGCCTTTGGTTTAGATGAGTCTTCTGAATGAATTCTTGGTATATGATGTCTCGTTATCCAGAGTTACAAACATAGATTGAGTCTGCTTGAAGTTGAAAAAACCTGGTAGTGGGGGAATTTACCTTTTGAGTTTTGTCGTATGATCACTTTTACCTTCATGCAGGACAACAAAGATCTTTATGCGGAGGAAGCTGCAGCTCAAAGAGAAAGGGAACGACAGCGCATGCTGTCAATTCCTGGTCTCATTGCTCCCAATGAGATACAAGATGAGATGGTTGATTCATAAGTTGGCGAATTTTGCTGCCAAGGCTAATTTTGTGGATTTTTAACTCTAGAGCACCTTAAGAGTCTACAGGCATACGATTTTATTTAGTTTCCATGTGTAATTTTCCCTCGATTTTTATTTCTCTCCCCCTTTTTTTTTGTGTGTGTAGTTGTGAAGCCATTGACGCTCACAGGCTTTGCTACCAAAGAAACAACTAGGTTCTGGTTGTAGAGTATTTAGATTCTAATGTAGGAATATAGCATGCCACCCCGAATCTGGTTGTGATAATTGTAATGCAGGGTGATGTTCGAACTGATCTGTCCTTGGCCGGCGCCGCTCATTTGGCGACTCTCAGAATAGGTCTAATGTATACAAACATTGATGGGTTGTGCAGAAAATTTGTTAGAACAACTAGTATGTGCTCTCTTCTGGAGCTGTGACAGATTTTGTTCTTTAATGGTATTTTACATAGTGGCTTGCCCTATTTAATGATACCATCTTGTGGCCATCTCTTCCCAGCATGATGCACTTAAAGGGTATTCTTCAGTTTTTCTTGATTGAACAATGACTTGGAATCATGGATTGTACTGGTTTGGTAACAATTGGACTGGGATTCGAAATTATGCTATAATTGCATATTCATGGTTACATCTCCCTTGAGGAACTGTTTCTACACTTTAAAAAGGAATCCTATTAATAAAGGCTTCATTTGTAGTATTAAATGCAAGTGCTGTAACGCAAGCCAGAATTAATTTTTCAATAATTCGTGATAAATGAGCAAGTAATAATGGATGGTGTTGAGAGCATTTGGCTTACTTCTTGTAGAAAGTTCTGTAAGCTTAAGATGTTTGAAGACCGTTAGATTTTATTTTCAAAATAAATTGAAATAAGTTATTTAAATAAAATAAAATTGTTGAAAGATAATATTTTGTGATTAAAAAGATCGAAAGTAATTGAATATATTAATATTTTAAAAATGAATTAAGAATTTTTTTGTTTTTTCTGAAAGAGGTAATGAAATTTTAATATTTCATTTCATTTTTTGAAAAAAAACTATTAATGTTCGGAGGATATTATAAGCTCGCCTAATAAACACTTTTTTAAGTGCGGTTGATTAATTATTGCGATTTATGAAAAAAAATAAAAAAGGTTTGTAAAAGAATTGATATTTTAAATGGAAAAGGAAATAAAAAAAAAAAAAAACGGAGGAGAAATATTTTTGAACTAAAATAGAAAAAGGAAGCAGCCCTTTTTCGCGATCGAGGAAACTCTCGCACGCTCGTTCCAACAATTACGAACATTTCATTGTTATTATTGCATATGAGCGTGATTTCAATTTGCAGGTGGCTCTCAATTTTACTATTTGGCAAAATTGTAGAACCTCTCAGCTCCTGCGATCGTTGATTTTTACTGAGAGAAAAAGAAACCGGGGAAACGCGGAATGGGACAAGCGTTTCGCAAGCTCTTCGATACTTTCTTCGGCATTTCTGAGATGCGGGTACGCACACAAAATTCAGAAGAAAAAAAGATAAAAAAAAAATGCGCAGATGTTTCTTTGTTTCTTGTCTGTGTTTTATTATTGAAATTTTCTGTAGCTGAATGTGTCAGTTTTTCTGTTGCGTGCTTAAAGTATGTCGCGTTTCCTTTCTCGGGAAGAAAATAGTTTCATCGGATGCGGTGAACTCAGCTTCTAGGGTTAGGTGCACGTTCGTGTGCTTCTTAGTTTGATTGTCTCTAGTAATAGTGGTTGTTAAATGAGTTACCATGGTTTGTTTGGGAAATACCTTGCAAAATGAGTTGTTTAATTCCTAATCTGTAGGTTTCTGAGTTGACAATTGCATATATTATGATATATTTCTTTTGGTCAACGCAAGTTGTTGACGCTAATTCAGTGGAAAATTCCGGTGTTGCCTTGAGGTTACTAATTTGTGCAAGTACTTTGATTTAGTTTGGAAACCACTGGATATTATACTTTCAGTGTCATATTTTTGTTTGTTTCGACTGGATTGTTGTCTATATTGCATATACTCTTTTAATAAATACATTTTATTTGTGCTTTTGGTTTGCTAATTCTAGTTTATGCATGAGCATCATCAATCAGCATAGTCATTGTTCTGTAGATTGTCATCGTTGTCTCTTTGTGTTTCCTGCTGAATCAAGATTTCTCGACAAGGTGTTAGGTTTTATGCTTGTTGTGCCATGGATTACTGATTACCGATTGTTCCTTGGTTCATGCTTGCCTTCCCCCCTTTAAAATTATTGGTGTAGGTTGTGATGCTTGGCTTGGATGCTGCTGGAAAGACAACCATACTGTATAAGCTTCACATTGGAGAGGTTTTATCAACAGTTCCTACCATTGGTTGGTTTTTTTTGAAAGCTGCTTTGAGATTATATCTTTCTGAAAGCTTAGGAAATGGCTATAAGTGCTGACGAGAAGAGTTTTATCCTTTTCTGATCACCTTACTAATACTGATTAGGCTGTTTTCAATTAAAGATGTGTTTCATTGTATCATGGTGTCTTGCAAGTGCTTACTTCTTTTGTCTTTTTATTTATTAATGTCTATATTGAACATCTAAATACCATAGATGATGGAAAATGAAGCTGTTATTAGATGGTTGTGACTTCCACTATTGTCAAGCAGTCAACCTTAACAGCAATTTTAATTTTTAGGCAAAGCAATGTGTTGGTCGAGTTGGATCGTCTAAATTTTTTCTTCATTCCCCTGAAGTCAATCAACATGTCAATAACTTTCAGGATCCTCTTATAATTTTTTTAGGTGAAATGCATATTATTGGTGGTTTTATTGTTCATAATCTCAACATGATTGTTTGACTGTCCGATTTGGATGGTTTATACAAAAAGATGCCATTGGTCTGTTGTTAAGCTTTTGTGGCTGTTTGTTATTGGATATTAAAATATGGTGTGAGCTACTGATTCAACTTTTTTTATAATAACAATATCATAGTTACATATATCCCAAAGTCTATCATGGTTGGTATCTGGGGGCCTGAGTTCCCTACACTGGGAGTCCCCCATGCAGTTGTGGTTTGACAGCCATTAGAATGATGCTACTTTGTGTTAAATGTTGTTAAAGCTTAAGGCACCAATCACAATGATATGATTAGAAGTTGAGCATCATTTGTGGAAATATATCTGGGATTTGATTTGTTATTATTTGACTGTAGTAATTTCTTGCTTTAGTTGCTTTCATGTGTGAATTGTTCACCCATAAATAGAGGTGGCTATTGTAAGCAAAATCAAAAAAAGAAATGGAAGTTTTATCGCCCCTTTAGGCACTTCGCCCATGGATGTATGGCGGCTAGCAGATCCATGCAATTGTTTGTTTTCTTTGTTTCTCTTTGCTTTTTTCAATATATCTGAAGTTTTTCTCTCGTCACTTTTTTCAACATCTCAAATTGACGGACATTTTTAAAAATATGTTTCTGTATATTCGTCACAGATGCTTGGCTACTCGATATTCTTAAGGAGATATGTTTAACCTAAAGTTATTTCTTCAACTTCAAGATTTCAACCAGAATAATATGAACAGTTGTGATATCATTAAGCGTATTCTGCTCTTGCATCACCTATATATGATGTGTACTTATGATGAGTGCTGGTAATGCTGATATCTTGTTGTGGCTTCTAAAATCAATTATACCTGAAATTGGGCGCTCATGCCATCAAGGCACCAACAAAAAGGATGTACCTACTTTTGCTGGATTTAACCTGAGAATTCTCAAAGGCACTAATTTATTTTTCAAAGGGTTTCAGGAATAGCACCTGCACGTCTGTTGGTTGGTGAAGACAGAGAGAGTGTTCTGTACTTCTAATCCTTTATTTATACAAAGAGCTCAAATTATTACTCTCTGTTGTTCTTACTTCGGTTTGTATGTGTTTATCTGTGTCTGTGGTAGCAAATGGCTTATAGATGAATGCATATCTTGAGGCTGAAAGTCAAAATGATCAGAGCTATTGCTGCCATGCAGGTTTCAACGTAGAGAAGGTTCAATATAAGAATGTGATTTTTACGGTATGGGATGTGGGGGGACAAGAGAAATTAAGACCATTGTGGAGGCATTACTTTAATAACACTGATGCGCTGGTAAGAATTCATTCTTAGCTTTACATAGTAATTTTCATAAATTTTATGTTCTAGTTCTGTGTTTCAAGAGTTATTACGTTTTCCTAAGTTACCTGTGATATTGGAAATTAAAATCCAGAATTTGTTTGGTAAAATAACAACATGGTGGTGGGCATCTTGACCCCTCAAAATTGTTCCCCAAACAAACAACTGCATGAAAGCATAATCATCCTCAGCAACATAGCCTCCAAAACCACCACTAACAAGGCTCCAATTCCTCACCCATGTGGTGCCATCCCTGCAAGAAGAACGAACGTGTACTTGCCTTGGAGGCTGTTGAAACCTCCAAGTGTGATAGGATTAGATGTTCCTGAAGATTCTTTCATCTCGATCTGATTAGATTAGTAATTGCAGTGGTAGAAACATGGTTGTTGCTTGGACGAAGTATCCCTTTTGATTGGAAGACAAACATGTTTCACATGATTTTGTTTCGATCATATGAGGAAAGAAAATGCTTTTGGACTAAGGAACAATATGAACACTTCTCTTACTTCATCATATGAAGGGTCTATGGACCTTTTCTAATTTACTAACGTGGACTTCCATTGACATGGTGTGATTTGAAGTGAAGATACTGATTTATAGTTCACGGGCTAGCCTTTTTTCTTTATCTCTCTTGATGATTAAATAATCGTTCACCCATTACAATAAAAAGATATTGAATTTATAGTTTACAAGCTAGCTTGTATATGGCTGTTTGCCCTGAAACATGCTTTCTATGCTGCAAGTACAAAGTGCTAGAGGACCATTGTTGCATATGCACTTTGACTTGGTATAGATTTTCCTTTCCTTCTGATTCCTTGGTGCTTCACTCTTCTCTTCTACAGATCTATGTTGTGGACTCTCTGGATCGAGAAAGAATCGGGAGGGCAAAGGCAGAGTTTCAGGTTTTACATGAAATACTGATATATTTGTGCCGTAGACTCTCCATCTTTGTAGAGTTTTCACATGCTTGTATATCTTGCTCAGGCCATCATAAGAGACCCGTTCATGCTCAATGCTGTTATATTGGTCTTTGCCAACAAACAAGACATGGTAAGTCAGTGATCTTCTAATGTCAAATAGACTTAAGGGGGCAACTGTGGTGTGGCAATCATGGATTGAATTGGATTTTGACCTAGTCAGGTTTGGATGTAACTAGATTACTTCCTGTTCTCAAATTGGTCCATGATGGGTAGAAAATGGCTTGAACTAAAATAGCATCAGAACGTCACCAGAACATAAGTAGAACTCACAATTTGCATATTGTCACAGAAAAGTGACCAACTTCTGGATCAATTAGTCATTTTATATATTCTGGTAAACAAACATTAGTAACTTACAATTTTCCTATTGGTAAACCCAAAACAAATGATTAAATATACTGGAGGATTGTGGACCGGTAAAAGTCAGGATGCAGAAAATTAGGAGAATATAGCACTTGATTTTTTCCATTTTTATTATTTATTTGTGAAATTCTTCTCTTCTGCCAGAAAGGAGCAATGACACCACTGGAAGTTTGTGAAGGTCTGGGTCTTTATGATCTTAGAAATAGAAAATGGCATATTCAGGGTACTTGTGCTCTCAAAGGGGATGGTTTGTACGAGGGGTTGGACTGGCTGTCAAGCACTTTGAAGGAGCACAAGACTGCTGGATTTTCTTCAGTGGGTCCTTCATTCTAGGAAGGTCGAAGTTCCACTTCTATCTTGCAACTCTCTGGAAATTAATGACTAATGAGCATGCAGTTATAAAGTTCTTTCTTAATTCTCTTTTGCAGGCTGACACAAGAATTTGTAAATTGTAAAGCCTGAATTCTGAAAGATATTTCCCCTCTCAGAGTTGTGCTTCTGGATCTTACCTAGTATATTAGGTGCTTTCTAAAATCCCCAACTGGCACTCCGATTAATATCTTTATACGACAAACCAAGAACCCAACTGCCTGGAGTCACACACTCAGGAAGTCATGTTAATATATCCCCAGTCATACTAGCAAAAGTATAATATGATTGAGTTGTTTTAAATATTCATCCTTGAGAATTTGTCTGGAGTCTAGCACGAGACCTGCAAGGGAATTAGTCTTAAAATCTTGGAGTTACTGTTTTTCCTTTTAATTTTATTGTAGTTCTGATGCAATCTCTTTCATCTTCCTTACAGCTACTATGTGCGTGAAGTATTCAGCTGAAACCTCAAGAAAAACTGCTTCCTGTGCTATATCTTATTGTTGACATCATTGCGTACATCAGGAATGATGAAAACGATCAGTTCTTACTATGCCTTCGAGCTAACTTACTGCTATTTGACCTGACCCTCCACCTTTAACATCACATCAATCTTGCAAGTTGCAAAGGCAACCCAAAACTAAAAGGATTCTTTTCTTTGAGAATTATGCATTTTGGGAGTTTTCACCATCTCAGCGTTATTACTCCAAATCTGACTTGAGAATAAGTTGCTCTCATTTGTCCAATACTATTTTGAAGTGAAATTGCATTTGGTCCCATAGCAAAGCTGGATATGCAATTTGTGCCCTAAAAGTAGGAATTAATGATTTAATCGCCGCATAACAGTGACTTGAATTTGGTCATCAAAATGTTACGTACAAATTTCTGAAGCCAAGTGCAGAGTTTCGTTGTGTGTGTGTGAAAGAGGGCAGAATTCAAAATTTAATTAAATGTTTGTTTCCTGTGCCATTGGATGAGAGATGTAGTTTTACAAATTTTGAAATCTAGAAAAAGGGTGAAACGCGGAGGGTATGATAAATTAAAAAGAAAGAGTTTTATACATTAATTCTTCAAATTTAGTTAATAATTTTATCTTAATATAGGGGTCTACCTTCTAAAATGTTTTATAAAAAATATCTATCTTTTAAATTATGGATAATTACTTTAAATCTCCCAATTTATGGCTCTCATTGTACATTGTCCGTCAACCGTTGTCGATGTGCAATTTCATCCTTTGAATTAATGAAAATGTTCGTTAATACCATTTTTGTGCTTTTCGGTGAAATGCAACCAGTGAAGATTCGATACGTCGGCTGAAGATAATGAAATATTCTTATTAGATTTCATCAAAATAGTATAAAATGTGGTGTTGATGAATATTTTAATTAATTTAAATGGTAAAATTGCACATCAACAACGATTATGGGATAATGTGCTACGAGGACCACATGTTCTGGAATTTAATGCAATTAACTCTTTAAACTAATAATATCACAAATTCTCCTACAAAAATAGAACATGAAAAAGAAGCAGCCTCAAAAAACTCTGGAAGATGCCATGAAATTTACCCTCTCGAGAGAGAGATTCGATGTCCACGTACACCAACAAAATTAACTACTTAACTGCCATACAAATCATACTCCGCCTGCTTTCCCAACCACTCTTTCTCTTCACACATCAGAACAAACCCACAACCTCCCAAAAGACCATAAAGAAGTGGGGGGAAAATCATTTTATTACTGAGAGAGAAAAAGGGTGTTTCTCTCAATAAAATGTGAGGTTTTTTTCTCAACCACCACCAGAAGAAAGGCATGTCTTCATGCCAGGCCACCACGATGTTAATCAGCCCCAGAACATCTCTAATTCGGCGCAAGAGCCCCTTTTTGTTTGGTAATTCTGCAAAATTTAGGTGCGTGTGGGATCAGATTGTGCCGAAATTTGTGGTTTCGTCGTCTTTAAGCTCGGTACTTACCTCTGGCAATGTGATCGCGGCCGCAGCGGCGGCCGGTTCGGGATCGGTTCATGGAGCGGTGACGTCAGCTATTACTCAAGTGGCGGTGACTGCGGTGGCGATTGCTTCGGGGGCTTGCCTTTCCACTAAGGTGGACTTTTTGTGGCCTAAACTGGAGGAGCAACCCGGTATAGTCTAATTCCTTCTTTCATTTTTCCTTTTTTTCTTTTTGGTATAAGTGGGAGAGAGAATTACTTCTGTTCAGCTAGAATTAGAGAGTTATTAGCTGTATGGACGTGAGAAAATAATTGGAGAGATAGTCCAGAATTATATGTTTTTTTTTTCTTTTTGGTATAAGTAGGGAGACGAATTACTTCTATTCAGCTAGAATTAGAGAGTCATTAGCTGCATGGAGGTGACAAAATAATAAGAGAGATAGTCCACTTCTGCAATTGCTCATGAAGAGAAGATAGAGAAAGCATAGCATTGTTTTATGGTACTTAGCAAATGAGCTCCAAAGATAGGCTTAAGTGTGGGACAGATGTATGTAGAAAGGTATTTGATGAGGTATGCTGAGTATGAAAGTGAAAAAGACCCCAAGCTCTATGGACTTCACTTTCAATTCTCCCGTATTTGTAATTACTGGTGTTGCGATAGGAAATTTCCAGGATATTTAGTGCCAACATTTTACAAGAGATTAGTGAGCCCCACCCCTTCCTGAAACATACAGTCAAACTCCAGGAGAAAAAGCACTGTTTTTCCATCTTACAATGTATTGCTTGTTGTTTACCAACTTAGTTGGCAATGTAAAATGAATGGACCCAGTTGATTAATCTTCTATCAATAATTTTCTGAATTGTCCCTCTCTTATGTTGTCATCATTACATTTGATGCAGGTTCTATCATTCTGGATGGTGTAGATGTCACTGGGTATCCCATATTCAATGATGGAAAGGTTTACCATTTCTACTTGCAACTCTTAATGTGCAGTCAAATGATCTGCTCTAAGGCCACTAAAATTCTGAATCTGTGAAGGCAGGTGCAAAAGGCTATTGCATTTGCAAGGAAAGCTCATCACGGTCAGACAAGGATGACAGGAGACCCCTACTTATCCCACTGTATTCACACAGGAAAAATTTTAGCAGCGTTAGTTCCATCAAATGGAAAAAGAGTACGTAATTCCTCTTTCCGTAATTTATACTGTGAATTGTATTCTAAATTTATGTATCTTATGATGAAATTTATACTTTCTACAATTAAAACCATGCAGAGAATTAAGTGTGATATATATGTATATATCATGTCCTGTAGATGTGAAAGAATTAGGAAAAGAAATGTACTTCAGGAATTTTTGCATAAACTTGAAAAGCTCCCATTATTGCTTTTATGTAGGCTATTGATACAGTTGTTGCTGGAATCCTCCACGACATAGTTGATGACACTTGTGAGAGTTTGGACAGCATAGAAAGAGAGTTTGACGCTGATGTTGCAAAGTTGGTGGCTGGGGTATCCAGGCTAAGTTATATCAATCAGGTACATGTTATACGTGAACTACAAATTCAAAGTTCAAACTGCAAACCTTCCTCTTTTCATATCAGAGATGGCGAGGTTTCTTAAAACAAACAACTTTAATCTTCGTGAAACTAGATGAGGTGTTCTCTTGCCGAGGTGCTGTGCATCCTGGTATTTGATTGATATTGAGAATTATTTGTTTACTATATTTACTGCCTGATACCATTCTTATAATGTTTTACGATCTTTTCCTCTTCTTTGTTAAACTGTGAATGTTTGATCAAACACTGAATAGATTTCTACTTTAGTTACTACGCAGGCACCGCAGAATGAATTTGAGTCAGGCTACCCTCAGCCATGAAGAGGTACACATGCATATGGTCTTCTTTTTAACTATTAGCTAAACCAAGATTATTTTGATGGTTGACTCTGTGATAACCCTCACATAACCACTTTGCTCATATTGGGTCACTAGAATAATTGAGAAGTGGTAAATAAAGATAGAACCGATCGCCAGCAATATCACTAATTTTACAGATGCCAGTCATAAGGGTATATTGGAAACATAATTCTTTTTTCAAAAATCAAGGGGTTATGATAGGACGAAGCACAATCAATGCCTTAGGCTAATAGTAATTAATTTCTTAAAATGTATCTGGTTAGCGTCCTATTATGAAACTGGCAAGAACTAACTAGCTGTTCCAGATAAACATTAATATGAGTAGCCACAGGAAAAGAAAGCAAAAGCGATGCTTGTAGTAGCAGTGAGAGAAATGTGAGCAGCCCAAACCATGAAAGTGGGCATGGGAAAATGATGTTATTTCACATTAAATAGAAGCTTTTCATTGTCACATATCCAGCTTCATGGGATGTTTCTGTGGTATTTGTATGTCATACCATTCAAAACTTTCAAGCTCGAAGTAGGTTTTAGTTCTGATTTGTGAGTAAAAAAATAATTCCGATAAAAGTATCACTAATTTATATAGTTTAACCAACTAGTGCAACTTTGCTTACTAATGCAAGAACATTTTGTTACAGTCATTTAAACAAGTGAATCAATGGGAATAAGTGCTGAACTTCAGCAGATTGCTAGCTCTATTCTGTTCAGTTAAAAATTCATATGTGTATCTCACTGTGCTGTCCATTTTTAGGCAAATAATTTGCGATTGATGTTGTTGGGCATGATTGACGATCCACGGGTCGTTCTCATAAAGCTTGCAGATCGCCTTCACAACATGAGAACAATGTACTTGCCCTAAACTTACCTTTTGCTATTATTTTTGCATATGCTCCACTAGATATGTTACCCATGCTTTTGGCCTTCCAATTGTCTCGCAAAAACATAAGAGTGATTGTTTAGCTCACATTATTTGATTATTGGTCTTATATAGATATGCACTGCACTCAACCAAAGCTCAAGCTCTGGCACAGGAGACATTAGCTATTTGGTGCTCTCTTGCTTCTAGATTGGGTTTGTGGGCTCTAAAAGCTGAACTTGAAGACCTGTGCTTTGCTGTCCTTCAGGTTGCCCCTGCTTCTTTGTTTTATAAACATGTAATGTTTAATTGAAGTGAAAGCCATGGCACAGAAGTCTGGAAATGTTATCCATTGCTGACAGCTGTACACACGCTGCACATGCAGCCTCAAATATTTCGCCAAATGAGAGCTGAACTGGCTTCCATGTGGAGCCCCAGCGACAAACCAGGCAACCTGAGAAGAATATCTGTGAAGTCCAGCAATTTTCTACAATTTCATGAATGCGAGGACCCTGCAGGGTGGGATGAGGAAAGCACAAACCTGAAGGTAACAACCTTGAATGCCAACCTTGCCTTTGTATTCGAGGAACTGACTGAATGCTATAGATTAATATCTTTTGAATCTTTCCATGAGGATTCTTAACTTATTTTGTATCTTGAAAGCTACATGATTTTTGTTATCTATATCTGCTTGTTAACACATGGGCTATAATACTTAATCATCCAATGCTGATACTTCTTGAATTCTATGAAAGTGCATGCATGTGTCTGCATATGTGTGTATTACAATGACCTCAAATTATTAAGGAATTCAGCCTTGGTGGGCACATATTCTGTGAGTACAGTGCACACTTTTACTTCATGAGGTTGTATTCTATCTAGCAATTTCAGGTTATATATAAACTCTTCTGTGTGGCTATCGTCATAAAACTTCATCAAGCTTTTATGGTGATTTAGAATTGTGAGATAATCTATCTTCCTTTAGGAGTACCATTATTGCATTTTCCAAAGGATCTTTTATTCTACTTTTTTCTCAACCTGCAGGTTCTACTTCAAGCTGTACTTCCATTTGATCTCTTACTGGATAGAAAAAAGCGTATAAACTTTTTCAACAATCTTTCAAAATGCTTGGATAAACCGAAAAAACCAAAGGTTGTGAGGGATGCTGGCATTGCTCTGGCATCTCTGGTCGTTTGTGAAGAAGCATTGGAGCGGGAGTTATTTATTTCAACATCGTATGTTCTGCTCATCCACTACGAGTGTTGAAACTTGTATTATATTTAATAGCAGACAAAGCATCTTAGATGCACACAAGTTTACTTTGTGATCCTACCTATATTTGCAGTTATGTTCCAGGAATGGAAGTGACTTTATCCGGACGTCTAAAAAGCTTGTATAGCATCTATAGTAAGGTATGGATGGAGTTCTAAATCTTAAATATGCAATTATGTAAGTTTAATTTGCGATCCTACCTATATTTTCTGACTGTTTACGACCTTCTAGTCTTCATATTTAATTCTACTCTTGAGTCAGACCTTCTAATCTTCATATTTAATTCTACTCTCGTAGAAAAGTTATTTTTATCAATTGTCATTATATTTGAGTGCGTTTGAGTTGAAAATTAAATGTGGCAGAACTATGTCCCAAAATGCAAAAATATATGGCAAGGCAAGAATATACACAGGAACTGACCCAAAAGGCACAACAGCATAAGCTTTTTGGTCGAAGATTTCATTCTGAATAGATTGATAATTTGGTTTAGCTCTCCTTTTGGGCAAGCCCTTGGTTATTGTATGACAGTTGTTTATTTGCTAGTCATATCCGCATTTTACTGTTCCTGTCATGATATTTGTTATCAGTGATTCTGCTAGAGTGTTTCTCTGAAAACATGTGCAGTAATTCCGTTCCTGTCTGAGCAATTCCGTTCCTGTCTGAGCACCTCTACTTTTAAGTTGTACTCTATTTTGAGAGATTTACCAAGTACTAAATTTACTTCACCACTACCCAGATGAGGAGAAAAGATATTGGCATCGATAAAGTATATGATGCCCGTGCATTGAGGGTCGTTGTTGGTGATAAAAATGGGACTTTGCATGGACAGGCAGTTCAATCTTGTTACAATCTCCTTAATATTATACACAGGTATGTATAAAATATGATGATTTGCATATCTCCTGTCCCTGTCTTACATGCATTTCAATTGGATTTGTGGTCAAAACTGAAAGCAATTGGCTAAGGTTGTTCTTCTGTATCCAGACTCTGGACTCCTATTGATGGTGAATTTGATGATTACATTGTCAATCCAAAACCGAGTGGCTACCAGGTCAATTTTTTCATTTTCAGTATTCATTTGACTTGTTAAAACTTTTTGTAACGTCACATCTTGCATTTTTTCTTCTCTGACTTCGCTTGCTGTTGCATTTCCCTAATCTCAGTCACTTCACACTGCCGTACAAGGTCCCGACAACTCTCCTTTGGAAGTTCAAATAAGAACACGGGTAAAAGATTCTCAAAATTTGCACAGAATTACCTTAGCAACTTCTCAGTTTGTTACAGGATTCTTCTCTTTTTTTTCCCTTCTTTTTTTCAGAGGATGCATGAATATGCTGAACATGGGCTGGCTGCGCATTGGCTTTATAAGGAAACTGAAAATCTTCTGCCCTCCAAGACCAGTGTGGATGGTTCCGAATTAAGGGATTCCTCAGATTTCTCAAAGGAAATAGAAGATCAAGATTCTACTGAGGATGATGTGTTCTTAAAATACAGCTCACTTAAAGCAGGTCATCCAGTTCTCAGAGTGGAAGCTGGCCACTTGCTTGCTGCAGTTATAGTCAGGTATCTAATCACTGATTTGCCTGCAACGACCCATAAGTTTTACTTTGCTAACTTGTGTATGAAACTTAAAATGTTTCAGAGTAGATGGCGATGGAAGAGAATTGCTTGTTGCTGTAAGCTTTGGGCTAGCAGCTTCTGAAGCAGTAGCTGAAAGAAGATCCTCTTACCAAATAAAAAGATGGGAGGCTTATGCAAACTTATATAAGAAGGTGCTGTTTTCAATAGTTAATTTACTCTCTGATTCAGTAGAAGGGAAGACCTTGATTTACAAGCAGTTTGAATCTTTTCCAATTTGTTTAGTGGTTCATGTCAGATGCCATTTTTCATTTTTGTGCAATTTCCTGAAAGCTAATGTTTTTGCCTGAAACTGGAACTGCACTATGCTTTTCAATCAACAACTTTGAGTGTCAGAATCACTACCAGATCTACCTAATAGTTTCCTTTGTGTTTGGCTTATAAAACGCGAATTGTCTACTTATGTTGGTGAAACAAAGTTAGAGCAGTAAACATTCATGGGTTCATTTATGACAACCATCTTCTGATCCCAGGTGTCTGATGAGTGGTGGTGTGAACCTGGGCATGGGGATTGGTGTACCTGCTTGGAAAAGTACACTCTTTGCAAAGATGGTATATATCACAAGGTTATTCCCCCTTTCTTTACTCTTGAGGGCATTTATGTTCTATCTTTTGTTCTTTCCTGGGCAATGTCGTGTCATATCCTGACTACTTAGAGCATAAAACATGGAACTACTTTCACTGCTGCGCAGCAAGACCAGTTTCAGCGGCTACTGCCCACATACATCCAAGTCATTGAGCTGACAGAGCGAGAAGAAACTGAATATTGGGCTGTTGTCTCTGCTGTTTTTGAAGGAAAACCTGTTGCTTCTGACATATGTGGCTCAACTGGCAAGGAGAAACCCAGCGTTGCCTTAAATTTGCTGGACACTGGCATCAACAACAAGGTATCTATCCTCATGCCCATCACATTCTTGTCTGGCTCATAATGAATAATTATTTCACCAGCATTACAGCCTCTCTCTCTCTCTCGTGTTGTATTTTGTTTAAATTACAGGTGTTGCTGCTGAGGACAATGCTTCAATGGGAGGAGCAAATGCGCTCTGAAGCAGGTTTTAGACAATGCAGGGTCAATAGGAACGCAGACTCATTCTCTCTTGGGGAAGTCGCAATTGTATGTTGGCCCCATGGAGAGATAATGAGATTGAGGGCTGGTAGCACTGCAGCTGATGCTGCTAGAAGGATAGGCCTCGAGGGAAAGCTTGTTTCAGTAAATGGGCAGCTGGTGTTGCCCTGTACAGAGCTAAAAGATGGTGATGTAGTTGAAGTCAGAGTGTAAATAATCTCATTACAAATGTCTCTATTGAGGAAAGTTGGTGAGGTTCAGATAGGTATTAAAATGAGAAGGGCATAGATCACATCGCATTGCCTCCTGCTTGCCATCTAATGTTACATTTTCATATAGAAGAGTCAGGTGGGCAATGCTGGGTCCGCATTCTTTTGTGCACTCATAGGCTGCCAGTGTGGTTCTGACATTGTTAAATGTAAATAGTACTTCCATTATGCATTCTCACTTCTGCTTTTTCTTCAGTTTAGCTAGCCAGCCAAATGAATATGAACAACCAAGAGAGAATCATAATTTCTAGTTGGTGAAACAGGCAACATACTATAAGGAGGACAACAGGGAAGTGGAAGAAGAAATACAAGTACAATATGGACACAATGCATGAATAAAGCTCCAATATCGATCCAGAAATGGTAATTGCTAAATACCAAGAACCAAAATTACCTCTATCAAAGGAGGAAAAATGCCAAGTTGGGTTCTCATCTTCTGAGCATAAAGTATGAGGCCATGCTCAAGTACTAGTATGCGATTGATGAATTTGGGTAAGATTTTGCAAGAACGCAAGCATAATATAAGATGGCCAACCTCATAGTGCCTCTTCATGAAAATCCAACACAGGTTTTGTACCTTGCAAACAAGAGCACATATGATGAAGTTTTCATCATTTTGCATTATGTGCTATGAATCAACTGTTGGAGTGGGATTTCCTTCTGATGATCTGACTATGTCTTCAATGGTTTCCATGTCCATTGTCATGTCTTCACCTACCTCAGCTTCTTGTACCTCAGCCATTACTTCATCTCTGTCACCTACAGAAGGCTCTACTCCATTTTCCACTGAATTGATCTGAGGCTGGGCATTCCCACTTCCTTCATAAGATCCATTGGAATTTTGTTCTGTTGCAAGTGGATCTGGATTGCTAGAGATTGTCAATGTAGATGTGACCAATAAATTCTGCATTAGGAAAATCATCAGATATGCCAAAACAATATCAGAACCAGCATCAGGAATAAAAATGAGTGCCCCTTAAATTGCAGCGATATTTCTCAAGATTATCTAGTTCTAAGTCACCGCGAAGCATTCGAAGAGGAGAAGAAAATGAAGAAAGCTTGTGTTGTATATTTTCATTTAGTGTTCTCTTTCTAGCACAACAACAATGGCTGGGCTCCCGGAAGTAACTCAAATGGGTAAAACTATCAACAGAATGATACTATGCAATGATGGTGTAAAGTGACAGAAAGGTCAGCAAGTATAAGAGATCAAATAAAAAGTAATAAGAATTAACACCTCTAATCCTCTACTACTGAAAATGTACACTTACCCCACCATGCATTCCTTTCCCAAGAGCCAAGAACCTAGAGATAGACCTTAACACTGGGAAATTTATGTTGATGGGTCTCCTTTCAGCAAGGTCAATGACAGGATCCTTGTATGAGAAGGCAAACTAAAAAATATTTTTTCAATAACACATTTGAGACTAATAAAAAGTCGACCTCGTCAAAGTATTCGAGCTCCAAAATCATTAAATTCCAAGCACTAAGGTCAATCGAGCTCTAAGATGGATGGATATGCGCCAAGTGTCAATATATGACAAACATATAAAGAATGCAAATTTCACAATACAGTAAGTCTATATTATAAAACTATACATAAATTGGCAGCCAAAGTTCAGATAAATTTAAACTACTTGTTTGGCTGGTTTTTTCCCCTTCTCTTGATGGTTTGGGATTATTAAGCAAAGTTAACAGAATACCTTTTCTAGAGCCAAAGAAAGCTTCAACAGCTTGGGATAGATACTTCTCGCAGACAACAGGATCTGTTCAGTAAGTCATATCAAGACATTTCGTGAATCTCAATTCAAGAATCGAAGGATTAAATTTGGACAAGATAGACTTATAAGGTACAAGCATGTGATTATATTAAATCAATCCTAAAAAATAACAATTGAGAGAAGATATAAAAATGTAGCCTTGGTCCAATTCCAAGTAAACAAATAATCACTCTTACAAGAGGGAAAACTAACTGATGCTTCCAGAAAAGAAAATACAAGTAGGCCAAGTAAGCCAAGGATACAGTCAAAGATCATAGCATCATCACCTCACAAAGCCTTTGCAAAGTAAATGGAGGGCCTTCATCAAAGTTATGAAGAGCTGCAAAACATAATGAAATTCAATAAGTAAATGCTTCTGTAGATTTAATCCAAAATCACCTTAAACAATGCCCTGAATAACTGCGTGGCCAGAGAAAAGGGAAGACAGAAGAAACCTACTTTCCTGGTACACAATTATGCAAAAATTTGTTGCTTAAGAGTACAAAACACTACAGTGGACATACATCCAGGACAGATAGAGTCATAGAGTCAAAGTAAGGAAGGTGTGAGACAGGGAAGTACCATTGTCCAACCTTTTCACCAACTCCTCAAAGGTCTCTCCTAATGAGGAAGTCTGCTGCTCACTTGTCATTTTAGCCTCTGGATATTCTGACAAGACCTTCAACATAGAATTTAAAGTTGTAATCTAGAATCAGAATACTGACATTTCATGTATGAAACATATCAAATCTATCATGGAAAACTAGAAACAATCTTAGCCCACCCACTCAACCCACCTTGGGTTGGAGGGTGGAAGTGAAAAAAGAAATTCATAATTTTAAGTAATCATACGATGACGACCCAGCATACCTCCCCATACCTGCTTAAGATGGTAGGACAGAATATTCTTCAATTTTTTCCAATCTTGCCTGAGATGATATGAGCAGAGTGAGAGTTAACCAAAAGCATATTCAAAGACTAGTTCTATAAACTGAGACATAAAATTTGCACATATCATGAGAGACATTATATTATAACAATAGTTTCTAAGCTAGCTGCATATATGCATGATATAACAGATGCTAAAACATTTCAACAATTCCTAGACATAAATGAAGAGAGAAGCTTACAGCTGGTTTCCATTTACCCAGCTAAAGATTCAAATTCATGAAACAGAAAAGCAAAGGTCGAGAATCTAAGAAGAAATTTATATCAAACAAAAATAGCATACCAAAATTTCCCAGTAGATGCACTTATTTCCAATGTGCCTCTCACTTCTTCTTCTGTAAAAATGGGTTGAGATTCCATACCACTGTCATCTCAAACCAACAGAGGTTTAATTGAATAAAGATAACATGCTAAGAGAAACAATAAAGCCCCCATCCATCAACACCAATTATGTAAATGAGAAAAAATCAGTCTTATGGTAGCAAGGACAGCATTTTCTAATCAGAGGCAGTTTTGACAAAATTTTACATCCCTTTCCCTTTCTAATTACCATATAACAATCCAACGTCTTTTCATTCAATATGTCTACAGTTAATGCAATGGCTCAAGTAGCTAGATAATCTGGACATAACAGTTTTTTATGTGCCCCTACACAGCATCATCTAAGAAAGTGCTTGTTTTCTGATCCAACGCCCTACCCCCACGCCACCCCACCAAAGGTGAAACTTAATGAACTCGCGTTACAGGAAGAGAATAGAACTCATTGTCAAAAGCGTTCTACTTTTAAATTTGGATGGGACCAAAAGTAAGACTAGCAAAGCCATAGACTTTGTCACCAAAAACATAAATTCAACTTGTAAAAAGAAGAAAAATAAACTCAAAAATATTACACTACATACTCCAAGTTGATACATTGACAGCTCCAAAACAGACATTGCAGCAACAAACAGACAGTATGATTGGTTCAATATACCACATTGACCGACAAATCGACTTCATGACCATGTCAATCATTGCCACAACAAATAGAAAAGCGGCGACTTCATCTATTCTATTCCATTAACAAACGACGCCTGTGGTATATCAACTCCATACTACCAAAGCTGCAGTACTCCACACTACTCAAAGCTGCAGTACTATTCCTTAAAAAGTAACAGAAAATTGAGAGCAAAATCAATACTTGTACCCATGATTCAGCGTTTCAGAGACCCGATTTTCGTGATTCTGCTCCACGACAACATCCCCCGAAGCAGCCGAATTCTCCAAAATCTCATTCGCTGTCGTCTCCATATACAGATGTGGTCTTGTACTTTGGGGAAAAGCTTGGGAGATAGAAAAGGAAGGCCAAGGACCTCTTTTGGTACTAGGATTGTGGGATTGGGGGAATAACACAGTATTTAAAGTTGAGATGTATTTGAAATTGATTTGAATTAGATTTAATCTGAGTTCACTTAGAATTAATTTCAGAAATTCAATTCACTGTGAATTAAAATTTTTATTTTTATTTTATTTATATAAATACATGTCAAAAATATTATTAAAATTTGGATCCTTAAATATTACGTAACAAACTTATATGACCGCATATATTCGACAATTTTTTTAATTAAAATATAAATCGTTTTTCTTCTTTTATTTTTTTAAATTTATTGTATTGTGTGGCCTGATTAAAAAATTAAATATATTTTTTTATCTCATGTTTAATTAATTGTCTTTATTTTTTAATATGACCATATGGGCCTAAATTTAGGAATATCAACTTTTATTGCCCTTGTAAATAACCTAATGGACCTTAAACTCACACTATCCAATCCCAATGGGCCTTGAGTGAATCAATTTTTTAACCTTCCTTCCCTGCCCTTTCAATCCCAACACAGAAAAGGTTATCTGACATTCTTATCCCTTTTGTTGTTGAGTGTTCAATTGATCCATCAATATCTACAAAATTTGGAATTCGGACATTTATATATATCTGTGTGTGTTTTTACATCCTCCCTCCAACCTATTGTTTTCACTAATTAAGGCAACATGAAAAAGCATAGAGAAGCTTTGCAATAACATAGGAGGAGTTTTGTGTGTGTAGATTTGAGCAAATGTGCCAAAAAAATGACTGCATCATTGAGCAACAAGGGAAACTCTGATTACCAAAGAGGTAATAACAAAACTACAGTCCATGAAAGGACTCTTATTACAAGACTTTAGAGCAACATAACACTCATAATTCTTCGGAGGAGCAAGCAAACCAAGAAGGTTCTGATATCCATCCGAAAGACTGTGTAACGTTCAAACGAAAAATTATTCAAGATTCTATTCAGCTTTGATCTCTCATGAAAAACACTCTGTTTTATATGTTTTCTGGAAGTGCCTGTAGAGCTGGTCTTGCCGGGGCCTGTCCGTCCAACAAGAAGAAGTTTAGTTAGTTACTAAAAGTTGAATCATTAGCTACAGAGATATGAACAAGAAAATCAAGGGGGTGAGGAGACACTACCTCATTGTCATTCCCATTTTTGCTTGATTTGTTTGTGATTTCTAGTTTTTCTTTCAGCATCTTTGTTAACTTTCTAATACTTAAGTCCTCCAACTTGGGGACATTCTCAGCAGTTTTTTCTGCCAACCTTACTCTCTCTTTTGTAAGAACCAGTTTACTTCCACTGCCAATGTTCTCTTTGTTGTCTGTAACAGCAGTCACTCTTTTCTTTGTTGCAGATGCCTTGCTTGCAGGACCTTTAATTGGTGTCAAACTGATTGGTTGAATGGCAAGATGGGAATCTTCTACCACAAAGCCAAGAGGAATCTGATGGCTCAGGCTCACTCCATCTATGCCAGAAGTTAGAATATTCTCAGGGAAATCAGTATTAAGCTCTACAGGGACATCACCTAGTTGCTTGCTTGGGGAGTTCTTCATGCTGGGAAGTGGATCAACAGCTTCTCCATGAGGTGGAATATCAGTGGGACAGCCTGCTGCCTCCTCCAAAGGCACCTGCTCAGCAGCTTTAGTGGCTTCTTCATGTTGAACAACTTCAATTTCGCAAGGTTCCTCGATGGTATCGTTGTCTGACTTTGTTTCAGGTAACACCTCTCCAGTAGCTTGTTGCAATTCCAGCTCTATATCTTTTACCAAGTTAATCTCACTTTTATCTCCAACGGCATCCTGCCCTTCTATAAAATCAGCAATAACAGCATTGGAATTGTATGTTTTCAGTTTCATCTTTGCCTTGTCTTCTTCGTTCATCAGGCTAATGTCAAAAGGCATGTCAGCCAGTGAATCATCTGTGGTCTGATATATAACATCAGTTGATTCTTCCTTAGCCTCCAAAGAGACCAAATCTACCAACTCATTAGGATGGAATTCTGTTTTGCCCACATCCACGTGCACTTCAGCTGCAATTTTAGATAGAACCGCATCCATCAATGTATTGGTGGAATAAACTAGTGAGTATAATACCTAAAACTTCTACAAGGAAATGAGCAAAATAGCAGAATGGATTAAACAAACCTACCTTTGATTTCTGGCACTTCCTCATTCACATTAAAGTCCGTAACATCTTCAGAATCCATCTCATTCTCATTGCACATCTCTTTCTCAATTTCATTGCCAATATCACAAGAGACTTCATCAACTGTAAAACTATCTGAACATACAAAACAGGGGCACAAAGATGTCAAAAACCAACAAGACCAAAGATAGTCCTGATGTTGTAAAGAAAAATGATTGAACCAAAGCTGAAATTAAAAGTTACAATATTGGCTATAATACCTTCACTTTCAAGGGCAATATTTTGGAAAGATTCAGCAGCCTTCTCTCCAGACACATCTTTATCAGTATTCAATTCTTCTGTGTTCTCAACTGTAATTTCAATCTCAGAAGTATGGACGTCATGAGACACTGCAAAAGAAAAACAATTATAAGTATCCTAAAGATAGTAAGACTGTATTGCTCATATAATTACAATGACAGGGTGACAAACACACCATCACTTTCTTGGACTTCATTGTGCACATTCAGAGGCATAACAATGCTTTCATCCTTATGATCTTTTGTCTTCTCACATTTCTGCTTGTTCAGTTCGGCTCCCGTCTCAAAACCAACTCCTACTTCATGAATTTTGACATCACTACCCTCCTTCGCCTCTGGTTTAGAACCATCAGCTTCAACAAGATTGTCCATTACCTGCTCAATGGTACTCATCTTTTCTCCTTCACTAACAGTTGATATATCCTGTTTTTGGGCTTGACCAACTTCTACTACATCTTTTTTCTCATAATTCTCCTCCACAGTTGTGTTTTCATCAATGCCTGCAAAATTGGAAACTTAGATAACTAGTAAGAAATACAACTAGCCAGGCATTGATTAGTTAAAAATACCTGTAGGTCAATTTAATTAACATTGTGAAAAAGTAAATAGACATTTACCAGTAATTCCTGACATTCCATCCAAATCATCTGATAGCTCTTTCGAATTCATCTCCACATTTTGATGACCATCTCCAGGAAACAAATCCTTCTTAAAAACCCCAGGATTTTCATTCTCCGCCTCATTCAACAACTTCACATTCTTCTCAGCCAACCTCACTGATCGCCGTGTGCTATAGACACGCTTAACCGCACTCTCCTCCTTCACCATTCTTCTTTGGCTAGTAACTCCAGAAGGAGTTACATCCTTCTTTCCCTCCTCTGCGCATTCCTTTAACTGGGAATCCATTTTTCTACAAGCTGAAGCCATGGCAGCTTTCTTTCTAGTAGTCTTTGCCTCCAGTGCTGGAGTTTCAATTGCATCAACCTGTGATTTATCAGTATCTTTAACTAGGGTCTTTCGAGTTGTACGCTGAGTCCTAGTTGTTGGTTTCACAGTTTCCAGATCTTCTTTAACAACATTTCTCCGGCGTGTGCTCCTGCCACCAGTTGGAGGCACATAAGGAGATGTTACCTCCAATCTCACTGGTGATTCAATTGATGATTGAGCAGTTTCAGACTCACATGGCTGCAAAAACTCCTCAATCCCTTCAACCTGTCAATTACAGATTAAATCAATACCCTCAAAACAAAGATTTAACTTGATTTAAAAAAAAAACAAAAACAAAAACAAAAACTTAATACAGAGATAAAAAGGAAACTTAACCATAGAACCCAAATAGAAACACAAAATTTCAAAAGAATATATACTCAAAACCACAGAGATCTATTCATCAAACCCTCAACACCTCCGCATATAAGCGAACTGATCAAGCAAAAAAATTGAAATGCTCCAAATCTTGGCTTAATAACAAGAAATTAAGTATCTCAATAAATTTTCAGTAATATGAACATCATTCCACCTTAATCTGTTCATACAACCCTTATTCCCTACACCTTAATTTTATGTACCAATCGAGCAATCGGAGTAAAACTCACAAAATAGTCACCGGAAACAAATCCTTGATTAAGGTCAGATTATGAACAAGGCAAAGCTAAATAGAGCAGACATTTCGAGGCTTATTTGAAGAATAAAGAAACTGAGCTCCTCAAGAATTACTTACGATCTCAAGAGCTTTGAGAGCGTCGACCATGGCAACATTTGTCGTGTTTGCAGCGATCTTGTTCTTCTTGCAGAGGGTCTGCAATTCTCTCCTTGTAAACGTGTGGAAATCCATTGCTTTGATTGGAGTCAAAATTTCTCTATATTTTTTCTTTTTCTCAAAGTATTTTCAGCTGATTGATTTTGTATGATGGGGCGGCGATGGTGAAGGGGTATATATACTGTGTGGTGGGATGGAGTGCGGAGGAAGAAGATTATGGGGCGACTGGGAGAAAACCCTCGGAAATGACCGTTGGAGCGTGGGAATTTGAAATTTAAACTTTTATTCATTATTTTAGCAGAAATTGAATCCGGAGACCACACTTTCGGGCCGGACGGTTAGATTTGATTTGGAATTCGGCTTCTTTAATGATAGCTATTGTCAAATTAGGCCTCATTATTTTGAGAAAAAGAGTATCCAAGTTCAACCCGATAACCCTTGTGATGGATAATTTTTACCCACATTTCATTTGGATAAAATTAATTAATTGTAAAACAAATATAATGTACAATCACGTTTATATTATAAAAGATCGTTCTAAGGGTCTTAGGAGGGATCCTAAGAAAAAAAATAAGTAATCGTTCTTTAAATGTACATTGATCATAAAAGAGATATGTCATTCCCATAAACGTCTTATGCGTCCCATTGACTTGTGGCGAGAGAACAAATTCAATAAGAAAAACTCACACAGGGTCTTACGAGATATAATTATAGTTGAAGTAAATTCCATTATATCAGGTGACACTCTACTGTTAGGTTATATCCCTTCTTTGCCCTATCAAAAAAATAGAATTGATCCCTTGTTATATCATAATTCAAAGGGTTGAGGCACTTATTACTACTATTCTTGAATAATTATCACAATGTAAGCATCTAAATTAGAATACATAGCCCGAGTCATGGGAACTCTTCACTTTTGGCTTCCACCAATGTCAGCCCCATGTTCTCCATCTTCAATAAGATCAGTATCCTAAAATAAAAATATTTTAGGATGCATTCAAACAATAAATAGGTACAAGTCAATAGTTCTTAACATGAATTTTACTTGAAATAGATGAAGATCATTCTGAAAGGTAGTCACATATATTACCTTGATATTTGATTTCTAATTGTATTTTCTGAAATAGATATAAAAAAAAATAAAAATTCCAATCAGTTGGGTCAATGAGGTTGATAAATGGTATTAGAGCAAGGAAAAAACTAGGTGCTTTTTAGTCAGAAGTGCATATAAGTTGCTAAGCTCAATGAATGACTTGCAGACAACGTTTGAGGAGACTAAATTCTAAACTAGATTCTAGAGAATATTGGTTCTTTCAAAAGTGAAGATATTATGTTGAAGGGTAGCCCATAACTATTTGCCTACAAAGATCATATTAAAAGAAAAGAAAGTTGAAATAGACTACCTCAATCCCGTTTGTGGTAGTGAAGATGAATCAAACCTGTATATTCTTGTTGACTGCCACATAAACAAAGGAGTTTGGTCTTTGCCTAATGTTGGATTCATTTGTGGTATAGGAAATTCAATTTTGGATTGGATCAAGCTGATATTTTCTACTTGTTCAAAGATTATTTTTTAACAAGTTTGATGATTTGTTGAAACTTGTCGTAGTATAGAAACAATGTTGTTTGGAATAGAAAATCTAAGACAGTGAATGGCATTCTACAATTTGCTATGTCCTCGCTTTCTCAATGGAAAAAGGCCAGAGAAAAAACATCACATGCTACTAAGGAAAGCCACCAGGACAATGATAGACAAAAATGGACTAAACCTAATTGCGGGTGGATCAAGGTTAATGTGGATGCAGCATTTTCCAAGAAAGAAGGTTTGCTGGGGATAGGATGGATTGCTCGTGACTTTGAAGGTGATTTGGTTTTTGCAGTTTTCAAAGTTTTTAAAGGAACTTTTGGGGTGTGTCTGGTTGAATGTCTAGGAATCAGGGAAGCATTGAGTTGGATCAAATAGTTCAAATTTGGAAAAGTTGTTCTTGAATTTGATTCTCAAGAAGCAGATAATTTGATAAATGGAATGGAAGTATATCCCTTTGCATTTGGTATTATTATTGATAATTGTAAAAAGATCAAAGAAGAGTTAGTTCATCTTCAAATTTCATTTATTAAGCGATCTGTGAATTTAATGGCTCATATTATATAGCTAGAGTCTCGAGTTCTATGTCTGATCAAGGGCTTTGGAGCCTCAATCCCTCCTTTTTTAATTGTGGAAGCTCTTTGTAATGATTCTTAATTAATAAAACTTAGTTAATTCAATATATATATATATATACACACACAGAATTTTGTTTTAAAAATCAACCAAACAGACTCCAAGTGAGGATAGCAGCCTTTTGGGCTCCATAAACCAAGCCCAATTTCTTCAGCAGTCCCTTTGAATATTGGGCTCTCACTTTTCGTATTAAAGGCCCAATCACACTGAGCCCATGTCTCTTACAAACCATGCGCGTCTCATGCTAAAGTGAGCCGAGGGCTGAGGGAAGCTAAACACCACGCTTTGCGTATGACAGAAAACAACTCGTGCACCAGAAGCAGAGTCAACACAAACGACTCATATATACATACACCTATACGTACACACCTTCTCTATACGTGAAATTCCTCTCTTTTCAAGAATCAAACGACAAACCAATCCATGTAATTAGAACAGAATTCCCCCAAATATGAAATCCCCCTAAAAATTTTGAATGGAAACCCTAACCCTAACCCTAGTGGTATCCCCAATTACTCTACTCACATCGTCGAATTGCCGACTTCTTTCTGTCCCCCTTGCAAATTGCTGTGTCTCTTTGTTTTTTCCCGGCGGCTAGTCAATTGAATCCTGAATTTGCTTCTCGTGATCATTAAATCCAGCAGCCGGTGCAGTTTCCTGTACTTTATTTTATGTGATTTGCTTAATTCTTCTGTTTTTGGAATTATATTGTGCTTTGGATAGTTATGAAATGGTGTACTTTGCCCGTAAGGCGTCATAGTAGCTCCTCTTGGATAAAAGAATAATAGAGTGAGCAAAAAGATAAACATAAAATAAGGTTAGGTTGGAGAAATAGGATTTGTTTTTTCTATACACTTATACTTGTAATCTTCTTTTTATATACGCATTATATCAGATATTTGTGTTGAGAGAGAGGGAGGGAGAGAGATGGGTAGCTCAGAAACAGGAGGAGGAGTGGGAGATTGTACTGTGGGAAGTATAGTTTGGGTTCGAAGGCGAAATGGGTCTTGGTGGCCGGGAAAAATACTCGGGCCTGATGAGCTGTCTTCTTCTCATATAACATCTCCGCGTTCTGGAACTCCGGTCAAGCTTCTTGGCAGAGAAGATGCAAGTGTGTAAGTTCAAAAGAACTTAATATCTCATCTTTGGCGAAAACTTTTGTGCAACATTTTTGGTAGTATGTTGGTCTGGTTTTGGTGGCTACCATTGCTAATGGATGTTGCTGGCTGTAGTGTTAGTTCTTTAGAACTTTTTATGGTCAATCATTGATTGGATTAGCATTCATCAGAATACTAGGGAAACAAATTGCTGTAATTATTGGTTGGAAGAGTGAAAATTAGAGCAACGATGGAAATGTTTCGGAGTCATGAAATTTTGCATATGTTGCACTGATTGAACATATGATTTATCGAAGCTTGTTTATTTGTAGCATTTGCCTTTTTATGTGCAAGCTTAACATCATGCCTTTAGTTCGGCCAATGGTTTTGTATGACTGCTCAAAATATCCTCTCTAGTTTATCCCTCTTGTCGATCATTTTGGAATGACAGAGGGCTCTTTGAGAAATGCTTTATATAATGGAAGATCTTGAAATTCTTACTTTGATTCTTGATAACTGTGATTGGTGAACTGCGTCAATTTTTAAAACCTTTCTAAATGATGTATATGAGTATATGAGCTTAAGTAAATTGCCATATGTTATTCCATTACTATGAAATTCAAGAAACACATTTTGCTCTTTCCTTTTCATGGATTTCGAATGTGATTCCAGTGAAATCAGTTATTGGGAGATGGAGAGGTTGGTTGAGGCAAGATACATTGTATTACTGTGCTCCTAGGGAAGCTATCTAATGATCAGGACACAAGGGGATATGTGGAAGAATATGTCCAAGTTTCTTGATTATGAAGTTATTGTGTCACATCTATTATTAAGTAGAAAAATTACTGTGAAATTGCCAAAAATGAACATAGAGTTTTTGCGAACTGCCCATAGCTTTTTCATTATGTTGAAGCATCAACAAGCCAGTACAGTGTAAGGTGAGCTAGGCATCAAAGGTTCTATGCCCTGTTTCTTGTGTGTGAAGGTTATTTTCTTGATATATTGGGTGATGTGGGGAGACCTAGATCCTTTTATTCTGTCTCTTCTTTTGGGTTGGTATTGTCTCATCACCAGCAACAGCCAAGGGTGACTGACATAGATGGTAGGCATAATAATAACATTAAATAAAATGGCATGCAGCTTGAGGGTTATTTGAGTTGGGAACTCATTGCTTCTAAATATTAAAGACCTTAAGATGTCTTCTGGAAATAATTCTTGAACTTCAATTATTGTACTCAAGTAGTATTTCAGTTAATTCTTCTAGAAAGAACTTCTGCAACTTTTCACTCTAAAGTTAAAGCGCCCTATGCTTATTGGCTCAATCCTTTTAAGCTCATCCATGACCCAAATGAAGGCCTTTTAGACAGCTATGCTACACATAAATGGCTTAGATAGGGATTTGCATGAGAATAAAGTGCTGCAACCTCCAAGTCTTATGTGTAGAAGTGAAGTTCCTGTCCAACCTATATGATGCTTGTGGTTTGCTATTTATGAAATAGTTTTATTTGCTTACCTTATGATTATTGCATCAAATGCATCTTATGACATTATTCAGTTGTTTCTTTAGTTAAATTCAAAAGAAATATACACATCGCAATTTCTTACCCAGTTAGTATTTTCATATGATGTTTCTGTCCACGCATATTGCTAGGGACTGGTACAATTTGGAGAAGTCAAAACGTGTAAAGGCGTTCCGCTGTGGTGAGTTTGATGACTGTATAGAAAGGGCTGAAGCTGCTCAGGGTATGCCTCCAAAGAAAAGAGAAAAATATGCACGCCGAGAAGATGCGATAATGCATGCACTTGAATTGGAGAGGCAGTTATTGGAGAAGAAATATGGAAAATTAGGGAATTCTTCTAATGGTAGGAGCAAAGTGTCACCAGATGCTGTCACTTCTGCAGAGTACGTGGAAAATGGTGGTGGAAATCAAAAAGATCCGATATCTGATCAGCCACCAGAGAGGCATGGTTCATCTCTTGCAGAGAAGAATGTGACAGACCAGCATCCGTGTGAAGAGACAATCAGGGAGGGAAATCAACTGAGTGGAGATGATGATAGTGCTGGTGTGCTACCTCGGATGCGAGGCTTGCAGGACTTCGGTCTCCGTACTGCTCCACCAACAAGTAAATTTTCTCCCTCAGTAGCGACAAATTTTCTCAACAACCTGTTTTTGTTAATCTTACCCTTGGCCTTGGGCTTTCTAGTTGGTGATTTTTTAATAGAGATGAAGTTATTCTGAATACTAGAAGTCGGTTAGACAATAGGAACAAGTTACATAAGCTGCAGAATCTCTCATCTGAGGGTGGCAGAGGTCGCCTTCTGTTTTAAACACTGACGCTAGTATTATATCTCCGGTTTCTCAATTCAGGTTGTGTATGATTCTGTTTCTATCTCTATCAGGAGAGGAGCTTTCTGGAGGTGCATTTCGTGCGAAGAGGAGCAGATATGCTTACCTGCCTTATGATTCTGGGGATTTTTCAAATGATAACCAAACTCTATCCTCCCAGATGGAGATACCAGTTTCCAAATTTGAAGAAAGTGGCTATCCAGCTGATGTGGGTGAAGATCACATTTCTGAGTCGACAGAGGATACTGAAACAGATTGTTCGGAAACTGATTCTCTGGAATCAGATACAGATGATGAGATGATTGCACTTTCTGGTGAGGCTTTTTCCTGTCATTCACTTTCTGGTCAGAATATAGCCTAGCATTAGTCTATGCTCATCATGTTCTTCAAAAGACATGCATGATCGTCCTGCTCAAGTTTGACATTCATTTTCTTGTTTTGGCTCATGCATGTCTTTGCAATTTTATGCTGGGTGGCATGCTATGCCACATCTCTGTGAGTCAGAGTCAAGGGATTTTGTCACTAGCTTAATATTTGTTGCTTAAATGTATTAATTATTTATCACTAGACTTTTATGATCCTGTTAGCAGGATAATATTTTGGTCATTGTTTCAGTATCCAGTGAATTCCTGATCTGTTAATTGGTTCTTGCCTGTTTATGTCATCTAATATCAATGATATTGAGTACTTCTATCACCATTTACGACTGGGTTGAATATAATAAAGGTTTTCTTGTTATAACCTACTGTTTTTTCTGGATTTACAGATGGCTCTGCTTCTATAGAATTGCAACCTAAATATCCAAGGAGAATTGAAGCACCGGAAGAGCATGGAAGCATTAGCAGTAGTGATGACCTTGATGAATTGGCATTTTCTGATGGCTTATCTCATCCTTTCCCACATGGCCGTGCATCAACTAGTATGGGGGTTTCGAAATGGCCGCTGAAAGGGAAAAGAAATAACCGCAGTCTTGGGAAAAGGTTTCTGGACAGGACTGATTCCGAAGTTTCAAGAGGATATATGAACGGCAGAAATTCCAACTGGAGCAATAGCGGTGTCAAGGCTGACTCAATTGATAAAAGTTTTAGGACCCGCACCTCCAGATATGAATCAACAGGACTGCACAGTTCTAATGAGATCACTGATTTAGAAGGCTTGGCTTCTAATAATCATTCTGCCATGACGGGATATTGGGAAGACTCACAGGAATATGTGGATCATTTGTTTGTCAGTAGACATCATCTTGGTGGTAGGATCATGCTGATAGATGTGGATTTAAAAGTCCACGCCAACAATTATCGGAGGGATGTCCCCATGATTTCATTGATGAGCAAGTTGAATGGACATGCCATAGTAGGTCATCCTATCCAAATTGAAGCTCTTGAAAGTGGTTTCTCAGAAAACCTTCTTTCTACGACTGATTATCATTTCCCTGAACCGCTAGAGAATCCTACTGCACTTCCACCAGTGTGGAGGACTGGTCGTAGGACAGCAAATTCCCGTGTTCCACGCCCATTTGTCTCTTCAACACTGAGTGGTGATAATAAGCAGCATGCTCAGTTCATTGATCAAGACAGAGAACTTCCAAGTGGATCAGATCAAGGAAGTATACGTCAGAGGGGAAATATGATGCAAAAGAGCTTTTCCCAACATCCTACAGACAGGAAATTCTCAAGAAGTTCACCTAAGAAAATTAGTCCATCTTCCAATCAAAAGATTAGAACACTTTCATCACTTGCATCTGAAGAGAAGCATCAGAGTGATCTGAGAAGGGGTGGCAGCGACTATCAAGTGGATGGGCTGATCAAAACTGAAAATGTACCTACAACGATTGCTTGTATACCTGTGAACTTGGTATTTAGTAGGTTACATGAGGAGTTGGTTGGTCGCCATCAGTAATAACATCTGGGGGGGCTGCGTGGATTATATAGATGTTGATCAGTATTAGCTTCATGTAAATTTTAGTAGAGCAATAAAGTTATTAACCTCACTACCCCCTATCTAATTCTTGATTTTTTGTTTGAAAATCAAGGTCTCGGCTTCTTATGTACTTTTGAGGTGATAGTTGTCAGTTGCTGCTTGATGGCTAGAATGAAGCAGGCCATGATTATTTTAGGAAGATTGTGAGCTTTGTATACCTAAGGAACAGGTTGCTTTGGTAAGGGATAGGATAATATATTATAGATTTATACCCATGAATGTACATTTGACTTGTATTTTTTTGGTTGTCTTCATGATGATAAGAGTATATATCAAAGTTTGGGCCTTGAATGTCTATGTTGTGAATACCTCTATTGAAGCATGTTTCAGTGTTTGGAAATCTAGCTGGTTGGAAGTGTCTATGTTCTATAAGGATCTCTGTTTGGAAATCTAGCTGCTACTGTTCTTGTGGTTCTAACGTTTCAGACTCTCAAGCTGTTTTCTTATCTTGGTTAAGCAGTTTGTTATCCTGACCATTGTATGTCACAATTAAAAGCTTGCTGAGCCACAAATGCTGGTCAAGAGTAACTGTCTTGCAGCATGGACCGAGCCACCGCTGAGTCTTGTGCAGGAAGCCCCATGCAGTTTGATCCTAAACCTTTGGCGCGTCCCCCTCCTATTGAGCCTATATTGGTTTGCCTACGGAGCCACCCATTGGTTATAGGTCGTTCACCTATCGAGCAGGTATTGGACCATAGATAGCTGTGTGGAAACGGAATGAATCATGTTGCATTACACTATTCATATGCAAGACAATCATAACTTGAATGCTTGTGCAGGGATGGACTTTTCTTGTATAATCATATTTAGCAAAATTATTGATTGATTGTACACAGATATTGGGACTTTATTGGAATGGTGATGGTATTGAGTTGAGTTTGAAAATTCTGAACTTTTTTGGGGTCCTTTAAAAGAAAGTTGAGCTATTAACTGAAGTTGAATTATAATAAGTTATATATACATTTTCAGTAAGTAGTTTCTAATCAAATGTATTCATGGGTTGATTTGGATTGACTAATTTAAATTGGGAAACTCTTATAGTAAGAGTTGGCCACAATGCCCAATCCAATAAACCTATGGCCTAAAAACCAGACATAGTAGAGGCCCATGATTGGATTAGGGGACTTGTCAATGTATAAAAGTATGTTAAAATTTGAAGGAATATACATTTTCATTACTTTCTAACAAAATTTAATCTTTAAGACAATTAATAGATAAAGGGATACAAATCAATGTTAATATATGTGTGTATAAATATGGAAAAAATTATACATTTAGTCCCATTGATCAGGGAGTTTTGCACTTTCAATCCCAAGCTCGCACTTATAAGTTATAAGACCAAAATTTTTAATTTTTTGCACTTTTGGGACACCATTAAATTTTTTGTCAATTTTTTTATGATTTGTTTGAAAAATAGCACTTTTGGCCCATTTTTATTTGGATCAATTACATAAAACTCCAGGTTTAATTCATTTACAATAAATTTAGAGAAATTACAATGACCCCTAAATATTTTTATTTAGTCTAATATTTTTGAAAAAAATGTTAGCATCATTAACAAATTTGTTGGTATCATCCAAAAAATTATGTGAAAATCCAAAAATACTGTGAAAATTGTTTCAATTATTTTTGAGACAGAAATACCCTTAACCTATTTATAATATTTTTCATAGAGTAGTTTTAATATTGTTTAAATTATTCATAATAAATTTCAATATATTTTATTATTAATAAAATTCCTTAAATATTGAATAACCTTTAAATTCACTTTGAATTTAAATATAAAATATAAAGTAATAAACACATCTAAAGTAATTTAGTTAGATTTAATTAAACTTGTTGATTGATTAAGAAATAAAATAAGGATAAAATTAAAAATAATAATAATAATTAAATTCATTTCTTAATTGATTTTAAGTTACATACTCGATAATATTAAAATAATAAATACATCTAAAATAATTAAATTAAATTAAATTAAATTTATTTATTAATTAAAAATAAAATAGGTAAAAATTAAAAAATAAAAATTAGAATTGATGAGGTTGAAAGCTGTTTTTAGTTAATTGGGTTGTGTTTGGGCTAATTCGACCAGGGAGGTCGAATGATCCAATAGTAATATTCTTCTTGGCCTGAGATCTGCAACCAATAGTAAATGTCAGACTAGTCGAGGTGCTCCCGGCTAAGGTACTCCTATGTTTAAGTTAGTACCAATCGAGTGAGATAATCAAGTAATAGAGTAAAAGTATATAATGTATATGGCATACCTGGAGGGTGACCAGCAATGGGGTATTTATAGCCTTCTCCATGTGGATAATATGTTTAAAATGCCTCTATCAAGTGTAGATGGCTCTTGTCTTTACCTGGGAGCTATTGGTTATTTCCAATCCCGGTACTATTTCAAGTAACATCATCTCTTACTTTCTATATTGAATAGTACTTTGGATGTGCGCCTCCTGGCAGAGTTGGTGGCAGAGACGATACTAAGGTGGCATGCACTATTAATGCAGAGGCACATTGCCTATCAGGACATTGAATGCAGTAAGGATATGATTCGGCACTAGAATAAATACTCTGGTATCGAACAAGCAAGGTGGTCGATCAGACAAATGGCTAAACGATCTAAGCGGCTTGAAGCCTCCCATCGAATATGATCGAGAACTATTTGTTCAATTTGGCAATTATAGTCAAGTGACCCAACCCAACTAGACCTGAAAACGCAGCTGGGCTTTAAATGTTAAATGGGCCTAGAAACCCTCTCAATAGTCGATAACTTATTGGGCTAGACCTGTTGGGCTATCACATATCAAGAATGAAATCATTATCTTGGATAACATAATTTCACAATTTTGAATGACATATTTTATAATATCAAAATAAATAATTAAATTTATTTATAAATTAAAATAATATAGTTAAATTTATGGATTAAGATAAAAAAAATTCACAAATAAAAACAAAATCTAAAAATATCATCCCAATAATATAATTTAAATAATTTTTAAATTAGTAAAACGAACAATATAATTAGTAATTTTAAATAAATAAAATAAGTAAAAAATTAATTATTTGGATAATTTTAAATAATAAATATATTTAAAATAATTTAATTAAGTAACTAATAAAGAATAAAATAAATAAGTAAAAAATGAGGGTGGGGGGGGGGGG
>JACGDI010003218.1:242079-293984 GCA_014898725.1 Jacaranda copaia
CCCTATCCATTCTCCCCCTCTTTGCCAACATTAACATCTGGCTTGAGCCAAGGGTAGCTAGGCTACTGGCTACGGCCAGCAACCGAGCATGGCCATGTCTAGTCAAATCTAGCCGCGGGTCGGACTATGGGGTTGCCAACAACTAGCCACGACCAAGCAGGGCATTGGCTATGATCAATTGCATGGGGTTGGGGGGATGGAGATGGGGTTGTATGTATATATGTATTTATATTTATATAATATGTATATATTAAAACATAATATTTTAAGTATATTTTTTATAAAGAATTTTGTGGGGTGTTCAATAAATAGATCAAACTTTTAGGGTTGTAGGGTAATAAATCATTTTTTATTTAATGGTTTTTATAAAAAAGATTAATAGACATTACAGCATGTCCTAAATGTGCCAAAAGATTGGAAATTTTGGTGCTATAAGTCCAAGCTTGGGTCCAAAAGTGCAAAAGTCCATATTCAATGGGACAAAAAATGCAATTTTTTCATATATATATATATATATTAATTACCGAATTTCGTATGTGAGACTAATGAGAGGTTTATGTCAACGGACTCCAATAATTCCTTTGTTATTACATCCAAAATTAAAATGTTAGGCTTCGTTCTTCCATGTTTTCTAGAAATATTTTTTAATTCTCAAAAAAAATTAAGAATTAAGGCACATTTCTCATATTTTTTTCCAAAGCACTCCAATTTTATTCCCCCAAAACCCCTCATAATTTACCCAAAAAATCCTGCATCCAAAAGACCTCACTTACCCTCTCATTTTCTTACTTTATCTATCATACCACTCATTAATTTATTACTCTTTCACTTCACTCATCCATATATATTTACGTATATGAAAAATATTAAAATTTTACTAGTTAAAAATTTCTAAAACTTATATTTACAAATTTTATTAAACTAATTATCAAAAAATGAATTAAATTTAATTAAATATAATTTATGTCACTACTAAATAATTCATTTATTGAATAACATATTAAATTAATTAAATTTGCTTATTAATTAAATAATGTATTAATTATATTTAATGCTTAATGTATTAATAAAATATTACATTTATTCATTCAGTAAATAACTTAAGATGATTTAAATAAATCATTATTAAGTCTTATATATATATTAATAAAAAATAAATTTATTTAAATAAATAACTTATTTTATTTATACGTAAAACATAAGTAATAAATAGTTGAATAGTTATATTTTAATTAATAAACAGTAATTAGTTTATAATTAATGTACAGTAACTAAATTTTTTTATAAGTCGATATTAACAATTATGATATAAACTGATTTTTTATAATTAAGATATAATTACCACTTTATAAATAATTAATATTGATTAATATATATTTTTCAAATAATACATTATTTATTAATATTAAATTTATAAAAATATAAATTTTAAAATAAATAACTAATTAAATTAATTACACTTATATTTCAATCATTAAAAATATATATACACATACGTCATCCAAATATAAATATAAATACATATAATCCATAACAAAAAAAAACCACTTTTATTCAAAAAAATAATTAATTTAACACTTAAAATAAAGTTTGTCACCTCCCAAAACGTAAAAATACAAACAATTCATTTTTAAATTTTTGCAAAAAAAAAAAAAATATTTTACACGTTCAAATTTTTTCTCAAAAATTCATTTTTCTAATTTTTTTTTAAAAAAATGACCAAGACATAGATCAACAACCCTCAAATATTTTAATCAACTTACCCAACAACTCTTTAATAATTTAACATTACTGAACCTTCAAATGGTAGCGTATAAACTATAGACCATAGAGCGACGCAACTTAACCAACAACTCTTCAATAGTTTAACATTACTGAACTTTCAGATCGGAGTGCACAGACTATAGAATGACGCCGGCAATTCAACAATTCTTCAATAATTTTCTCTTGGTCATGCAAAATGCCAATGAGCATGACGCCGGCAAGTCGGCAACCGCGGGCCCAAATACTAGCGATGAGGTGAGTGGTAACACGGAGATTCTTCCGAACCCAATAGCCTTTTGGAAAAAAAATCGTCTGATCGGGAAATTGAAAGGCTGAGGCGGTCTCCGAGGTTGGTTGAGAATGATGGAGGTGTGAGCACTAGTAAGGAGTTAAATCCGGCTGAATTAAATGGTTTTATGGAGAAATCTCCCCCATTAAAGAAGCATAAGAGTGAGGAAAAGGTTTCGTTCTTTATTGGTGAGCCGATTCCCGAGGACGAGGCTCGGATGCGTTGGCCTTTGCGGTATGAGACAACTAAGGTATGTGTTGCAGTAATGGGATGGGATTTGAGTCTCTCGTTGTTTGTTTATGCTACATAGCTAATTATCATGCAATGCTGCAAAATTAATTTATGTGAATATGCAGGCATGCATGTGTGACAATGCGTACATAGGCGCACGTTAGTTAGTTGTTCTCAAAGATATGTTTGGCATATCAATTCTCTCAAACAATGGCTGCTTCACCTGAAATTATAGCTTGCTAATTTTTATTAAGAGCATTACATCTGCGTAATTCGTCCAATTAGATATTGCATTTAGGAGCAATTTGGTGTTATGGTAGTCAGCAAATTTGTTAGGTCTAGAGCTTGGGGCAAAAAGTTTATTCGGAGATAAATACTACTTCGTTTAAAAGGTCATGTAGAGTGCAGCGGGAAAAAGGACGTGCGAGGCATTGAGTATTTGATTATATGTGAAATGGTGTTCAGATTTCAATGTAACAGTATATAAATTTATCCGCAATTCTGCATGATATATCTTTCTTGGATACTGCTTGATTTGGAGGATACTTGGCTGGTGGAGAATTTTATATTTTGAAGTTTCCTAATGTTCCATTTCTATGTGCCTGAAATGTATGAATTCTCTGACTGACACTTGCTAAACTTTTCAACCATATCTTGTTCGAGACTTCCTGGAGTAGAAAGTAGATTATAGGCACATTGGACAACCAAATGCATGATCAAATCAGATGAGAATGATAGATGGCTAGCTCAAAGTTACATTCTCAGGAAAATCCTGCATATATTTACATTCCTTTTGTTTACTAAGAGAAATCAAAATTATATTCTCAGAAAAAATCCTGCATATATTTACATTCCTTTTGTTTACTAAGAGAAAAATTCAATATGATAAACAAAGTTCACTCGAATATATTACCTGAAACAAAGCTGAAAAAAACACACCCCCGTGCTTAAACTTACTGAACAACAATCCATAGTTTAAATAGTTTTGGTTCTTTTATGTGTCTCTCTTTCATTTTCAATCGTCTACACGTTTAACAATGTTACACATCTCTCAATCTATCTCAAGTAAGGCTCTTATGCAAACAGCATACATACTCACCCACCTTTTTACCAGCTTACCTCTGCTTTGTTCAAAATGATCTCTAATTCTGTCCCTAAAATAACATGGCAGAGGTATACATGCAACCTTTAATTGACACTTGAAAAGGGCTTTGGTCCACCCCTATTGTCTAACAAGAATTATGTTGCAATCGTCTGCATGCTTGAAACATTCTTATTCACTTCTTTGCTTGTCATGCCCTTAGTTCAGACTTTCTTCAATTAGATTGTGCAAATAATCATACTTTTCCTCCCTATATCATGCCCATGTTGTAAACAGCTATGAAAATACCACATTGTGTTGGAACACCCATAGTCTTTGCATATTTCTGATTTTGTGGAACTATATTCCTTTGCATCGTTGGAGGTGAGCACCACCGCTAAAAGTAGACGCCACTTCACCTATGCGACATGGACTTAGGTGTGGAGTTGGGATTGGGATGTCTCCTAGTGTCTTGTTTGTAAAATATCACTAGACTATGCTTATAATGAGTCCATGTCTCATTGCTTGGTCCAAGTGTGTAGTGTTGGATGCATGTACTTTAACTTTGGTTGAAGCCCTTCTGCTACAAGGCTACAAGCAATGAGAAAAGGCTTTGTGTTTCTTTTGACTTGACATGAAGTTTTAGATAAGAGTTGCCAAATGTAAGTTCTATGTATTTTTACTCTATTGCTTTATGGCAGTGTTTGAGAGTTAGTCGTGTCATTTCATTATTTAAATTAAAGGATAATTTGAAAAAAAATCCATTTCAGAAAATGTTTTGAGAAGAAAATGAGAACAATAAATTAGAACAAACAATAGAGGAAGTATTAGTAAAACATTATTTCATGAAGGCACCATACTACACTATCTGAGAACTTGAAGAATTGCCCATTAAAATTTACTTTATAAAAACATGACCACTTTTCCCAACTTTTGACACGTAAGAAAGAGCATACAAGCATGAAAGGCTTCTTTCGTTCAAATATTGAAATTGATATATGAGTTTCTTTATTTATCTATAAATGTCAAACTAATTTAATCTTCATCATTTTGTGTTATAGGGTTTACAAAGTAATGGACAATCATCAAAACATGAGTAAGTTGCATTAAGATTCATTAGTAGACTTTACAAGTTAGTGTTCTTACCTTTCATCATTGAGGCGGTTGCAACTTTTGTAGGGATGATGAAGAAGACGAGCTTGTTTTGAACATAAAATGCCACTATTCTCAAGCTGAAATACTCAAGACTGTATTTGATCTTGGTGATTGTGCATATGTCAAAGTAAGTGATGCCTTTAACATTTAGATTTATGTTAATGGGGAGCTAACTTTTTCATGATTGCTATTGATTTAATTTAGATTATGTTATTACTATAACATTGTTGACCGTATTCATGTCATGTTATTTTTTCTTAAGTGTGTGATAAGGAATGAAAAAGCAAACATATGCTTCAGTTATTCTTGTATTGATATGGTTTTATATAACAAAAAGTGAACTATGATAGTAATTCTTGTGTTTATTTTTTGGTTATATTTCTCTCTAACCCAAGCATATTACAAAGATTTCTTTTTAATATGCTCGGGTCACAGACTTGTAAATATTAAACAATTGAGTCCGCATATTGGTTTAAGACTTCATTTTGATTGTTTGATTGACTTGTTTTCAAATATGTAATAAAGTGTGTTTTATGGAAGTAAGACCTTATGAATAGGTACAGACTTTTGAAAACATGGTTGAAAATACGGGCTTGTCCAGTTTTATTTCCAGAGTAATTTTCAATTTTCATGTTATTTCAAAAGTTAGAAAAGTAGTAATAGTTTGAAAACAAAACATAAAATTGTGTTTGGATGTTTTGCTGGGAAGTAATGATAGCTATAGGGTTAAAAAGTTAGTAGATTATATGTTTTTATATTTAAAAAGATTTATTGTTTGCAATACATATTATTATTAATTTTAAAATGATAGTAGGTAGATTATCTCAAATCAAATTTCAATTTGATTAATGTGATAGTAGAATGACACGGTAGGTTTAGAAAAAATTGAAAATGAAAATAGGAATATTTAGAGTGAAAATGGATAAAAAGTTATTAGTTTTCAATTTTCAAAGAGTAATGGAAATGAAAAGGGTGTTTAAAAACAAAAACAAATAGCCCTATATTTTTATAGACAATAAAAAATGAAAAAAACAAGCATTTTTTTTTTCTCCATTTGAAAAAGTGTTTAAAAAATGAACCGACACATGAAATCTTTAACCAAAAACATTGTGGAACTAATTCAACATGCTGAGGGTTACTATCATTTTTCTTTTGAGATAGTTGTAGAAAAGAATTGGGTAATATTTATTAGTGGAAACTTAGAGCTAAATACTAAATTATATTTGTGTTTAAGATTGTGATGCTTAGCTAGGCATACTAGGATTTTGTGATGTTGGCAAGTTGATTGTGCTATATCAACTTCTTCACAATTATGGTGCTTACCTTCACATTTATCCAGACATTAGTGATATCCTAACATTTTGTGTAAGGAATTGGATTAGACTCATTTGCATCGATGCACTCATGCACTAGCCACCTAACTTACAATGCTTAAGCTTATATTGACTAATAGGAGATAATTATGGAAAGGGTGCTACAAATGTTGTACTTAAAAATGATTGACATCTTAGTCTTGTCCATGGTCACAGAAGAAATGGGTTCGGTTCAAACCTAAACCCATTTTGAACTTACAATGCTTGAAATGGATTTTAAAACTTCAAAAAGGTCTTGAAGCAGGTCTTCAGTCTTAATTTTTGGAACCAAACTTGACTTATTAAAGTATTATATACCTTGATGTATCAGATATGCATTTGGATGGGGTACATTAAATTTTTATGTTTTATTTTATATACATTCACATATAATAATATTCGTACAAATTAAAATAATAAAGTAACATCAATAAATATTTTTATTCTTTCAAATTCTTGAAAAAAAAACACTAGAAATGCACATGTAAACTAATGAGTCCAATCCCTTAGGGGTTTAGGGTGGGTTGGTTCCTCATCCACAAAACCGTTGGCCAGTTAGGGCCTGCGATTTGGTAAGTGCTTCAAACCATATGTGTCTCCATACCTAGCACTTGGCTATTCCATGCTAGTTATGTTTATAGTACTATTAAACTATTTGTCAGGAGTAAATTAGATTTTTAGCCGATCAACATAATTTAATTGTTATGCTTCAGAATTCAAATGTGATTATCAATTTGTTAGTGATGTGTTTATATAAGAAAAGAAAATGCTGGTTGGCCATTGAAGAACATAAATTCATAGTGCAAAGTGTGTGTGGGTGAAAGGTGATTTTTATCTATGACCCTTACAAAATTATCGATACAAATTGATCTTATCATTAAACTAGCAATTGCCTAAGATGCCATTTACCCTTGTGCTGAGAAGTAAAAGATGACCAAAAGTTATAATATAGTTATACTATTGATCTACCATCTATGTGGGATGGGGTATTTATTACACTTGATCTTGGAACACACTCAAAAATTGACAATATTGATGCCCTATATCTTTGATGCCTTGCTACAAAATTTAGTCTTTGTGCATGTTGAATTTATTTTAACAATTAGCTAATTTTATAGAAGGAATTATGTCAAGCTAAATACATTTAAATTGCCCAACTTTATGGGCAATTGAAATGATTACTAGGTTAGCTCATCTGTAGTGAAGGCAATCTTCTACTATTATTACTCTTGTTGTAGCTACTACTTATCTTTCCTCCTCTTAACCTTGTCTTCCTTAATGTTGCTAGGGTCCAGAGGGAGGTCCTGATTATGTTGGGAAAATTCTAGAGTTTTTTAAGACAATGGATGGTGAAGACTATATTAAGGTTCAATGGTTTTTCAGAGCTGAAGAGACGGTAATACTAATTATATTTTTTACATGGTGCTTTTATTTAATGCACCTATTCTAATTAATTTACATTGTCAGGTACTACAAGATGATGGGAGATCACATGACAATAAACGGTTATTCTATTCTACTTTGATGAATGACAACTTATTAGACTGTATAGTTTCAAAAGTCAAAGTTGTTCAAATAGCACCAAGTGTAAGTCCCAAATTTGTATGCTTTAATTGGTAATTATTTGCTATTTTATCTCTTTCATTTATTGCATAAATCCTATATTGAGTGGGATAATTACATTTTTGATCCGTCGTTTGTCTTAATGATTCAATTTTAGTACATCTAGTTTATCCCTCATTAAGTTTAGTCCTTTTATTTGCATTTTTATGTTGAAATGATCATGGCCATTTAAACTTTGGTCCTACCCATGTACAACTTCTTGGAAAGTTAATAGGAAGTTACAAGAACTAGATTTGTCAAAACATTTAAGGTTAGGGACCAATTTTTTTGAGCACTTCACCACAGGAGCCAAAATTAATTACTGCCATGAGTGACTAAAGATTATGATAACCTATATTGTTGTTTTATTTTATTGGTTTTTAGTTGTTCTAATATGTTGTTGATATTATTCTCATAGGTTAATTTGGAAACAAATTCTATTCCACCTTGTGACTTCTACTTTGATATGAAATACTCTGTGGATTACTCAACATTCAATACAATCACCACAGGTAAATTGGAATTGTTGGTGTGAAATTATAAGTCAGGGCATGGTGGTCATGCCTTTTTTACAGTTTGCTATGCCCAGTTTTATCAGTTAAGCTTGCTATCCAGTATATTTGGTAGCTGGGAAGTTATTTTTGCAAGTTGTTATAAAAATTTTCCATCATCTGCATGACTAGGTTGTATAAGGGTACCCTTTTGAAAAGTGACATTCATTTTCAATTACCTATATCTCGTTATGAATAACAATGTTTCTCCTCAGCCTAATGTAAAATCAAACATTAACATAAATTGCTTAATCTGTTGCTGATAATAAAGGAGACAAACGACCGAAGTTAAGTCATTGGATGTGATCTGGACCGAAGATATATAGGGAGGTAGACTTTTGAATATGTAATGTGGTTGAGTATTATACTAGTTGTGGAAGTAAAGAGTTTTGGTTCCCCCTAATACTCTATATGTGGGGTTGATTTAGATTGGGGAAAGGTGGGTTCTTGATAGATTAGACTGGCATTGTCAAATTGTTGCTAGTGTTTAAATTTTCATAGTATCACAACAATAAGGATATAAACAATTCTTAGTTTAGTGTAGGGAAAATGCAAATATGAGGCTACTAGAAAGAAATATTTCTGTTTTATCTAAAAGACAAAATGTTCACGTACTGGTGCGCTCACTCGCAACTGTTCCATGTTGCACCCTGTGATGGAATGTAAACAGAGATTGGGTTGCAACTCATAATTTTGCATTTTAAACTATAGTGATAAACTTTGAAGGCTTGGTCTGCTATAAATGCCAATCATTAGTTGCAGTTTCACTGCCGTCTATTTATAGTAATTTGGCCATTTCTTTCCTGGAAGTTTTGACTGCCTTTCCTAGAAGTTGTTTGGGCAGTCAATTATCACTCTTTCTAACCTCCTATCCACCAACACAATCGTGCAGATAATAGCAGTTTGTCCTCCCTTCAACATTCTTTGACATCGTCTACCATAACCGAAGACACAACCTATAACACAGACACCAAAAGTACTGCAGATGAAAATTCCAGTAACAACATCTGTAAACCTGAGCTAGCATTATTGGATATGTACTCTGGTTGTGGAGGAATGTCCACAGGGCTGTGCTTTGGAGCTAAAGCAAGTGGCATAGATCTTGTGACGGTAATATATCAAGAATTTCAGTTTAAATTTCACAAATACCATCTTTGTCAAAACTAGCTCTGGTATTTGTTGGCAAATGACTTCTTTTTACCGATGAAAGAGATGGGCTGTTGACATTGATAAAGCAGCATGTGAAAGCTTGAAGCTAAACCATCCAGAGACACAAGTAGGTATTTTAGTTGTCTCTCACTTTGAAGTCTCTAAGTTTCTCAGAAGTACATTTTAGTTTTCAAGTGTTCCTTTTTGAATAGATTAGGAATGAGTCTGCAGAGGATTTTCTTGACTTGTTGAAGGAATGGGACCACATGTGCAAACGATATGGAAGCCATGAAGAGAAAGAACTTGGATCAAGTATAATTAGAGAAGTTGATATAGACAAACAATCAAAAACGGATTGCAAAAGTTCTTGTGAATATGAAGTGGAAAAGCTAGTAGATATATGTTATGGTGATCCCACTGAAACAGGCAAGCGGGGGCTAAAGTTTAAGGTGAATGTTTACTCATAAGGGCTTGAAAACATGTGTACGTCCTATTAAAATGACAAAAGCAGCATGTTACTTTCATGGTGATATTTAATATATTAGCTTCCTCTGACCTTCTGATACATTTTCTCGTCAAATTAACAATACCTTCCAGGTGAAAGGTTTCCCTTGATTTATAGGGAAGAGAAATGATGGTTACAAGAAAGCCTAATATGGGACACAAAATAAAGGAATTGCTATATTCCATGCAATCTGCTTAATTCTTTTGCATTAAATTTTTTATGACATGAGCCATTCAAAAGTGATCTTTTTTTGTTCTTTTCTTTCCTTTTTTTTGGTGGTAAGTACTGAAGTTATTCACCACATTTACAAAACAAGCAAAGCAGACAATTTTAGTCATTAAATCACGAGTTCATTTAAGCTCACCTATCATTGTTATAGATTTTGGAACTCTAACATGTGCCAATCTGAGTATCCTTTATTGCCTATATGATGTTTAGCCTGAAATGTCTGCAATGCTACTTCATATTTAATCATGTCATTATACAACTTCAACTATTTTTTGCCATCATTACTTTTAGGTGCGTTGGCTTGGATATGGCCCAAGTGAGGATACGTGGGAGCCAATTGAGGGCTTGAGGTGTGTTGTATCAGATGTAATCCACAGTATTTAGTTATCTAATGAGAATTATCTCACCGATAACTTTCTTCTGCTTTTCTTTAGCAATTGCCAGGAGCGAATACGAGATTTCATACAAAAGGGGATGAAAGCAAAACTACTACCATGTCCGGTATGTTTGATCTGAATGTGTAGTATACTTACCTGCAGTATCCATTATGTTTCATCCGTGTAGAGTATTCGGAGAAAAAAATCAGAATTCTACTAGCTGATGTATTTTGCATTTTGTGGGGCTAAAAACTGATGTGAAGCATATGATTTTCTCACTATTAGGATATACTTCAGGAACTTGTTAGATAACTATGATTTGATAGGATAATTATTACAGATTTGATGATAATCTTATCTTACTGAAACTCGTGTGTGTGTGTGTGTGTATTGTACCTTTTCTGAGATGAATGAAAAATAGAGTTTTTTCAAAATAACATGGTACCAAAGCCTACGGGAATAAAATCAGGAACCCTAATTTTCTGATTGAGCATTTTCAAATCACCTCTTTAGACTATACAGACATCGACATCGCCCATCCTAGGTGGCCCAGACGCTCATCGGCTGGAACCTAAGATCCAGCAGTCAAATTCTCGGCGAGTGTACTTCACACGCTGATTAAGCCTTTCACAACGCGTCTGTACACCGGCGCGTGAGAGCGCATGATGCCTCTTTTCTGGTGCCAGTTTTCATTGCCAGCCTCACCTTGACGAGGGGGAGCCATTTCCATCAACCACTTTCTGTTTTGGTCAATCCTTTTGGTGAATTATTTTTTTTTTTAGCAACCATGGGTTCCTTACATTTTTCTGACTGCTATCAGGTTTGTTTGGTTTTAACTTTGGATTTGTGTGTTTTACAGTATATATTTTGTGGTGGGAGGAAGGCGACTTTGCTTTAAAAAGGGTGGTTGTTGTCTCTTTTTGACCATTTTGGTGAATTTGTTGATTTCATAGCATTTTGAATTATTTGTCTTTAGTTTTTTCTTTTTCTTAACATGGCAGAAAATAAAAGTATTATTGTTGATGTGATTCTGATAGTAACAAAACTTACCAAACACAAACTTAATGGCTCAAACTACTTAAATTGGAGCAAAACGGTTCAAGTCTATTTATGGAGTGTTGATAAGGATGATCACCTCATTATGGATCCAACTATTGATAATGCAAGGCAGATGTGGATGAAGGATGATGCTCGGTTGTTTCTACAAATCCAAAATTCCATTAACAATTATGTAATTAGCTTGATTAATCACTGTGAGTTTGTTAAAGAATAGATAGATTATTTAAATCTTTTATATTCTAGAAAAGGAAATTTTCTGGCATTTATAAGGTTTCTAAGGCTTTATACCTAGCCGATGAGCAAGATAAATCTTTGACAACTTACTTTATGGAGTTTAAACATGTTTATAACGAACGTAATATGTTGTTACCATTTAATCCTGATGTAAAATTTCAGCCAAAGCAACGAGAACAAATGGTTGTGATGAGTTTTCTCGTTGGTCTACCTCTGAAATTCAATACTGCTAAGTCTCAAATCTTGTTTGGATCTGAAATTTCTTCTATGCATAATATGTTTAGTAGAATTCTTCGTGCAAAAAAACCATAGTCTATTCAGGTCACTAATAGTGCTCTTGTAAGTCGCAACGACATGGAACAACAAGGTAATAAGGGAGGAAATTGAGTAGGATATAATAGTAATTGTAATAATGAAGGGGTAATTTCAAATCTAAATTCAGGAGGATATAATAGTAACCGAAACAATGGAGGGGCAACTTCAAATCTTAATTCAAGAGAAATCATTTGCTATTACTGTTATAAGCCTGGTCATACAAAATGCACATGCCCTAAGCTTCGAAATAAACTGCAAGCTGCCCATATTGCAACAAGAGATTCCACCAATGTTCCATCCTCTGAGAAAACTATTAGGGTATTTGTAGAAGAATTTGCATAGTTCCAACAACATCAAGCATCTTTGAAGACCACCAATTCCTTAGTCATTGCTCTTGCCGAGTTAGGTAACCCAATTACATGCCTTTTCTCTTCTTCATCTAAGTAAGTCATTGATTCTGGTGATACAAATTACATGATAGGTAACTTCAACCTTTTGCATTCCTTCTATTCTCACCCATCCTCTTCTAGTGTTACTTTAGCTAATGGATCTACCTCATATAGTCATATGTTATGGGCTCTGGAATAGCCAACCTAACATCCTCGATCTCTTTATCTTCTGTTTTATGCTTACCTAAGTTTTCATTTAATTTGATGTCCATCAGCAAACTTACTCAAGCTTTAAATTGTTGTGTCTCATTTTTCCCTAATCACTGTTTATTTCAAGATCCTATGACGAAGTAGATTATTGGTAAGGGGCATGAGTCTAGAGGACTCTATATTCTTGAGAAGCAGGTGCCACTGTCTCTCGTTTGTTCTAGCTCTTTGACCCCATTTGAAGCTCATTGTAGATTAAGGCGCCCTTCCTTATCAACTTTAAATAGGTTATGTCTACAATTTCAATCTTTATTTGTTTTAGAATGTGAGTCGAGTAAGTTTGCCAAACATCATAGGTTACCTTTAGTATCTCGTGTCAATAAACGGGTTTCATCCCCTTTTGAGTTAGTTCATTCTAATGTTTGGGGTCCATGTCTGTTGTTTCTAAAACTGGATTTTGTTACATTTGTTGATGACTATTCTGGTGTTACTTGGATTTACCTTATGAAACGTCGTCCAGAAATATTTTTCACTTTCTGTGCATTCTATACTGAAATTAAAACACAATTCAATAGTCATGTGCGTATATTGTGGAGTGATAATGCTAAAGAATATATTCCAGACACTTTCTCCACATATATGACATAAAATGGTATCCTTCATAAGTTTTCTTGTGTTGATACTCCATCCCAAAATGGAATTGCGGAAAGGAAAAATTGGCATCTTCTTGAGGTAGCCAGAGCACTTCTATTTCAAATGAAAATTCCTAAAAAAATTTAGGCTGATGTTGTCTCTACAACTTGTTTTTTAATTAATTGCATGCCTTCATCTGTTCTTAATGGTGACATTCCTTTCACTTATTTATTTCCAAACAAATTTTTGTTTCCCATTGAATCGCTTATTTTTGGTAGTACTTTTTTTGTACGAGATGTTCGTCCACAACAAACTAAGTTGGATCCAAAATCTCTTAAGTGTGTTTCCCTTGGGTATTCTCATCTTCATAAAGGGTATCAATGTTTCTCTCCAACACTTAATTGTTGTTTTATGTTAATTGATGTCACATTCTTTGAGTCTACTCCATTTTTTCCAATCTTTCCTATTGATGACTGTTTAGAGGAAGAAGATAATCTTTTGGTCTACACTGTTAAACCTATATCCTTGATCTTGTTAATGCTTGGCCTCCTATTACCCATGTCTTTTCTAGACGGACAGAGACATCTGACTCATGCCATCCACTAGTTCTTCCTTCGTCAGAAGATCCAGTTACCACCTATGAGCATGGAGATGATCTTCTTATTACTCTTTGCAAAGGTCAACGTATTATATCCTTTGTTTCTTATGATCACTTATCATCTTCATCTTGATGTTTTGCCACATCCCTTGAGTTTGTTTCTATTCCTAAAACTATTGGTAAAGCATTATCTCACCTTGGCTAGCAATTAGCTATAGAAGAGGAAATGGTAGCATTAGATAGTAATGGTACTTGGGAACTGGTGAATTTGCCTAGTTGTAAATAGGTGTTTGCAGTTAAGGTTAATCCAAATAGTTCTATAGCTAGATTAAAACCTCGTCTTGTAGCTAAAGGATATGCTTAGACTTATGGGGTTGATTATTCTGATACGTTCTCCTTAATAGTGAAGCTTGCTTCTGTCCGTCTATTCATCTCTTCGGTAGCCATTCATCATTAGCCATTACATCAACTATATGGAGCAACCACCTGACTTTGTTGCTCAGGGGGAGTTAGGAAAAGCGTGCAGGTTTAGAAAATCACTTTATGTATTGAAACAAAGTTTGTGGGCTTGATTTGGGAGATTTAGTGAAGCAGTACTACAATTTGGCATACAAAAGAGTAAGTGTGTTCATATAGTATTCTATATGTAGTTAAAAGATAGTCTAATCTTGCTAGTAGTATATGTTGATAATATTGTTATTATTGGAAATGACTCTGCTAGAATTTCATCTTTAAAATCCTTTCTCCAAACTCAGTTCCAGACAAAAGACTTGGGTTTACTAAAATATTTCTTGGGTATTGAAGTTACAATATGTAAGAAAGGCGTCTTTCTATCTCAATGGAAGTGTGCCCTTGATTTATTGGCAGAAACAGGCAAGTTAGGTGCTAAACCTTGTAATGCACCAATGACTCCCAATCTCCAACTCACAACAGAAGATAGGGAGTTGTTTGAGGACCCTGAAAAGTGTAGGAGATTAGTTGGCAAATTGAACTATCTCACTGTGACTCGTCCTGATATTGCGTATTCAGTTAGTGTTGTGAGCCAATTTATGTCCTCTCTGACTGTAGCTCATTGGGAAGTTCTAGGACAAATCTTGTGCTACTTGAAGGGGGCTCCTGGACATGGTCTCCTATATGGTGATCCTAGACATTTAAATATTAAATGCTTCTCAAATGCTAATTGGGTGGGATCAAATGCTGACAGACGATCAACTATAGGATATTGTATTTTTGTTGGGGGAAACCTAATTTCTTGGAAAAGTAAGAAGCAAAGTGTTGTCTCTCGCCCTAGTGTTGAATCAAAATATAGAGCTATGGCACAATCTTTATGTGAGACAATGTGGATTTGTCAAGTAATGGATGAAGTTGGCCTTAAAACTTCATTACCTGCAAAATTGTGGTGCGATAATCAAGTTGCTCATCATATCACCTCTAATCCAGTATTTCATGAACGAACTAAACATATTGAAGTTGGCTATCACTTTATTCATGAAAAGGTTTAACAAGAGATCATATCTAGTGGACACGTGAAAATTGGAGAGCAATTAGGAGATATCTTCACGAAGACATTACATGGGGCCTGAATTGACTATATTTGTAACAAGTTGGGCATGATTAACATCTATGCTCCAACTTGAGGGGGAGTGTTAGGATATATCATGTAGGATATACTTTAGGAGCTTGTTAGATAACTATGACTTTATAGGATAATTATTAGAGATTTGATAATAATCTTATCTTACTAGTACTCTTGTGTGTGTATATAATACATATATTGTACCTTTTCTGAGATGAATGAAATATAAAGGTTTTTCAGAATAACACTAACAATCTTTCCATGTAAGAGAATAATCACAAAAATCCTAAAAAAGAAAAAAGATGCCATAGCTGAAAAATATTGAAGAAAATAGAGACCAATAAATGATGAAAAAAAGGTCTATGTTTGTTCTCATATTTTTCCTGTTGCACAGATGAATGAGAAGTGGGTAGGAAGCTTCAGGACAGGATTGCCTCAGAATAGAAAACATTGTTTAGATGATGTTATTTGTGTTGAAATGTTGTGTATTATATAGTGACTGCATGTGGTGAAATTTGCTCCACATGGCATTGATTTGTCACAGGGAGATGTTGCTGTAATTTGTGGTGGTCCTCCGTGCCAAGGAATTACTGGCTACAACCGGTTCAGAAATGTTGATTCTCCTTTTGATGATGACAAAAATCGCCAAATTGTAGTTTTCATGGATATTATTGATTTCTTAAGGCCAAAATTAGTTCTAATGGAAAATGTCATTGACATCCTGAGGTTTGCCAACGGCTGTCTAGGAAGATATGCTATAAGCCGTTTGGTTTGTATGCATTACCAAGCAAGGCTTGGTATTATGGCTGCTGGTTGCTATGGTCTTCCTCAATTTCGCTTGCGTGTTTTCTTATGGGGTGCTCATCCTCATGAGGCAAGTATTCTCAAGTCTTTTGATGGCAATTTTGCTTTCATTTGGTGATGAAACTCACACAAGATTGAACTTATTGCAGAATGATATCATATTAGTTGCTTGTTTGTCTTCTCACTCGCAAGTCTAAAATTTTTTAGGTACTCCACCTCAACATGTATCTAAAATACATTCTTCTGCCTATTTTCGTTTTGTTCTTAATTTCTCCACCTCTTTGTGTATACAAATTGATTTGAGATAAAAATGTCTGGCATCATGGTATTAGCTTATCTTCACTTTCTCTCACTCCATTGCTCCACCATATCCCTTGCCTCCATGTTGTTTTATATAAAAGGATAGATTCATAGAAATTTCCAGATCCTTCTTGCTTCCTTATTGATTTTACTGAAAGCCACAGTTTCACTAATTATTCTTTTCTTGAAAGCAAAAAGAGCAATAACATGGTCGCAAGTTCTGTCATTAAATGTGCAAACTGAGTGGAAATTTCTGTTAATTGATGAGTTTGGTGAAGTCATTTGCTATACCATATGCAAACTAAATTAATTGGTTAAATTTTGGTTAGTGTGGTACAGTTTTTGATTTTACCAATAAAAAAGTTGGTGTGGAATATAGTACAGTTTTTCTTTTGTGAATTAAATGGTGCTTATGATGATTGTGAATTCTATTTCTTTTAAAGAGGAGGGAAAACCACATTTGCCATCACTGACTAATTTATTTAAGTTAAAACACCAATACTTCTCAACTCAAAACACATCGCATACATAAACGTAATTCAAGTCAATATGTGATCCAATGCCCTCATAAACTAAAGAATGCCCTCCATTTGTACCATCTAACTATTTGGCTTTGGGTTCATCAACAACTCTATTTGTTTCGGCACATAAAGTTTCCGATACAGCCTAAAAAGCAAATTTGATGGGTGCCTAGGAATTGCTACTAGTTTATTAGTAGTCCTGGCCATATAATTTTTGGATCAACTGATTTGTTGTCTCACCTTAGGCACAAGCTAATGACGCCTGAATTAAGGGGGTGGATGTTGAAAACTAAGCTACGAGAGAGGAATCTCAAAGTCTTTGAATATCAGCTCCAATAACGTGAATGTTTGCAATCCAGCAATAGTTAGCCAAAACTGAAGCTCTATAACATTTACCGGAATGAAGGAATATAGGATAATGGTTCTGTATAAACAGACCTGAACTATGCACGAGGTTGTGAAGGTTTCTTAGAGTTATTCTTCCAACCGACCCAGACAAGGGCCTTCTCCAGGTCTTGAGTATGTTCCATGTTTGATGTGTCTGTGGTCCAAAGCCCCTCAAAGTTGTAATAAGCTCTTTCCTTCTCATCAACAGCATGAACAATCAATGTACCAAAATCAATGACAATCCACTTCCCTCCCTCTTGCCCTATCACAGTAGGCAGCAGCATCCTTTTTGCTCCTTTCTGCTTTTGCTTAACCTTGTAAATTAGGGCTTGAGAGATGTTGCACATGTGCCATGGAGATCAACCAGTGGCAATTCAGTGAATTCACAATGCTTGGGAGCTGCAATAACTTGTACGTCGTCCTCTCCTACGTCGTTCAGTATTTTCTCAGCTTCCACCAAGCTCAACAGCTCTTTGCTCTTCTCGATGTTGTTGCTATCATTGGTGCTATCGGCTGATGAAGAGAAATGGTGAGTGATAATCGAAGAAGAAGAGGTGAGGTTTTTCCACTGATGCGTTACGTGGGAAGATGAAGAGGACAGAACTCGGCCATGTAAAGCCAACCACATGGTGATGCTGCCTGTGTGGCGCCGCCTGCTGCCGATCGAAATTTCTAGAGTTAATAATGCATATAGTAATGCAGAATTAATATATTTTATTATTTTCAATGGTTCTTCATGTCATCTAATAAGTCCATATGATACATATAAATAAAAAATGGGTTTGCTGAGTTAACCATAGCTAAAATTCAAACCAAATACTAAGTTTTTGAAAGATTAAAACTGAATAGGAACTAAATATTTTGGTATGGTTCAGTTGATTAATTGGTGCAAGCATGTCTTAATTCTACTCATAGCCATTCCTCACAACATCTTTGATAATGTCTTCTTTTCTGTTCTTGTCATGAAGTTAATTATTCACCACAGATGCGTGTACCAAAATGGTAGCTATTTTCCTCGAAGTTATGTTATGATTACATGCCAAGGGTGGAGTGTTATGCTGTGCATGCAGAAATATATTCTCTATATGTATCTATGTATTCCATGTTCTTTGTTTACCATTTATTATATGTATCAAGCATCCATCCAACCAGGAAATGCTTTACAATCATCTAATGCTTATCTCGAGGTTGCTGTGGTTCCTCTTTGTAGCCAAAGAGACACATTTTGCTGTCTTCATGGAAAGTCCTGCATTTTCTGTTTAAATTTATTGAACTTGTGTGACTGCTCTGGCAGGTACTGCCCCAGTTTCCCCTTCCAACACATGATGTGGTGATCCAGTATGGATTTCCTAGTGATTTTGAGGTGCTTGACATTTTCCTTATGCGACTGTGGTTACTTAATGAATTTCTATTGCTAATCTAATCCCATTTTGCAGCGCAATGTTGTTGCTTATGATGAAGGACAATCTCGGAATCTAGAAAAAATCATCATTCTCAGTGATGCTATTTCTGATCTGCCTCCCGTACTTTTCATCTATTTGTCAATTTGGTCCAGTTCTTCAATACACATTTTGATTCATGTTTCCTTTCTATTTTAAGGTTGCAAATGATGAGAAACATGAAAAAATGTCTTACGAAAAGGAACCTGAAACTGAGTTTCAGAAGTACATCAGAGCAGCTAAATGTGGTAGGACACCTGGCCATTGACATTTTGAATTTACTCTGGCATGTAACTATAATCTGTTGCATATTACTTGTCCAAGAAAAATCATCTGATCTGACATACCCGTTATGTGATACACACGTGTCATTGATCTTATTTAACTTAACTTCATTTCATGTGGTCCTCCAGAAACACTTGGCTGAATGAATTTTTGCATTGCATTTTATTTACTGAATTTTGAGAAGATCAGTGGTCTTCGGTCATAGCCAAAACTGAGATTTTGATTCACTAGTGAAGGAAATTTTGGTATTCAAAGAGCACATGGCAAAACTGAATTTGATTATAGTCACAGGCCAGGGTAAATTAATAGTTAAAAATTAGCAATTCAGAGGGTAAAACTGGTGAATTAGGACTTGGCTCACCTATTTGGGTTTTGGGTGATGCCACAATCTAAAGTACTAACCCTGGGGCTTTTGGGGTTGGGGTTGGGAGGGAATAAAAAAGACTGATAGTATCTTTAAGATTTAGGAGCTTGGATTTGGACTAACTTCTTTTTTCTGTCTCAAGATATGACAGGTTCACCTTCCTGTGGCACAAGCATGCGCATGAATCCTGTTCTCCATGATCATCTGCCTCATCCTTTGGGTGATGATGACTATATGCGAGTTTGTAAAATACCAAAAAGGAAGGTTAGTTCAGTGAGATTTTGCGCACTATAATAGGCTTCCTGGTGTTGATTCTGTACTTCACTCCACAGGGTGCAAATTTCAGAGACCTCCCGGGCATTGTTATCGGACCTGACAATGTGGTTAGACGAGCAGGGGACCAAGATTTGATGCCATCCGGAAAGCCATGGGTAATATCTAACTAGTATTTAATCTATTAGCTAGAAACTCATCCCAACATTATTTTCGAAATTTATCCAAAGTGAATATTTTATCCATTTTGTGTTAAAATTAGTTAGTTTGCTGTTAGGGTCTTATTTCTTCTGTAAAGTACAAATGATCCTGTGGCGGGTTATCTCATTGATTGCACATAACATATTTAAGTGGCACATTTACTAATGTCACTTAAATTGTGGTTGGAGATTTAAGGGTTAATTATTAAGTGATTATCCAGACAAGATGGATAAATTTTTTCTTCCTAATATTGTTTGGCAATATTATATCTTGCTCCACATTTTGGCAATATGAGCTGCTAGCTTGCTTTGAGATTTGAAATATAAGAACTCCAGACATCACTTCTTTTTTTTTCCCTCCCAGTTTCATTTATTTTTATTTGCTTTCTAAAACCAGCATGGGACTATTATTACTATAGCTTTTTGCGATGAATATGATACTTTAACATGCTCTTCCACTTTGTTCCTGCCATCATCAGGTACCCAATTATGCCGTTAATTTCTGTGATGGAAGGTCCACAAAGTGAGCTTACTTGACATGAAAGCAGTTTACAAATATTCTTCCTTATTTTTGCAAATTAACGAGTTCTTTTCTCTTTCAACTGAAAAATGCAGACTATTTGGAAGACTCTGGTGGGATGAGACTGTATCTACTGTCTTCTGCTTTCCAAAGGCCCAGAGGCGGGTCAGTATCTTTAACCTTGTTTCTCTTATTTGCTTTTGGGGTGAGGAGAGGACGACCAGAAAATGCAGCTAATTTCAGCATCGTTTTATCCTCCATCCAGGCTGTTTTACACCCAGAACAAGACAGGCTCCTCACTGTACGTGAGTGTGCAAGACTACAAGGCTTTCACGACCACTACAAATTCTGTGGAAAACTAAAAGAAAGGCAAGTATTCACTCAGTTTTCTGCAATCAAGCATCAATAAAATCATTGCTTATTGGCAGCAATGAGGATCTTTTATGTGCTACTTCAGTTGGGTACTATTTAGACGGCTGCAACAGCATTTTCCCAAAAAAAATCAGCCGTAGTATTTTCATAATTGCTGATGTATTTGGCTTTCTCGATCGTTGTTTTACTAAACTAACAGATACCGTCAAGTGGGAAATGCAGTAGCGGTTTCAGTTGGACGTGCGCTGGGATATTCTTTGGGTATGGCAGTGCAGAAGCTGAGTGGAGATGAACATCTAATGACTCTTCCCCCAAACTTCTCCCATTCCACAACTGTTCAGTTGCAAACTTCACTTCAGAAGTTTGAGCAGTAAATCATTCATTGTTGTTCTGTATATTAGACTGGGAGATTGATGTTTCTCTCCCAAAATTTCTTCATCTGTGTACTAGAATGCAGCAAGTAAGTTATTTGCTAAATTAGTAGCCACAGGCCATCTATGATGGACTGATTCTGTTGCTTCCTATCCATTGTTGTTCTTGGTTGGAAGGGCAAGATGTTCCTGTCATAAGCCTTCTAATCAAAGAATTTGGATGAATTGAAAGAAGCACATTGAGTACTCTATCCTTGTGAGAATGTAAAAAATTGTGTTATTATCATTGTATGCCTTTTGAATCCAATCATTTTAGATGAATTCAGTGTAATATGTTAGAGTTATTTAATGATTTTCCCAGTATCTTGATGTTTAGACATTTATACTATCTATAAAACATCAGTTTCATTTTAATATGCTTTTAAGTAATTTTTTTAAAATATTTTATTTCTATCTTTTTAATTATTATAACTATTACTATCAAAATTATTTTTAAAAAATGTTATTTTATTTTAAAAAAAATCCAAATAAGCTCATTGTGTGCCTCATTTCACTTGATCACATCTTGAAAGCAAGTTTCTGCCCTAAAGTGTAGCACATTAACTTCTTTTTTATGCAGCTTTTGGATGTGTTATTCAAATGATGAGTGCCATATTGTTTCTTTGGTCTACTTATTATTGGAGAATTAATTTTAAATACAATGTTTATATTTTAGATAATCTTTCAACTCAAATTAGTGCAATTTAAACAATGGATTCCATTTGTCACAAATTTATAATTCCTCAAATTATTGAAACTTTGATTATTAGAAAAACTGTGTGTAAATTGTTGCAAAGATTTTTGACTTGAGATGCATTAAGCACTAATCACTCTGGCAAAAATAATCATAATTGGCCATTAAAATATGTAAAAGTTAATTTAAGTTTTTAATTTGAGAAATAAGTGTTGAAAAATGGAAACATAAGCCCATATTTACCAAATAGGCCCAAATAGCTATGATCAGTGGGCTAAGCCCATGGGCCCAACTGTAAGACCCGAAAATGGGTGCATTGACTAACCTATCCCTACAATTAGCAGAAACTCATTTGTAGAAGCTAAGGCAATTTCGTCAAACCAAATCTCAACGGCTCTCTTCAGAGCATAGCCGTCAAACCTCTTTCCAATCCTGTGGGAAATAATAAAATTCACACACATCCGTAGAAAATAATAATGTGCATGCTTATTTAATTTTCTTGTATAATCGTATTTATGTAGCAAAATTATTGATTGATTGTACATAAATGTTGGATCTTAATTGTGTTTGGTGATGGTATTGAGTCGATTAACTCGAGTTCAAAAGTTCTTAACTCTTTTGGAATCCTTTTAAAGTGAGTTGAGCTATTAATTTGAGTTAAATTATGATAAGTTATATATACATTTTCAGTGAATAGTATCAAATCAACTGTATCAGGGCCTGTTTGGTTTCATTTTCAAATATCACTTTTACATTTTCTATCATTCAAAAAATGAAACGCATAACTTTCTATACATTTTCATCAAACATTACTTTTATTTTCATTTTCAGAACATATTTTCAATAAGATCTATATCTTTTGTTTCTATTCTATTATTTATATATATCTCTCCATCTATAACCTACTAAACTCGGCATAATCGTTACTTTTCCAACAATTTATCCAAATATACACTTATTTTCAATTCATTTCCACTAATTATTGTCCAATATTTTGAAAATAGTGGAAATGAAAATAAATCCAAATGGGCCCTAAGTGGGTTGATTTGGATTGACTAATTTAAGTTGGGAAACGCTTGAATAAAAGTTGGGCCACGATGCCCAATCCAATTAATCTGGGCCTGAAAAAAGCAGATCTAGCAGAGGCCCAAATTTGGGTTAGGGGGCTTGACCAAATATAAAAGTACATCAAAATTTCAAAGCGCTTAGGTCCTGTTTGGTTGCAAATTTTCAATACATTTTTCAATTTTCAAAATTTAAATAAATAAATAATACATATTCTTCAACCCCACTCTAAAAATATAAAATTCATTCCCCAAAATACTCTTACTATTCACACGCCAATACATCCCCCAATGTTGTGCTACTTGTCATAAATTGTCCCTTCACATTATAAATGTATATACATAACATAAATCATTCAATCTATATATACACACATATATAAATAATTTAAAATATCTATTTCATCTCACCAACTCAACAAAATAATCATTAATGTAACATTCTGTCCTCTCCAAAAACACAATCAAATAAATAATTTTCTCCCAAAATATTCTTCACCTACCACTCAAAGTACAAATAAACAACCATCATGTTCTCTAAACCCATTTCTCAAAAATTATTTTGGCAAAATGCTTCAATTTACAACCAAACAAGTTCATACCTTTTCATTACTTTCTAACAAAATTTAATCTTTAAGGCAATTAACATCAAATAGATATTAATTGATACGAGATAGCTCGATAGGTCCAACCCATTAACACTTGACCAAATGAGAAATATGACATGTGACAACCCAATTGACTATTAGGCCAAGTTCATCAATAATTAACTAGTTAATCGACCAGGCCCAAGCCCTCATTGGGCCATTTAGTCGGCATAGGTATCGATACCTTGCAAGGTTGACCAGAATGTGGTCGATTAGTTGAAGAATGACCATTCAACACTCAACTAAGGAAGATCTTTGAATCTAACAAAGTTGCACCACCTTGATTAGAGTATGCACCAATGACTTGTAGATAGAGATGTATCCTAACCACAAGAGGTCGATTGGAGCAGTGTAGAGCAACTCCACTCCATCGATCATAGTCTCATTGAATGTGCCGTAGCCACCTCTCTGTTGCATTAAATGCTCTAACATGTGATGTGCCTTCACATTAATGGTGTGTGCCACCTTTTGTACCACCCTTTTGCAGCTCCAAGTAGTGTGTGCCTCCTTCATATTGCCATGTCTTGTAAAGTTTGAGGAGGTGCCACCTGTAATATTACACAAAAGGGATAAGACCTAAAAGTCATCAACTAAAGACAAAAAGCCCTCTTTGCACAAGTAAAGACATTATTGACATATCAGCCACCCAAAAAAGTCTATAAATACGTCATTGCTATCATTTAACAAGGTATGCTCATTGTTATTCAAAGCCCTCACTCTACCGTTCTATTTTTTGGTTAATTAACTATTAACTTGTGAAGCGAAGTGCTTTAATCGAGAGCACCTCAACTATGCTAATATGTGTTGTTGGTTGTAAGAGACTAAGAGTCAACCTAACTTCACATAAACACTCTTTTTCCGACCTCCCCTCTGATCAATTACATTGGAACAAAGTCCATAATACTACCAAACAGTTCTTACCATCATCACTAATAAATGCTAACACACACATATATATATTAATTACCAAATTCATATATGAGACTAACGAGAAGGAAGTTTATGTAAATGGATTCCAATAATTCCTTTGTTATTGCAACTAAAATTAAAATGTGAAATATTTTAATTAACTTACCAAATAATTATTTAATAATTCAACATCACTAAACTTTAAAATCCTAGTGTCTATACTATAGAATGTCATTGAATACTATAATTTAATATTATATATTATTCATTAAGAATTTATATACCAATCGCTAAATTTCACAAAACAGTTGATTCGTATCATTTGTTTCTCAAAATAAGTAACATTAAAATCATTCCCCACCATTTCACTTAATTTATTATACTAAATTTTAACAATTCAATCTATATTTAACTTTCAAGTCTCATTGTAGTTATTTTTTCTTTCATCTACCCATCTAAGCATTAAAGTTCAAAAACCATTGTCACTAAAAATTGAAACCAACACAAAAAGAATTTTATTTTCTTTAACTAATATCCAACTTTTATTTATTTATTTATTTATAATTTAATCTAAACCACTAAATACTTTCTTAATTACAATAATTATTATTTTCTCTTGGTCATGCCAAAATGCCAATGAACATGATACAACGGCTGCTACATTCAAAGTGTGATGTCAAAATGTGCATTGATTTTAACAAAAAATTCAAATAATTCACCTAATCCCGCCCGGAGCATTTTACTTAAGAAGCTATTTGTGCATTTACCACAATACCCTCCCCCCACTCACACCAACTCCTCCACATTTTATTTATAATCCTCTTTTCTCGCTCCCTTCAGTTCTCGAGGACTGTAGCACTTCACATTTTAGCAATGGCGGATATGGCCCAGATTCAGTCGGACAATCCGTCATTGGCTCCACCTCCGTCTCAGCTGGCTGAAAACTCTACGCCGGCAACCCCGGACCCAAAGAGTAGCGATGAAGCGAGTGGTAACACGGAGAATTCTTCTGAATCCAATGGTCTTTTGGAGAAAAAATCGTCAAATCGGAAAATTGAAAAGCTGAGGAGCTCAGAAAATCACTATATCCGGCGGTCTCCGAGGTTGGTTGAGAATGCTGGAGGTGTGAGCACTAGTAAGGAGTTAAATCCTGCTGAATTGAATGGTTTTATGGAGAAATCTCCCCCATTGAAGAAGCATAAGAGTGGGAAAAAGGTTTCGTTCTTTATTGGCGAGCCGATTCCCGAGGACGAGGCTCGACTGCGTTGGCCTTGGCGGTTTAAGAACACTAAGGTATGTGTTGCAGTAATGGGATGGGATTTGAGTCTCTCGTTGTCTGTTTCTGCTACATAGCTAATTGTCACACAATGCTGCAAAATTAATTTATGTGAATGTGCTGGCATGCATGTGTGACAATGCGTACATAGGCGTACATTCTTTAGTGGTTCTCAAAGGTATGTTTGGCATATCAATTTTCTCAAACAATTGCTGTTTCACCTGAAATTGTGGTTTGCTAATTTCCATTAAGAGCATATATCTGCGTAATTCATCCAATTAGATATTGCATTTAGGAGCAATTTGGTGATATAGCAGTAAGCAAATTTGGTAGGTTTAGAGCTTGGGGAAAAAGTTTATTCGGAGTGCAACGAGAGAAAAAGGACGTGTGAGGCATAGAGTATTTGATTAGATGGGAAATGGTGTTCAGATTTCAATGTAACAGTATTAAGATGTGCCTGCAATTCCACATGACATATCTTTCATGGATATTGGTTGATTTGGAGGGTACTTTGCAAGTGGAGAATTTTATATTTTGAAGTTTCCTAATGATCCATTTCTATGTGCATGAAATGTATACGTTTGTGAATTCTCTGAATGACACTTGCTGAACTTTTCAACCATGTCTTGTTCGAGACTTCCTGGAGTAGAAAGTAGATTATAGGCACAGTGGACGACCAAATGCATGATCAAATCAGATGAGAATGATAGTTGGCCAGCTCAAAATTACATTCTCAGGAAAAATCCAGCATATATTTACATTCCTTTTGTTTACCAAGAGAAATCAAAATTACATTCTCAGGAAAAATCCTGCATATAGTTACATTCTTTTTGTTAACTAAGAGAAAAATTCAATATGATAGACAATGTTCACTCAAATATATTGCCTGAAACAAAGCTGAAAAAAACACACCCCTGTGCTTAAACTTACTGAACAACAATACATAGTTTAAATAGTTTTGGCTCTTTTATGTGTCTTTCTTTCATTTTCAATCATCTACACATTTAACAATGTTACACATCTCTCTATCTATCTCATGTAAGGCTCTTATGTAAACAGCATACATACTCATCCGCCTTTTTACCAACTTACCACTGCTTTGTTCAAAATTATCTCTAATTCTGTCTCCAAAATAACATGGCAAAGGTTTACATGCAACCTTTAATTGACACTTGAAAAGGGCTTTGCTCCACCATGTTGTCTAACAAGAATTATGCTGCAATCTTCTGCAAGCTTGAAATAGTCTACTTCACTCCTTTGCTTGTCATGCCCTAAGTTCAAACTTTCTTCAGTTGGATTGTATAATCATACTTTTCTTGCTTCTATCATGCCCATGTTGTAAACGACTATCAAAATGCCTCATTGTGTTGGAACACTCATAGTTTTTGTGTATTTCTGATTTAGTGGATTGTATTCCTTTGCATCGTTGGAAGCAGCGCCACTTCACCTATGTGAAATGGACTTAGGTGTGGAGTTGGGAGTGGGATATGTCTCCTAGTGTCTTGTTCGTAAAATATCTCTATACTATCTTTATAATGAATCCATGTCTCCTTGCCTTGTCCAAGTGTGTAGTGTTGGATGCATGTACTTTAGCTTTAGTTGAAGCCCTTTTGCTACAAGGTTACAAGCAATGAGAAAAGGTTTTGTGTTTAGTTTGACTTGATATGAAGTTTTAGATAAGAGTTGCAAAGTGTAAGTTCTATGTATTTTTACTTTGTTGCTTTATAGTAGTGGTTGAGAGTTAGTTGTGTCATATCATTATTTAAATTAAAGGGTAATTTTGATAAAAAATTCCGTTTTAGAAAATGTTTTGAGAAAAAAATGATAGCAATAAATTGGAACAGACAACAGAGGAAGTATTAGTAAAACGTTATTTCATGAAGGTACTGTACTATACTATGTGAGAACTTGAAGAATTGCCCTCCAGAAGTTATTTTATAAAAACATGACCACTTTTCCCAACATTTGATACCCAAGAAAGAGTATACAAGCACGAAAGGTTTCTTTTGTTTGAATATTGAAATTGATATATGAGTTTCTTTATTTATCTATAAATGTCAAATTAACTTAATCTTCATCATCTTGTGTTATAGGGTTTACAAAATAATGGACAATCACCAAAACATGAGTAAGTAGTATTAATATTCATTTGTAGATTTTACAAGTTAGTGTTCTTACCTTTCATCATTGAGGCGGTTGCAACTTTTGCAGGGATGATGAAGATGATGAGCTTGTTTTGAACATAAAGTGCCATTACTCTCAAGCTGAAATACTCAAAACTGTATTTGATCTTGGTGATTGTGCATGTGTCAAAGTAAGTGATGCCTTTAACATTTAGATTTATGTTAATGGGGAGCTAACTTTTTCATGATTGCTATTGATTTAATTTAGATTATGTTATTACTATAACATTCTCAACTATATTCATGTCATGTTATTTTTTCTTAATAGTGTGACGAGGAATGAAAAAGCAAACATATGCTTTAGTTATTCTTGTATTGACCTGGTTTTTTATAAGAAAAAGTGAAGTATGATGGTAATTCTTGTGTTTATTTTTTGGCTATTCTTCTCTCTAACCTGAGCGTATTACAAAGATTTCTTTGTAATATGCTTGGGTCAGAAACTTGTAAATATTAAACAATTGAGTCCGCATATTTGTTTAAGGTATCGTTTTTATTGTTTGATTGACTTGTTTTCAAATATGTAATAAAGCGTGTTTTATGGAAGTAATACCTTATGAATGCGTATAGACTTTTGAAAACATGGTTGAAAATGTGGGCATGTTTGGTTTTATTTCCAAAGTAATTTTTAGTTTTCATGCATTTTCAAAAGTTAGAAAAGTAGTTATAGTTTGAAAACAAAACATAAAATTGTGCTTGAATGTTTTGTTGGAAAGTAATGATTAAAGTAGGTATAGGGTTGAAAAGTTAGTAGATTATATTTTTTTATGTTTAAAAAGATTTATTTTTTTGCTATATATAATATTAATTTTAAAATAATAGTGGGTACACTATCTCAAATTGAATTTAAATTTGATTGATGTGATGGTAGGTTTATAAAAATTCGAAAATTAAAATAGGAATATTTAGAGTGAAAACGGTTGGAAAGTGATAATTTTCAATTTTCAAAGAGTAATGGATATGAAAAGGGTGTTTAAAACAAAAGCAAATAGGCCCTATGTTTTTAGAGAATCAAAAATGAAAAAAAACAAACACTTTTTTTTCCCCCTTTTTTTCCCAAACAAAAAAGTGTTGAGAAAATGAACCCAACACATGAAATCTTTAACCAAAACATCATTGAACTAATTCAACATGCAAAGGGTTACTATCATTTTTCTTTTTGAGATGGTTATAGAAAAGAATTGGGAAATATTTATTAGTGGAAACTTAGAGCTAAATACTAAATTATATTTTGTAGACTATGCCTTCTAAAATTCTGTTGAAGAGTTGTTTAAGATTGTGATGCTTAGCTAGGCATACTAGAATTTTGTGATGTTGGCTAGTGGATTGTGTTGTATCAACTTATATACAATTATGGTGTTTATCTTCATATTTATTTAGATATTAGTAATACCCTAAAACTTTGTGTAAAGACATGGATCGGGCTCATTTGTATCAATATACTCAAGCACTAGCCAACTAACTTATAGTGCTTAAGCTTATATTGACTAATAGGAGATAATTATAGAAAGGGTGCTACAAATGTTGTACTTAAAAATGATTGACATCTTAGTGTTGCCCATGGTCAGGGAAGAAATGGAATCGGTTCAAACCTAAACCCATTTTGAACCTACCATGCTTGAAATGGATTTTAAAACTTCAATAAGGTCTTGAAATAGGTCTTCGGTTTTAATTTTTGGAACTGAACTTCTCCTATTAAAGTATTATATGTCTTGATGTATCATGTATGTATTTGGATGGGGTGCATTAAATTTCTATGTTATATTATATATGTACTCACATATAATAATATTCTTACAAATTGGAATAATAAAGTAACATCAACAAATATTTTTATTCTTTCAAATTCTTGAAAATAAATAAATAAATAAAAATGCACATGTTAACTAACGGGTCCAATCCCTTAGGTTTTGGGTTTAGGATGGGTTGGTTCCTCATACACAAAACCATTGGCAGGTTAGGGCCTGCGATTTGGCAAGCACTTCAAACCTTACATGTTTCCACCCCTAGCACTTGGCTATTCCATGCGAATTATGTTTATAGTACTATTATACTATTTGTCAGGATCAAATTAGATTTTTACCCAATCAACATAATTTAATTGTTATGTTTTAGAATTTCAAATGTGATTATCAATTTGTTAGTGATGTGTAAGAGAAGAAATGCAAGTTGGCAATTGAAGAAAGTAAATTCATAGTGCAAAGTGTGTGTGGGTGAAAGGTGATTTTTATCCATGACCCTTACAAAATTATCGATTCATATTGATCTTATCATTAAACTAGCAACTGCCTAAGATGCCATTTACCCTTGTGCTGAGAAGTAAAAGATAACCAAGACTTATAATGTAGTTATACTATTGATCTACCATTTATGTGGGATGGGGTATTACAGTTGATCTTGGAAGACACTCCACAATTGACAATATTGATACCCTATCTCTTCAATGTCTTGCTACAAAATTTAGTTTTCGTGCACGTTGAATTATTTTAACAATTGGCTAATTTTATAGAAGGAATTATGTGAGGTTAAATACATTTAAATTGCCCAACTTTATGGGCAATTGAAATGATGACTAGGTTAGCTCATCTGTAGTGAAGGCAATCTTCTACTAGCATTACTCTTGTTGTAGCTACTACTTATCTTTCCCCCTCTTACCCTTGTCTTTCTTAATGTTGCTAGGGTCCAAAGGGAGGTCCTAATTATGTTGGGAAAATTCTAGAGTTTTTTGAGACAATGGATGGTGAAGACTATATTAGGGTTCAATGGTTTTTCAGAGCTGAAGATACGGTAACACTATTATATTTTTTATGTAGTGCTTTTCTTTTATGTACCTATTCTAATTAATTTACCTTATCAGGTAATACAAGATGATGGGAGATCACATGACAAGAAACGGTTATTCTATTCTACTTTGATGAACGACAACTTATTAGACTGTATAGTTTCAAAAGTAAAAGTTGTTCAAATAGCACCAAATGTATGTCCCAAATTTGTATGCTTTAATTGGTAATTATTTGCTATTTATCTCTTTCATTTATTGCATAAATACCATATTGCATGGGATAATTACATTTTTGATCCGTTGTTTGTTTTGCTAATTCAATTTTAGTACATCTAGTTGATCCCTCATTAAGAGGGTGTTTGGGTGAGCTTATAAGCTTCTCAAAACATCTTATCGATGTTTGAGAGCTCATAAGATGTGAAAAAGTGTTTGGTAAATTTTTTTAAAAAAGAGTTTATAAGCTCCTAAAATAAAATGCTTGGAGTTTCTCTTTTTAAAAAAGTAAAGAGTGCCTAACTAATTTTGAAAATTTTAACAAGTTAGCTTAACTTTAATCATATTAATTACAAAAATGACATTACTAACATCTTATAAGTTGAAAAATATTATTTTACCCAAACTTTTTAAGAACTTATTTTTTAAAAAAAATCTAACATCTTATAATCTCCTAAAATATCTTATAAGATGTAGGAGCTTGTAAGACTTTTTAAATAAGATTAGCCAAACACCCTCTAAAGTTCAGTTCTTTTATTTGCATTTTTACGTTGAAAGGATCATGGCCATTTGAACTTTGTTCCTACCCACATACGACTTCTTGAAAAGTTAATGGAAAGTTACAAGAACTAGATTTGTCAAAAATTGTAAGGTTAGGGACCAATTTGGATGAGCACTTCACCACAAATTAATTACTGCCAAAGATAAGTGGCTAAGATTATGATTACCTATATTGAGTTATTGTTTTATTTTATTGGTTTTTAGTTGTTCTAATATGTTGCTGATATCATTCTCTCGTAGGTTAATTTGAAAACAAATTTTATTCCACCTTGTGACTTCTATTTCGACATGAAATACTCAGTGGATTACTCAACATTCAGTACAATCGCCACAGGTAAATTGGAATTGTTGGTGTGAAATTATAAGTCAGGGCATGGTGGTCATGCCTTTTTTACAGTTTGCTATGCTCAGTTTTATCAGTTAAGCTTGATGTCCATATATTTGGTAACAGGGAAGTTATTTTTGTCGGCGGTTATACCAATTTTTTCCATCATCTTCATGACTAGGTTGTATAAGGGTACCTTTTTGAAGAGTGATGCTCATTTTCAATTTCCTATGTCTCGTTATGAATAACAATGTTTCTCCCCAGACCTAATGTAAAATCAAACATATCATAAATGGATTACTCTCTTGTTGATAATAAAGGAGGCAGACGATCGAAGTTAGAGTCATTGGATATGATCTAGACTGAAGATACATAAGGAGGTAGACTTTTGAATACTTATTGTGGATGAATGTTATACTGGTTGTGGAAATAAAGAGTTTTGGTTCCTCCTAATAACTCTATATGTGGGGTTGATTTAGATTGGGGAAAGGTGGGTCTTGATAGATTAGAAGGGCATTATCAAATTGTTCCTAGTGTTTAAATTTTCATAGTCTAATAACAGTAAGAATATGAACAAATCTTAGTTTGGAGTAGGGAAAATGCAAATATGGGGCTACTAGAAAGAAATATTTCTATTTTATCTGAAAGAAAAATGTTCACGTACTGGTGAGCTCACTTGCAACTGCTCCACGTCACACCCTGTGATGGAATGTAAACAGAGATTGGATTGCAACTCATAATTTTGGTTTTTAAACTGTAGTGATAAACTTCAAAGGCTTGGTCTGCTATAAATGCCAATAGTTTAGTTGCGGTTTCACTGCCATCTGTTTATTGTAATTTGTTCATTTCTTTCCTAGAAGTTGTTTGCGAAGTCAGTTATCACTCTTTCTACATCCTATCCACTGACACAATCATGCAGATAACAGCAGTTTGTCCTCCCTTCAACATCCTCTGACATCGTCTACCATAACCAGTGACACAATCTGTAAAACTGGCACCAAAAGTCCTGCAGATGAAAATTCCAGTAACGAGATCTGTAAATCTGAGCTAGCATTATTGGATATGTACTCTGGTTGTGGAGGAATGTCCACAGGGCTGTGCTTCGGAGCTAAAGCAAGTGGCATAGATCTTGTGACGGTAATACATCAAGAATTTCAGTTTAAATTTCACAAATACCATCTTTTTCAAAACTCGCTCTGGTATTTGTTAGCAAATGACTTCTTTTCACCTATGAAAGAGATGGGCTGTTGACATTGATAAAGCAGCATGTGAAAGCTTGAAGCTAAACCATCCAGAGACACAAGTGTGTATTTTAGTTGTCTTTCACTTTGAAGTCTCTAAGTTTCTCGGAAGAATTTTTAGTTTTCAAGTGTCTCCTTCTTGAACAGATTAGGAATGAGTCTGCAGAGGATTTTCTTGACTTGTTGAAGGAATGGGACCGCATGTGCAAACGATATGGTAGCCATGAAGAGAAAGAACTTAGATCAAGGATAATTAGAGAAGCTGATGTAGATAAACAATCAAAAACGGATCGCAAAAGTTCTTCTGAATATGAAGTGGAAAAGCTAGTGGATATATGTTATGGTGATCCTACTGAAACAGGCAAGCGGGGGCTAAAGTTTAAGGTGAATGTTTACTCATAAGAGCTTGAAAACATGTGTATGCCCTATTAAAATGACAAAAGCAGCATGTTAATTTCATAGTGATATTTAATATGGTAGCATCCTCTGACCTTCTGATACTTTTGCTAGTCAAATTAACAATACCTTCCAGGTGAAGGCTTCACTTGATTTGTAGGGAAGAGAAATGATGGTTACAAGAAAGCCTAATATGGGACACAAAATAAAGGAATTGCTATATTCCATGCAACCTGCTTAATTCTTTTGCACTAAATTTTTGATGATATGGGCCATTCAAAATTGATCTTTTTCTTTTTCTTTCCCCATTTTTGGTGGTAAGTGCTGAAGTTATTCACCACATTTATAAAACAAGCAAAGCAGACACTTTTAGTCATTAAATCATGAGTTCATTTAAGCTCATCTACCATTTTATAGATTTTGGAACTCCAACATGTGCCAATCTGAGTATGCTTTATTGCCTACATGATGTTTAGCCTGAAACGTCTGCAATGCTGCTTCTTATTTAATCATGTCATTATACAACTTCAACTATTTTTTGCCATCATTACTTTTAGGTGCGCTGGATTGGATATGGCCCAAGTGAGGATACATGGGAGCCATTTGAGGGCTTGAGGTGTGTTGTATTGGATATAATCCACAGCGTTTAGTTATATAATGAGAATTATCTCACTGATGACTTTCTTCTGCTCTTCTTTAGCAATTGCCGGGAGCGGATACGAGATTTTGTACAAAAGGGAATGAAAGCAAAACTACTACCGCGTCCAGTATGTTTGATCTGTATATGTAGCATACTCACCTGCCGTATCCATTATGTTTGATCTGTGTAGAATATTTGGGGAAAAATAATCAGTGTTTTGCTAGTTGATGTATTTCGCATTAAACATTGTGGGGCTGAAACTAGGTGTGAAGCATATGATTTTCTAACAATCTTTCCATGCAAGAGTATAATCATAAAAATCCTGAAAAAGTTAAAAGATGCCATAGCTGAAAAATATTGAAGAAAATAGAGGCCAATAGATGATAAAAAAAGGTCTTTGTTTGTTCTCATATTTTTCCTGTTGCACAGATGAATGAGAAGTGGGTAGGAAGCTTCAGGACAGGATTGCCCCAGATATTGATTGAAAACACTGTTTAGATGAAGTTCTTCATGTTGAAGTATTGTGTATTATATAGTGACTGCGTGTCGTGAAATAATGATTCCATTAAAATTTGCTCCACACGGTATTGATTTGTCACAGGGAGATGTTGCTGTAATTTGTGGTGGTCCCCCATGCCAAGGAATCAGTGGGTACAACCGGTTCAGAAATGTTGATTCTCCTCTTGATGACGACAGAAATCTCCAAATTGTAGTTTTCATGGATATTATTGATTTCTTAAGGCCAAAGTTTGTTCTAATGGAAAATGTCATTGACATCCTGAGGTTTGCCAACGGCTGTCTAGGAAGATATGCTATAAGCCGTTTGGTTCGCATGCATTACCAGGCAAGGCTTGGGATTATGGCTGCGGGTTGTTATGGTCTTCCTCAATTTCGCTTGCGTGTTTTCTTATGGGGTGCTCATCCTCATGAGGCAAGTATTCTCAATTCTTTCAATGGCAATTTTGCTTTCATTTGGTGATGAAACTCATACAAGATTGAAATTGTTGCAGAATGATATCATATTAGTCACTTGTTCGTCTTCTCACTCACAAGTCTAAAATTTCCTAGATGCTCCACCTCAACATGTATCTAAAATACATTCTGCCTATTTTCTTTTTGTTGTTAATTTCTCCACCTCTATGAGTATATAAATTGACTTGAGATAAAAATGTTTGGCATCGTGGTATTTCATTTTCTCTCACTCCATTGCTCCACCATATCCCTTGCCTCCATTTTGTTTTATGAAAAAAGGATAGATTCATAGAAATTTCTAGAGCCTTCTCACTTATTGATTTTTCTGAAAGCCACAGTTTCACTAATTATTCTTTTTCTCGAAAGCAAAAAGAGCAATAATATGGTTGCACGTTCTGTCATATTAAATGAGCAAACTGAATGGAATTTCTGTTAGTTGATGAGTTTGGTAAAGTCATTTGCTGTACCATATGCAAACTAAATTAATGGGTTAAATTTTGGTTAGTGTGGTACAGTTTTTGGTTCTACCAAAATTTATAGAAAAAGGTTGGGGTGAAATATGTATAATATACAGTTAATAATGCATATTGTAATGCAGAATTAATATATTTTATTATTTTCAATAGTTCTTCGTGTCATCTAATAAGTCCATAAGACACATATAAATAAACAATGGGTTTGGTGAGTTAACCAAAGCTAAAATTCAAACCAAATACTAAGTTTTTGAAAGATTAAAACTTTTGGTATGGTTCAGTTGATTAATTGGTGCAAGGATGTCTTAATTCTACTCATAGCCATTCCTCACAACGTCTTTGATGCATGTCCTCTTTCTGTTCTTGTCATAAAGTTAATTATTCACCACAGATGCGTGTACCAAAATGGTAGATATTTTCCTCGGAGTTATGCGATGATTACATGCCAAAGGTAGGGTGTTATGCTGTGCTTGCAGAAATATATTCTCTATATGTGTCTATATATTCGATGTTCTCTTTTTACCATTCATTATATGTACCAAGCATCCATCCAACCAGGAAAGGCTTTACATTCATCCAATGCTTGCCTCGAGATTGCTGTGGTTCATCTTTGTAGCCAAAGAGACACATTTTGCTGTCTTCATGGAAGGTTCTGCATTTTCCGTTTAAATTTATTGAACTTGTGTGACTGCTCTGGCAGGTACTGCCTCAGTTTCCCCTTCCTACACATGATGTGGTGATCCAATATGGATTTCCTACTGATTTCGAGGTGGTTGACATTTTCCTCATGTGACTGTGGTTAAGTAATGAATTTCTATTGCTAATCTATTCCCATTTTGCAGCGCAATGTTGTTGCTTATGATGAAGGACAGTCTCGGAATCTAGAAAAAATCATCGTTCTCAGTGATGCTATTTCTGATTTGCCTCCTGTACTTTTCATCTACTTGTCACTTTGGTCCAGTTCTTCAATACACAGTTTGATTCATATTTCCTTTCTATTTTAAGGTTGCAAATGATGAGAAACGTGAAAAGATGTCGTACAAAAAGGAACCTGAAACTGAGTTTCAGAAGTACATCAGAGCAGCTAAATGTGGTAGGACACCTGGCCGTTGACATTTCAAATTTACTATGGCATGTAACTATAATCTGCTGCATATTACTTGTCCTAGAAAAATTATCTGATAGGACATATCTGTTAATGTGATACACACGCCATTGCTCTTTTTTTACTTCATTTCATATGGTCCTCCAGAAACACTTGGCTGAATGAATTTTTGCATTGCATTTTATTTACTGATAGTGCTTCATGTTCCATAAATAGCCATGGCTGAAAAACTGACGAAGCTTCGTAAGTATGGTGTTGATTTCTTAGAGAGATGGCTAAATGATTTGTCTGTGTGCAGTCAACCTATGAGGTCACTGTACATTTGCATTTTCATTCCTAAGAAAGAAGTACTGCATGTGAAAGCCAGATTTTTCTTATCTTGGCTTGGGTTTTTGGCAAGGTTCAATATTTCATTTGACTAGCCAATCAGGAGCAGTAGCTTAGTTTGTTTTAAAGACCTCATAAAGAGGCAGGCTTCTGGGGATCTACTTAACACAAAGTTCCAAATAGCTAAGCACATTCCAAATACCCATCAACTATTAAAGCAGTTAGTAACAGATATGGTGGAATCGCCAATCCCCGAAAAAGAATTTGTGTTATTAACATGTCTTCATGCATCTTGTATGTTTGCACAAGCAACATCATGAATATTCATCTGGAATCAACCTAACAAATGTTTGGGATATGAGCTTTTTGAGTCACCTTGAGTTGAATTTTGAGAAGATCAGTGATCTTGAGTCAGAGCCAAAACCGAAATTTTGATTCACTAGTGAAGGAAATTTTGGTATTCAAAGTGCACATGGCAAAACTGAATTTGATCCTAGTCATAGGCCAGGGTAAATTAATAGTTAAAAATTAGCAATTTAGAGGGTAAAACTTGTGAATTAGGACTTGGCTCACCTATTTGGATTTTGGGTGATGCTACAATCTAAAGTACTAACCCCAGCCCAGGGCTTTTTGGGGTTGGGGTTGGGAGGGAATAAAAAGACTTATGGTATCTTTAAGACTTTAAGAGCTTGGATTTGGACAAACTTCTTTTTTCTTTGTCTCAAGTTATGACAGGTTCACCTTCCTGTGGCACAAGGATGCGCAAGAATCTTGTTCTCCATGATCATCTGCCTCATCCTTTGGGTGATGATGACTATATGCGAGCTTGTAAAATACCAAAAAGGAAGGTTAGTTCAGTAAGATTTTGTGCACTATAATAGGCTTCCTGGTGTTGATTCTGTACTTCACTCCACAGGGTGCAAATTTTAGAGACCTCCCGGGCATTGTTATTGGACCTGACAATGCAGTTAGGCGAGCAGAGGACCAAGATTTGATGCCATCTGGAAAGCCATGGGTAATATCTAAGTTGTATTTAATCTATTAGCTAGAAACTCATCTCAACATTATTTCCAAAATTTATCTGAAGTGAATATTTTATCCTTTTTGTGTTAAAATTAGTTAGTTTGCTATTGAGGTCTCATTTCTTGTGTCAAGTATAAATGATTTGTGGCTGGTTATCTCATCGATTGAACATAACATATTTAAGTGGCACATTTACTAATGTCACTTAAATTGTGGTTGGAGATTTAAGGGTTAATTATTAAGTGGTTATCCAAACAGGATGGATAAATTTCTTCTCCCTAGTATTTTTTGGCAATATTATATCTTCCTTCACACTCGGGCAATATGAACTGCCAGCTTGCTTTGAGATTTGAAATATAAGAACTCTAAACATCACCTATTTTTTTTTTTTTTTACCAGTTCCATTTATTTTTGTTTGCTTTCTAAAACCAGCATGGGACTATTATTACTATAGCATTTTGTGATGAATATGACACTTTGACATGCTCTTCCACTTTGTTCCTACCATCATCAGGTGCCCGATTATGCCATTAATTTCCGTGATGGAAGGTCCACAAAGTGAGCTTACTTGACATGGAAGCAGTTTACTGATATTCTTCCTTATTTTTGTAAATTAATGAGGTCTTTTCCCTTTCAACTGAAAAATGCAGACCATTTGGAAGACTCTGGTGGGATGAGACTGTACCAACTGTCTTCTGCTTTCCAGATCCCCACATGCGGGTCAGTATCTTTAGCCTTGTTTCTTTTATTTGCTTTGGGGGTGAGAACAACCAGAAAATGCAGCTTATTTCAGCATCATTTATCCTCAATCCAGGCCGTTTTACACCCCGAACAAGACAGGCTCCTCAGTGTACGTGAATGTGCAAGGCTACAAGGCTTTCACGACCACTACAAATTCTGTGGAAAACTAAAAGAAAGGCAAGTATTCACTCAGTTTTCTGCTATCAAGCGTCAATAAAATCATTGCTTATTGGCAGCAATGAGGATCTTTTATGTGCTACTTCGGTTGGGTACTATTTAGACGGCTGCAACAGCATTTTCACAAAAAAAATCAGCCGTAGTATTTTCATAATTGCTGATGTATTTGATTTTCTCGATTACTGTCTTACTAACAGATACCGTCAAGTGGGGAATGCTGTAGCAGTTTCAGTTGGACGTGCGCTGGGATATTCATTGGGTATGGCAGTGCAGAAGCTGAGTGGAGGTGAACATCTAATGACTCTTCCCCCAAACTTCTCCCATTCCACAACTGTTCAGTTGCAATCTTCACTTCAGAAGTTTGAGCAGTAAATCATTCATTGTTGTTCTGTATATTAGACTGGGAGATTGGTGTTTCTCTCCCAAAATTTCTTCAACTGTGTACTAGAATGCAGCCTGTAGTCTGGGCTGCAAATAAGTTATTTGCTAAATTAATAGCCGCAGGCCATCTATGATGGACCGATTCTGTTGCTTCCTATCCACTATTGTTCTTGGTTAGGAGGGCAAGATGTTATTATCATAAGCCTTCTAATCAAAGAATTTGGATGAATTGAGAGAAGCACATTGAGCCATTTAATAATTCTCCAAACCTTGATGCTTAGGCATAAACATAATGTAGTACTCTATTCTTGTGAGAATGTAAAAAATCGTGTTATTATCGCTGTCTGACCTTTGAATTCAATCATTCCAGATGAATTGTCGAGTGGTCTGCAGTCCAGTAGTATAAGTCTCTCACATGATGTGCAAGGTCAGGAGTTCGAGTCCGAACGAGTTCTGATATGTGTGGGTGTGTATAAATTAAAAAAAAAAATTCTAGATGAATTTAGTGTGGTATGTTAAGTTATTTAATGATTTTCTTGCATCTTATTTTTAAGTAATTTTTCTAAAATATTTCCATAGTATCTTTTAATTCCTATAACTATAACTTCTGCTTAGCTCAATTCAACTACTACCACTTTATTTTATTTTTTTATATATCTATAAATTCGTGTAAATCTATCAAAATTATTTTTAAAAAATATGGTATTTTATTAAAAAAAACAATCCAAATAAGCTCATTATGCTCCTCATTTCACTTGATCACATCATGAAAGCAAGCTTATGCCTTAAGCTTAGAGTGTAGCACATTAACTTCTTAATTTATGCAGTTTTCTTAGATGTATTATTCAAATGATGAGTGCCATATTGTTTCTTTGGTGTACTTATTATTGGAGGATTAATTTTAAACACAATGTTTATATTTTGGATATTCCTTAAACAATGGATTCCATTTGTCACAAATTTATAATTCTTCAATTTATTGAAACTTTGATTATTAGAAAAACTATGTGTAAAATGTTGCAAAATTTTTTTGAGTTGAGATACCTTAAGGACTACTAACTAGAAAAAAAAATCATAATTGACCATTAAAATATGTAAAAGTTAATTTAAATTTTTAATTTGAGAAAGAAGTGTTGAAAATGAAAGCATAAGCCCATAATTACCAAAAAAGCCCAAATTGCTATGTGCAGTGGGCTAAGCCCATAGGCCCAACCTGTGAGACCCGAAATCGGTGCATTTACAAACCTATCCCTACAATTAGCAGAAACTCTGTGTGGCAGCCAAGGCAATTTCGTCAAACCAAATTTAACGGCTCTCTTCAGAATATAGCCGTTAAACCTCTTTCGAGCTCTGCTGTAAAATAAAAAAATTCACACAGATTTGCTGAAAACCCTAATCGCAGAATTGAATGAACATATAAACCCCTCGTTCAACTGATTACCGGAAAGTCAATCATCCAATCAATCACATCTCTCTCCCTCTCCCTCTCCCTCTCCTCCCTCTTGCCTTCGTTCTCTGTGGTTATACGGGAAATCTCTCAGGCTCTCTTATTTTGTCATTTTAATTACTTGTTTGATTGTTTGTTTAGTTCAACTTAATTCTGTCTTGAGTTGATTCTTTAACAGATTCTTTGTTTTTGCAGGCTTCTTTTTTCCTTCGCTTTTGTTCTTTTTTTTTTTTTCGGGCAGGGAATTTTATTTCTGTTTCTGTTAAATCACTCTCGCATAGAGTAGTAAAAATCTGACGCATATATACGGTTTTTGGTTATTTTTTTGCACTTGTGTGTTTGTGTGTGTGCTTTTGTGCTAACGTGATGGAAACAGGAATGATTAACTCGTCTGCATCTTCAAACAAAACTCAATCGCGATGCCCACTTCAAGAACAGTTTCTGCAAAGAAGAAATTCGAGGGAAAACGTATGTTTTTATGTGATAGCATGTGTTGATTTTAAATGTTAGGTGGATTTCAGTCGTTGAATAATTTGGTTCTTGGTTTTCCAATATGGTTTTATCAGCTCTCTCAAGTTGATCTGGTTGATCTTAAACCTGTCCTCTATGATGTCTTTACTTGGTGATTCTTAGTTCTTACCTTTCAATGATGTTTGGCTGGTGATTGTCTACAGTTGGATCGTTTCATACCAAATAGATCAGCAATGGACTTTGATTATGCGCATTACATGCTTACTGAAGGTAAGAAAGGTAAGGAAAATCCAGCTGTGAGCTCTTCTCCATCCAGAGAGGCGTACAGGAAGCAGCTGGCAGAAACCTTCAACATGAACAGGACTCGGATTCTGGCTTTCAAGAATAAGCCACCGACCACGGTGGAGGCTATTCCAAATGATTTTTCATCGGCTGCTCACCAAGTGAAGCATGCCAAGCCCCGTAGGCACATCCCCCAGGTTGGTGCCATTTTTTATCTGGGGATTTTTGAAAAAGAAAAGCATTGAGCTTGATTGGATATTTAGATAGAACGATCTTGAAATAAGCGCCAAATTGTTGACACCATCATTGTATATCTTTATGCAGACTTCAGAGCGGACTTTGGATGCTCCTGACCTTATGGATGACTACTATTTGAATTTACTAGATTGGGGCTGCAGCAATGTTCTTTCCATTGCTCTTGGAAACACTGTATATCTATGGGATGCTTCTGATGGGAGTACCTCTGAACTTGTTACTATCGATGAAGAATGTGGTCCAGTGACCAGTGTCAAATGGGCTCCTGATGGAAGGCATATTTCAATTGGGCTGAACAACTCTGAGGTCCAGCTATGGGACTCCACAGCTAATAGACTGGTGCGTACCTTTAGTTGTTTATATCTTGGCAATTATTTTGAATCCTCTTTCCAATTCATTAATGCTAAATCTATTGTTTCTGCAGCTGAGAACTTTGAGAGGCGGCCATACATCACGAGTTGGTGCTTTGGACTGGAACAATCACATTTTGACTACAGGCGGAATGGATGGTCAGATCATTAACAATGATGTAAGAGTGAGGGCTCACATTGTTGAAACTTATCGAGGACATCAACAAGAAGTTTGTGGGCTTAAATGGTCAGCCTCAGGCCAGCAGTTGGCTAGTGGTGGAAATGATAATCTCCTCCATATATGGGACAGATCCATGGCTTCCTCAAATGCTCCAACACAGTGGCTCCACAGGCTTGAGGACCATACAGCTGCTGTTAAAGCACTTGCATGGTGTCCTTTCCAGGGCAACTTACTGGCCTCCGGTGGAGGTGGAGGTGACAGGTGCATTAAGTTCTGGAACACGCACACCGGTGCATGCTTGAACTCAGTAGACACGGGCTCACAGGTCTGTGCTCTTCTGTGGAACAAAAATGAGCGTGAACTGCTTAGCTCTCATGGTTTTACGCAGAATCAGCTCACTCTCTGGAAATACCCTTCAATGGTGAAGGTAGCAGAGCTCACTGGCCATACATCTAGAGTTCTTTTTATGGCTCAGGTACTGATTATATCTCATGAAAATTCAAATCTTGCGGCCTGTTATCTCTCAACTTTTCTTGATTTGTTTCTCCTTGTTATCATGTATTACAGAGTCCAGATGGATGCACAGTTGCATCTGCAGCAGGGGATGAAACTCTTAGGTTTTGGAATGTTTTTGGGACACCTGAAGTGGCTAAGCCTGCACCAAAGACAACAGTAGCAGAGCCATTTGCTCACTTGAATCGTATTAGATAATTGGCCATGGAGAGTGCATTGGTGTCTATATTTCAAATTGAAAGCAAACCCATCTCACATGATGCATGCGTACTTTCTACCTCTCAAGCAATCCAAGGTAATATAAATAAGGCATACACATTTTTAATCCTTAAATATTCATTATTGTGATTTTCTGCAAGTGCAAGTTAACAGATGATTCCCCAGGGTAGTTCTTTTTCTAAAGTTTTCCCATCTCCAACACGAAGAGAGCATCTGAGGAACGACAACTGCTCAGCAAGCTGTTAATAATACAAATCTTTACCATATTTGTTTTATATTCTGATAGTGTGCTGTATTTGAAGTGTAAGTTTTTGTACATCAAGCTTTGTTAGTCGGTTTTTTTAGTTTCAAAGTTGTTAGCGGGTCACAGATAGTGACAAATATCTCTGAAATTTGTACCAATTCAGTTGTGTTTACAATGCAGTGAAGCCCTCCATACCAGCTTGTGTCGGTGTGCCCTAGTGCAGTTTGCTTTGTCACAAAATATATCCAAATTAACTTGCATATATTCCTGAGAGTCCGTTTTTAAAAGAACTGGTCAAGAATCACCAGTCTATTCCAGTTCCTAAATTTGCCATTTGGGTGCAATCAACTGTCAGATATAAACTTTACACCTTTAATCATTGATCACTAAACTCTGCTGTTTCCCGGCCCCATGGATACATAAAGCATGAAGAAGTATGGCCTTGATATTGAAAATCTAAACCATAAATTCAAACTTAAACCTGGAACTCAAATTGATCTGAAGATAAGGGAGAGAAACATATGTGCAATATGAAAAAATTTAGACAATCTCGAACTGAGAAGTATTTGTACTAGTGTTGACAAAAGATAACAGAAGCATATCCTTCATTGAAATTGCCTAATACTCTACCCACAAAATAACCCCAAGCTCCAATGACAATATGGTGGTTACGTGAACTGCCGCCTCATGTAAGTGTCTTCATGCACAAAGACAGGACCCTGCGCATTCTGTGCAGGAGGAGGAAATTGAGGCTGTCCCATAGCAATGTCACCTTGAGTAGGAGGCAGAGATGCAACCAAAGGATCATTTCTGTTCTTTTCCGAAATCAAGGTGAGATAATAGATGATCCCAAGAATGACACTGGCAAGTGATAAGACAGCAGCTCCAGCAAAAACGCCTGGTTTTACAACGTAGCAGTAGTAATTGCCAAAGTACAAGTTCTCTTCACCATGCTGGTCATTGAGAGCTGCACCCGTTAGCAATAGCAGGAATGCTATAACAAATGTAAACCTGCAAAGTATACCATTAGAAAGAACTTGCACTTAGATACACATCCAGAAGGAGGCAGCATCTAATGGTTGCAGCAAAGATAACAAAAAAAAGGGCTCCTTGATTGAAGAACCAATCAACCATGTAAACAATAACTCCATATAGCAAAAGTAAGAAAGGTCAGAGGAGCTAGAACAATAGAGTAAGCATGAGAATTGTATCCTCTGAGTGGTGGCGAATGTTTATCAGTTTGTTCGCAGGAAATATGGTTACCATATATTTATCAGTTCAAATGAACAAACTGAGATACATTTGTTGCATGTCAGATAATTAAGGAAGAGTAAAACAGGTATGGGATGACTTGAACGCAAAATCAAATATGCTTCACAATCTCTAATCATTTTGGGTTGACAGCTCAAGTTAGTTTGTAAAGCATGCACCTAGGTATAATATTATACAAGAGTATTAGATGGTGGATTTTTAAGGAATTAATTACCAGGAAACAACAAAGCAAACAAGTGCCAGAGTCCAATTAGAGTTGGATTGATGAGGGCCTTTTCTGCAACAAATGCATCCAGTTGCAACATTGATGATAATTTGAGCAATCATAAGAGCGACAGCTGCAGTTAATCCAAGGCCCAGGGCCGGACTCCGTGGATATATGCATTCAGCAGGAGAGGGAAATTGGACTTGGTCACCCTGCATAATAACCAAGCATTGAACCATAGCTAGATCAAAAATTCAAACAAGAAAAGATTTTGCCTGACTGGGAATTAACACCACCCATCTCATGGGGTTGAACACAGGAAACCTGCCATAAACTTAAATATAATTTAAAAGAAACTGCTATCCTAAGATCATTTTTTATTTTTTCCCTCTGCAGGTTGGTTATAATCATAGTCACACATTTATATGTACAACTCAACTTCAGTTTTCAGACTATTGGAAGAAAGAATTTCAGAAAAGTAAAGAAACCTTATTGGTCTGTACTAAAATCATAAGAAGTTGCTTACTTATTCAACAAACAAATTTCTGCTGGCAACAGCATCTGTATGAGATTCAAAACAATCAAGTCCAGAGGCTACATAAATTCACTCTTGCAGGACTTGAAACAATGAAGCCTAGAGACTACATAAACTCACATGCCCTGTTAAGGTGTCCTTTGAGGTCTATTTGAAAATGGATAGTGAATTAATGAACAATGGCCATTTACATATAGCTTTTAGAGACTACATCTTGACAATCTTACCTAGAGGTGGATGAAAAAAATGATGATGGACAGAGGGATGCCTTGTCATTGCAAAATGTGACTAAGCAATAGTCTTCCGGATTGGAAAAGGTTATGGGAATGAAAACAGTGTTTTTAGTCACTGAATGTTCACTCTCAATGGTCTTTGAGTGCTATGGGCTACTCGTATGTCACTGAGTTTCAGTGCGCTCGGAGAATCAGGTGATCAGTGAATTAAAATGTGACACAAAGTCCACTTAGAATACAACCCCCCCGGTCAGATGTTTTCCCAAATCTACTTGATAACATTTAGTGAACTATCACAAAGGCCATTCTCATTCTCCGTTCTGCTCTTACAATCAAATAAATATGCATGCCATTCTTCATTTTCAAGAATATTTGCATCTAACCAATAAGAAAAATGTAAAAGCTGCTCAGACAGAATTGCTGGCAACTGAGATTGGTAAAGAACTTAGCATTTGGTATTTATTTTACCCTATGCAGCTATGCAAGAAAGGTATATATTATCACAGGTAATGCAGTTTCAATTTATACAAACTATATCCATTAATGGCTGTCCTAATTGCGAAATAGGTCACATGAGGAAATCAATCCTAAAATATTCACCACAAAAAAGGTATAACAAATTAGCACTTGAGTGCTATTCTCAGCAAGAAGTAGGTACTCCCTTCAATTAAGTAGGTAAAAGTATATGCCTTTTGGTTTGATGCTAGTGATGCTAATATTTCCGTAAACAGAGCCTTTTACCATACAGACAAAAGATTATCTTTTTAAGGAAATCTTTTTTTAAAAAAAGAGAAAGAAAGAAAGAAAAAACAACTGGAATAAGCTAAAATGCATTCTTTATCCTCTAACCTAAAATCCCAAAAAAATGAAAAAATAAGAACATTTTCTTCAGAAAAAAACAAAAACTAAAAAAGTGAAAAGGCTTACACTAAGCTCCAAACTACACAAGAATGAATGAATATGCATCTACATACAGACAAAACAGAAAATATCTGATTGATTAAACAATAGAACTAAATCTCCAGCAAGCATCATTCATTCTGCATACAAATACCTTAATCCTCTTAGCCTCAGCAGCAAAACCTGTAGCAGCAGACAGCAGCCCCAAAAACCCCACAACACAGCACACTACAATCACCTTTCTCTCCATTCCTTCTCTCTCTCTCTCTAGAACTCTCTCCTTTCTCCCTCTAAAGGGGTGCTGAAACACTGAAAAAGACTGTCTATTTGCCTTAGGAGAAGGATTATTTGGCCTGAGTTTGTTGAGCAGAAGTGTAAGAATGAAGAAAGTAATATAAAAGAAGGATTTTTTTGAATTCTATGCCAACTGAGATTTCAGATAGAGACTCAACTCTTCCTCTTAATTATTCTCTTATGTTACTTCATCGAAGTAGTGAGTGGGCCCTTTGGCCCCTTCATGATGGATTTGAAAAGGGCAAAATTGGAAATGTGTACCATCTTGACCTTTTGATTTTATTTTATTATGCTTGTGAATGTGGTTGGAGTTGAGCTGTAATATTAAATTTTTCATAACTTTATATTAACTTTAAGATTATATATAAAGTTTATTTAATTATTGAAAAATCAATTTTGTAGTCAATAAGCTTGACATAAAAATTTGAAATTTTTTAAATATATTTAATCAAATTTTAATTAAATTTTAGTTATGTAAATCAAGAGATAGGAAGAAAAAGATCAAATACATTTTTATGAGTTGATATCGAGTCAAATTTCCATTTTTAATACTAAACTTTTATAAATTGAGACACCTTTTTTTTCCTTCTTTATTTTTCTAGCACCCCTTATTATAAAAAGTATCCTTTTCTTTTCACTTTATTCCAAACTATTTATTCCATTGTTGGTTTGCAAACCATGTTATTGACAATTTTAACATAAATTATTGTGACGTGACATTAAATTATGAATCGAAATTTAATATTCTCAATAGTAAAAAAAATATTACTAAATAAATATCAAATATCTTTTTTGCTATAATCAATAGCAAAAGCATAAAGCAAGAAATTACATATATCATAAAGCAAGAAATTTAAGTGAAATAGTATTAATAATTTAGTGAAGCTTCCACAATAAGAAAATTCAACAGATTAGGATGTCGGCAATATTAATATTAATTTAAAGCTTCTTAAAAAATAATTTTTTAAGCCGCTCTCAAATTGAATTAAGATCATATTTATTTATCATGGGGTATGAAAAGAGGATACATGATCGAAAAACTATGTGCCAACATGAAGTTTATAAGCTTTATAAATAAATAATGTGACATAATTTTCTTATTTTTCAGTAAACAAAATCCGCTAAATATAAGAAATAAATAAAGTTACGTTACTTGAAGATTAAATTTTTAGAGGTCCATAATTTTTTATCAAACTTTCAACTTTTGCTTAGTGTTACAAAAAATATGTTGGGACTTGGGATGGAAGAATCAGCTGAGGAAATCCGCAGAGGTTTTTACTGAAGGCCATAAACTAGCAAAGCTCCAACTCCACCAATCCCAGCTAAAAGGCCAATGATGACTCCAATGGGCAGCCCTCCCCCAAGGGCTTTTCCTGTCTTAACATCATATCTTGCAAATCTCTTCTTTGGAGCTCTGCATTGTGGGCAGGAATAGTCATCCGGCTGTGTTCAAGTTAAGAGCCAAACAAAGATATTCTTGTTAGAAACATATATCGCTAAGTAAGTAGATTATGTACAAGGGACAATGTGTTGATAAGATAATCATCAAACTAGTTTTACATTGCAAATGTTTGTCTAAGCAACATGTTTATGGTCCAGCAACCACAACAATAACGCTTTAGTTTTTACGAAAATAAACGACACAAAAATTAGATGGTTCACTCAAATCAGGTTATATTGCCGGGCGAAAGATAGTAGGATTTTGATTAATACTCTGAAAGAGATACATGTGGGAGATTATAGAGTGTCTTCATGGATTTCGTCCACATATTTTTCCGAAGAAACCGAAGAAACAGTTCTATTTAAAGGAGTAAACAAAAGGGATAGAATTAAAACAACGTAGTAGTTACACTTTATCTCTAACAAACAAGTCCCATATCAATCAAACTAGAAGCTCAAATTCCACTGGCATATGACTTCTAAGAAAGGACACTATAACAGTGAAGGGAATAATTGTGATTCAGCATGGGGGATGGTGGGTAGTTTGTCATGTGAGGAAGGCATTTCCAACTTGTGGGTGGATATGGTGAGGAATCAAAGTAAACTATATCCTCTGCAGCCCAAAAAAGGTCTTGGACAGATTCTTGACAATAGGACCATCTGTGTTGGAACAAACCAAGTACTGATATATTTGTGTCTGTCAAAAGACTCAAACACTCTTCAGGATTGCATTTGGAGCCTTCAACACAGTATCAACAACTAAAACTGAAGTTTTTGCTTTCGTTCAAACTAACTTCTCTATCTGTTAAATACTTTAGCATTTCAAGTTAATGTGTAGATGGAAGTGAAGAAAAGAAGAAATCTTACTTGATCATCAAAAGGCTTTTGCAGGGTGTATATATATCCACAATCAAGGCATATGTGAGTAGCACGGGCCTGAAATATGTTATAACCCCTTCACCTTAGCATTTAGGTGAAGTCACAGAATATACACACAAGAAAAAAGCAGTGAGAAACTAGGCCTCGCCTTTTGAGCCTCAGTTAATTTTCTCCCAAAGGCAGGAGGTGCTGGACGCTTGGTAAGCCTTTTGACATCCACTTCTGCGCCTCTGTGTGATGAGGACATTGACAGATTATTAGCCACAAAAAATCCTTGAAGTAATTCTTAAGATCTTGGAATCATGGGATATTTAGTATTTAGTTTTTTTGTTTTCATTAGTCAGAACCCTGGCTTGACATATTCTTGCTCATTGTAATGTGAAGTTAATGGCTCATCCAAAAAGAATAGTCCAGGTGCTAATAACTGTCAGTGTGCAATGACCAAGAAAAGGTGTCTGGAGAAAGCAAAGACAAGGAAAAACAAGATGCCAATGGCAAGAATGTTGGAAATTAAAGTTAAAAAAGGAGAGGAATCTAAACTGTAAAGGAATCAGATACAAGAAATTGACCTGCTTACAACAAAGTACACGGAATCTGGCTTGGCTTGAATAGCAGTTTTTGTGAAACCAAGCTTATCAGCTGGCCAAAGTTCATCTCCAAAGAAGCTGCTAGTATAGAGTACTTGGTCCCCAGCCTTGAGTCCTGCTTTTGCAGCATTTCCACCGCCTTCCACAGCCTGAATCAAAATAACCCTTTAAAAATTTATTGAAACCATACTGATGATGATGATGACCAACCCATTTTCAAACATAAAGCCAAGTTTTTTTCAAGGTATTGTTCCATCGACATGCATTTTTGGAGACTTTTACTCTTTGAAAAAGACATCTCGAAGGAAGAGTAATGCAGAATATCTTATATTTAGACCTTATTTTCCTCGAGGAAAATGTGAGGACAAAATCAGGTATCATCCCATGTTAAGCCAGTAACCAAGTATCAGCAACATATAGTCTTGCTGTATTTCAATACCTACCAAAAACAATAAGAATGTATGCTATACCATTGGCGTAATACTTACAGTGATGACCACTCCACCACCTTGCTTTTGGCCTAAAGTCAAGCCCAATGGCTTGTCAACTTCAACCTCAATGTTCTTCGCAGCACCAGCAGTTCTGGCTGCTATCTCAAGCCCTCTTTTCCTCACACTTCCTACACTGCTAATACTCTCAGCAACCAAAGAACTGAAGACAACCCTTTTGGCATCTTGAAGCGACAGCCCTTGGAAACTGGTTTTCTGTTAACGACCATACAAGAAGTTCAAGAATCAACCAGAAAAGTCAAATGGCATCTTCCCAAGAATTCCAAGAAATGTTTTACAATGGCAAAGAACCACACTGAGAAAGAACAGATACCTGAAACTGAGGAGTTAAGTAATTTGAATCGTTTCTGACAGAGAGATTTCTGCCGAAAGCAGCTGTGCAGGAAGAGGCTGCACCAGCAGCCATAGCTGATGACATTTGTGTGTGTGTGTGTTTGTTTCTGTGAATTGCCAGAGACTCAAAAATTGTTTGTTGGAAGATCTTTTAGCGGCTTGGATTGGATCTCTAGATAACTTAGGAGAGCCACACGCCCTTTGAATCAAAGGACCAACTGACCACAAGAATGTGAACACATCACATATCTCCTGTCCTCAATGCTATTATCCATCTTGGCGTTTATTACACTGAATTTTTCTTTTTTTGCATCAAAAAGAAAAAGAAAATTATCTCCAATTGATATAAAAGAAACGGTAACATCAAGAAAAAGATGGGAAGTTGACTAGCACTGGGCTTGCTAACAAGAAAAAACTAATTGGGATTGGGCTCCCATGATCAAAGTACAGTAAGCATTGAAAGAAGCACAGAAATTTACAAGCCCAAAAACCAAGCACATCAGTCCATCACACTCTTAATATACACGAGAGTGGAAAATCATTGAATAAAACAGAGTAACATTGTAGAGTGGGGAATCTTCCCTCTTTAGATTCCTCTACTTTATCTTTTTTCCCTTTTTTCCTGATACAGATTATGGGACAGTAAAGCAACTTTGAAATTTTTGCAATTTATATGTACAAAGTCAGGCGATTCATGTTAGGGATTAACAAAATAGAATAAAATATCTTAAGGCCTTGACATCAAGAAATGAAAAGAATTAGGACTTAAAATATGTCAGAATTAAACAAGAACAAGAATGAGGTTCTACAAATGAAATGGGGTGATTTTATTATATATTTTGGAAGAATGAATTATTAGAGAATATGAAAATTGTGTTTTAGTATCTTTGTTTATATTTTGGTGTGATATTTTTTACTGCAACACTCAAATCAATACTTTTTTGTTAAATTTTTTGGATAAAATTGAAATTAAGTAATTTTTTTATTATTAGAATAATAATAAAGTATATATAATGTATGTATATATTGAAAAATAAAAGTTTTGAAGGGAAAATGAGGATATGTTTGGTTATATTTCTCCAAAATAAAATTATTTTAGGAAAACATAACCAAATACTCTCCAAATTTTCAAACTTCTTCACTTTACAACTCTAGCAGCTAACTTTTCAACACTTTATTTGCATCCAGGATTTTGATAAAATATATATATATATAATAAAATAATTGAATAATTTAATGTAAGATACTATCACTTAAAGCAAGAATGATAATTTTTTAATTTATTTTCCCTATGATTTAGAAGAGAAACATATAGCAAAAGCAGGAAGCAACAATAATTTAAACTCCCTTATGTCATTTTTCATTTATTTTGGGCCCTACCTCCCACATAAAGTAGTATACAATCTCTTACTCCAAATACTTCCCTTATCATTTCCTCACTAGTCAAAAACTCTTTTCC
>JACGDI010003218.1:305011-342404 GCA_014898725.1 Jacaranda copaia
CCCCCCCCCCCCCCCCATTAGTCCTTTTATACTAAAACTAATAGTTGCCATGGCAATTGGAAAGTCTATTTTCAATTTTCCATTAATTTATAAATATTTTTTTACATAATAGTTGAAATTAATAGTAACATCACATACTTTTATTCATTTGTACTTTATAAATAGTTGATACGAGATGAAATCTCGACTTCCACATAAAAGGATCGATTGATGTTAATTAATTAAATATATTTGAGATGGAACCTTGAGTTCCACATAGAAAAATTAATTGATGCTAATTAATTAAACATGTATCAACCATGGAACATACTTAAAATCCATCATCGAGCTTAAAAGTAAGAAAATGCTTGATAGGAAAATCATAAAATATCTAAAAATCTGGAAAATGCTCTCATTATTGTTTGTATCCGTGCCTTTTGGTGATTGAGTTAGGTCACAACCTACCCCATGTGTGACTTGTACAAGTCAAAACCTTTTGATTTGGTGCTATGTAAATGCTTTGAATTCATCCACCTCATCTAGAGTTTGTTTGCCAAATATCAAATAATTATAAATATCCTTATTACTCCACGTTTAAAATTTATGCAACCCAAAATTCTCCCTCTATATTCTCCTTGGCTTTTAGTCTTATATTTCAACCCCATTAAACTAATTTAAGAGTTTGAGGGGTTTTATTGTAACTTTTCCCAATAGCATTAATGATATTGATTAATGTAGCCACAGATTTAGAGCTTAAAGACAAATTAGACTAATGCATTTAGGCATTGATGTGGGTTTTGAGGAGTGATTCTTTGTCGGGGGAGCCTTAGACCTCGATGGAGAATCACTCCTTTAACACACATTAGTACCTAAATGCACTGGACAATACAACAAGCTCACTAAGGACCTCTACTACCACATAGGCACTCAAATTTGTTGAGTTGAAATTTAAATCAAGTTAATTATCTCAGTTGATAAAATTGGATAATAGATAAATGTGTGAATTGTAAAAAGCTCGTAATTCTATAATTACAAGATAGTATTGCTTCACATATATAACTACCTTCATGCATATATAGATAAATACTTTATAATGAAATTGGGATAGAAAAAATATAAATTATATTCTAAAGAATGGCGATAGATTAAAAGAGATGCACCGAGAATAGTTATTTTTATATTAATGCGCAAATTAAATTCACATCAATAATAAAATATAGTAGGATATTAGATTTAATAAATATTGGTGTTTCTCATTTATCATGATATAGTGTATATTTTGCTTGGTCTCTCTCATTTATCATGTTATAGGATAAAATTTAGCTAACCAAAAGCATAAGATCAAGTTTGTGTAAGCATTTTTTTTCTTTAGATTTCAAGCTTGATTGAAAATTAATTCAAACTCAAAGAGTTGGGTAGACTAACTTAACCCTATGCCTTTTCCCTTAACCAACAAAATAAATATCATAATAAAATGCATCAAAAAGAACTTGAAATTTTAAAAAGCAAAGAATTGAATAAAATGAACAAAAAACTATAGTCACCAACATAATGTCAAATATATAATAATTATATTCACTATACAATTTATAATTCAATATTTTTTTAGCAGAAATTTAAATGTAATTCAAGTGGAGCTCACATATCCTTGCACTCACCATCTAAGCACTCGTTTGGGTTCATTTTCAAAGCTCTTTTCACATGTTTTATTATTCAAAAAACAAAGTACATTACTTTTTACCTATATTTATCTGATATCATTTTTATTTTTAAAATGCGTTCCCTAATAATTTATATATTTTCACTCTCTATTTCATTATTTCTATCTCTCCCCCCACCTACAACATACTAAATCTAATATAATAATTACTTTTCCAATATTTCATGCAAATATAAATTCATTTTCAACTCATTTTCACTAAAAACTTTATAATATTTTAAAAAATGATGGAAATAAAAATAAAAAATGAAAATAAAACCGAACGGGCTGTTAATGCCTCAACCTGATAATCCAATAGAAAAAATTAGTAAAAAAAGCCCAACACGGCCCAATCCAAACACTATTGTAACTTTCCGTTTCCCCTCAAAACTTCTCTAATTTCAAAATTGACCCCAATAGAAAGAATCCTATTCCAATTCCCAGATATTATTGCGTTCTTTCTGATTGTATTCTCTGATTGCCACACTGCGCATGTAAACCGAAGAACTTATACATGGCATGCACTGGAGTACTGGGATTTGCCACACCGCCATTAAGCTCGTGTAGAAAACCAAAGGCACGCAAAAAGGACGACTCTTTTTCTTGTTGCTCAACTTCTACTTCCAGCAATGAGCAAGAAATCGCCAAGAAATTTACCTACTCTAGAGCTTCACCGTCTGTGAGGTGGCCGCACTTGAAGTTCGATGAAACCCATTACAATTCACAGAGGAACATGATATACCCTGAGGTTAAAGATGAAAGTGAGGTGGATAGCGAGGAGGAGTCTGTCAATGTGGCTGTAAACGATGAAGAAGTTGAAGTGTTTGGTAAAAGGCTTAGCAGAAATAAAGTGAAGAAAATGAATAAGTTGGCGTTGAAGAGGGCGAAGGATTGGAGAAAGAGGGTGCAGTTCTTGACGGACAGGATTTTGGAGTTGAAATCTGAGGAGTTTGTGGCCGATGTTTTGGATAAGAAGATGGTGCAAATGACCCCAACTGATTTTTGCTTTGTGGTTAAATGGGTGGGTCAGTCTAATTGGCAAAGGGCGCTTGAGGTTTATGAGTGGTTAAATCTTCGGCATTGGTATGCTCCTAATGCAAGAATGCTGGCTACTATACTGGCTGTGCTTGGAAAAGCAAATCAAGAAGCTTTGGCTGTGGAGATTTTTACTCGGGCTGAGCCGGCTGCTGGTAATACTGTCCAAGTGTATAATGCAATGATGGGCGTGTATGCTAGGAATGGTCGGTTTTCGAAGGTTAGGGAGTTGCTTGATTTGATGCGTCAACGTGGATGTGAGCCAGACCTTGTTAGTTTCAATACCTTGATAAACGCACGTTTGAAATCAGGTTCAATGACTCCAAATTTGGGAATTGAACTGCTAGGTGAAGTAAGGAGATCAGGGATTCGGCCCGACATAATTACTTATAACACTCTTATTAGTGGTTGTTCGCGTGAATCCAATTTGGAGGAGGCTGTGAAAATTTTTCATGACATGGAGACACACAAATGTCAACCGGACTTATGGACTTACAATGCTATGATTTCAGTTTATGGAAGATGTGGACTGCCCGGTAAGGCAGAACGTCTCTTTAAGGAGTTGAGATCGAATAGTTTCTTTCCAGATGCAGTTACATATAATTCTTTACTTTATGCATTTGCAAGGGAAGGGAACGTGGACAAGGTGAAAGAAATCTGTCAAGAAATGGTGGAGATGGGATTTACGAAGGATGAAATGACGTATAATACTATTATCTACATGTATGGGAAGCAAGGCAAGCCTGATCTTGCCTTGCAAACTTACAGAGACATGAAATCCTCTGGTCGAAATCCTGATGCAGTGACATATACTGTTCTCATCGATTCACTAGGGAAAGGAAATAAGATGACAGAGGCTGCGCATGTGATGTCAGAGATGCTAGATTCTGGTACAAGACCCACCTTGCGTACTTACAGTGCTTTGATATGTGGCTATGCAAAAGCTGGAGAGCGAGTGGAGGCTGAAAAGATGTTTGATTGCATGCTGCGGTCTGGCATTAAACCAGACAATCTTGCGTATTCAGTCATGTTGGATGTGCATTTAAGATCAAATAACACCAAGAAAGCAATGTTGTTGTACCAGGAAATGGTTTATCATGGGTTTGTCCCGGATCTTGCCCTCTATGAAGCACTGCTCCGGGTGCTTGGTGGAGAGCAGGATGAAAAATGCATCCAGGAAGTGGTTGAGGATCTCGAAGAACTGCATGGCTTGAGCCTGGAGATGATTTCTTCTGTACTTACAAAAGGTGGATGCCATGATTTGGCGGCAGAAAAATTGAGACTGGCGGTTAAGCGGGGTTCTAGTTTTGACCATGAGAACTTATTATCAATTTTGGCTTCATATAGTTTATCTGGACGGCATGGTGAAGCAATAGAACTGCTAAACTTTATACAGGAGCATACTTCTGGATTTCAGCAGTTTATAGCTGAAGCTTTAGTTGTTATTCATTGCAAAGCTTGTCAGCTGGATGCTGCATTGGATGAATATTACAATAATAATAACCTCCATATTTTTAATGGGAGCTTTGCCATGTATGAGTCCCTGATCAAGTCCTGTTGGGAGAATGAATGCTTTGCTGAAGCTTCTCAAATATTTTCAGACATGAAATTCCATGGGATTGAACCTTCAGCGGATATATATCAGACAATGGCTCTTGTATATTGCAAAATGGGTCTTCCTGAAACAGCTCATCATTTGATTGATCAGTCAGAAGTAAAAGGCCTTCCCCTTCACGATACATCAATTTGTACTGGCCTTGTCGAAGCTTATGGAAAATTGAAGCAACTCGAAAAAGCAGAGAGTGTTGTGGGAAGCCTGCGACAGAGGTGCGGAATAGTGGACCGTAAAGTTTGGAACTCATTGATTCAAGCTTATGCCACAAATGGTTGTTATGAGAAAGCAAGAGCTGCTTTCAATACGATGATGAGAGATGGGCCTTCCCCAACAGTTGATACCATGAATTATCTTTTGCAAGCACTGATTGTTGATGGAAGATTAAATGAACTCTATGTTGTGATTCAGGATCTACAAGATATGGGTTTTAAAATTAGTAAGAGTTCTATTATTTTAATGCTAGAAGCATTTGCCCAATCTGGCAACATATTTGAAGTGAAGAAGATATACCATGGGATGAAAGCTGCAGGGTACCTTCCTACCATGCATCTCTACAGGGTTATGATTGGGTTGCTGTCCCGAGGCAAACAGGTCAGGGATGTTGAGGCCATGGTGTTGGAGATGGAGGAAGCAGGATTTACTCCTGATCTTTCTATATGTAATTTGTTGCTTAAAATGTATACAAAAATAGAGGACTATAAGAAGACAGTTCAAGTTTACCAGAGAATCCAAGAATCTGGACTTAAACCTGATGAGGAAACTTACAATACTTTAATCCTAATGTATTGTAGAGATTGTAGACCTGAAGAAGCTCTCTCATTGCTGCGTGAAATGAGACAGCTTCATCTAAGCCCTCACTTGGATACCTACAAAAGTCTCATAGCAACATTTTGTAAAAAGCTGATGCTGGAACAAGCTGAAGAACTTTTTGATGGCCTAAAGTCCGAAGGACACAAACTAAACCGGTCCTTTTACCATTTGATGATGAAAATGTATAGAACATCGGGAAACCATACTAAAGCAGAAGAGCTGCTGGTGACTATGAAAGAATCAGGAGTTGAACCCACTATCGCTACAATGCACCTGCTTATGACTTCTTATGCCAGCTCAGGGCATCCAGTGGAAGCTGAAAAAGTGCTTAATAATTTGAAATCTACTGGCTCGAATCTTAGTTCATTACCATACAGTTCAGTCATTGATGCTTATCTCAAGAATGGGGATCTTGACATTGCAATCCAGAAGCTTGTGGAAATGAAGAGAGAAGGCGTGGGTCCTGATCACAGAATATGGACTTGTTTTATTAGGGCTGCAAGTCTGTGTCACAGTATGAGTGAGGCCACTATGCTATTAAATGCAATTGGAGATGCTGGTTTCCCTATTCCAATAAGGCATTATTTTTCTTCTCTTTTCCTTTTAGTTTTGAGGGTGGATGCTGGGGTCTTATCCATTACCTGTTCTCAAAATAATGTCTCCTTTACAGGTTCCTGACAGAAAATTCTCTGTCGTTGCTGTCAGAGATAGACTGCTATCTCAAGGAACTAGAAACCATTGAAGATCATGCAGCGTTTAACTTTGTTAATGCTTTGGAAGATATGCTGTGGGCTTTTGAACTGAGGGCCACTGCGGCATGGATTTTCCAACTGGCAATTAAGAGAAACATATATCATCACAATGTGTTCAGGTAACAACTAAATTCAGCTCTTGATTGGGCCCAGCAATAACTTTTCTTTTGATTATGTCCAGAACATTATGCTTTGAAACAGTATTCTTGGGTAAAGATTCCAAAGAAACACTGGAAGAATGTGAAGTATGCTCTTAATATTCCTTTTCAAACACCATTTGCTGTGGTGAACTGTTTTATAAGCCTTTGTTAGAGGACATTGAGAAGTCCTCAAGTTGCTTTAAGCACACTTTTTGATATGGGACTGTTATATTGTAAAAGACTTCATGGTGTTAAGAAAGGTGAATAACAGACAATCTAGTGAAATTATTTGGTGTGTCATGCTAGCTCCTATGCTTATATTTTTGCAGTTTGCTTCAGTCAAATTTAATTTGCCTTGCAGGGTGGCTGACAAGGATTGGGGTGCTGACTTTAGAAAATTTTCTGCTGGTGCTGCTCTTGTTGGACTAACCTTGTGGCTCGACCACATGCAGGCAAAGCTTCTATTCCTTTTACTCTCTAAATGTTTTTTAGATTGAAATGTGCTGAATATATGACACGTTGGCTGGACTCAAGACTTTATGCTCCTAAGTTTGGAAGAAGATCCCTCTTCTAGTTGCTTCATTCTTAGAATGGATAACTAAATCAGTCAGGACTTTACCTCTTCAAACCTGGAAAGAAGAAAATGGGCTGTGAATTTACCACTATATTATGTCTAACGAGTTTTCATTTTCTTAATTTATACTTCATGGATAACAGGCTGTACTTTCTGCCACCTTGATATCTAGAATTTTGAGTTATGAACTCGATTAATTGCCATCTATAATTTTTGTGATCTATGCTTTTTTTTACTTCAAATGTTTGGTATCGGTAAGAACCACACCAATTATAATACATGAAGAGATGGAAGCTTTATTGTGCCATTGCCTACTTTTTGTTGACCACAATCCTTAAATCTTTAGAGTTCTCTCTTTTCTTGACTAATCTTTCATCCTAATGCCGCATATGAATTAGTTCTTTTCATGTACTTCAGTTGATTAAAGCCCTTATTAGTTGACCTTCAAACTCATAGCATTTTGAACCGTGCACTTGCAGGATGCATCATTGGAAGGTTTTCCAGAATCTCCGAAGTCCGTAGTGCTGATCACCGGCACAGCAGAATACAACATGGTTTCTCTGAACAGCACACTAAAAGCATATCTATGGGAAATGGGGTCTCCGTTTTTACCCTGTGAAACCCGGAGTGGAGTCCTCGTAGCAAAAGCTCATTCCTTGAGGATGTGGTTGAAGGACTCCCCATTTTGCTTGGACCTTGAGTTGAAAGATAGCCCTATCCTCCCTGAAACGAACTCAATGCAGCTCATTGAAGGATGCTACATCAGACGAGGGCTCGTTCCTGCTTTCAATGACATAAGAGAGAGGCTGGGGCAAGTGACACCGAGGAAGTTTGCAAGACTTGCTTTACTGTCACATGAGAAAAGAGACAAAGTTATTTCCGCTGACATAGAAGGTAGAAGAGAAAAGTTAGCCAAGTTGGGGAAAGTTGGGGTTGTGCAAAAGAAGAATATCAACAGGTTCAGTAAGCAAAAGTTCACTAGGAGAGCTGTTCTTTCAGAAGCAGCAGAAAGTGGAGTCTTGAAGTAGCACATTTCCTAAGAGCCAAAGGCCAAAAATGGCCAGCTGATCTGTGTTTTAGTGTGAATTAGGCTTCTTATGGACAAGAAGATCAACCAGTGCGTAATTAAACGTAAAATCTTTTACTTGTACAGTTTATCCAACACTAATTGGAAATTTATGAAAAGTAAAATCTTTTGAAGTATTTTCCTTTTAATTCGTAGAGATTAGTCATTTTTCCTAGATAAATTTCTTACATTGATAAGTTGAAGTCATGCTAGCTATATTAGAGCTATTATGTTGGGGTTGAGTTGTATTGTTTCCCATTTTTTATTGCTTGGCCCTTTTTACGGCAAATGTTGGGGCACAACCCCCTTCTTTTAAATTTTTTGAAAATAAGAATTGATATATGACCTATTCAAAACTATTGTTGATATGTGCATTATGCATAATTATTTTCACATTGGATGAGTCATTGATTTAGCTCAAGGTTGGATGGAAAAATGTTCGAATTTTTATGGTTAATTTTTAATTGTAGTTGTTGAACATCAAAAGTTTATTACACGAAATCATATTTTGCATTGTTTTGAGCCTTTTAGGCTTTAAACATATTTTGTATGTGTTGTTTTTTATTTCAAATGTGTCGATTTTCATGAGAATATATTATATTTTTAATTATTTCTCCATGAATATGGATAAAAAATTAGAGATATTTAGTATAAAAATGAAAACAAGAAAACAAGTAAAAAATATATATGATCCTTTAATGCAATACTGTTCCACTCGGACTTGGGCTGACAAGAGAGCCCATTAGAGTTGGACCCAATTCTCTAATATGGGCTGGGCTTTAGAATGTTCCCTTTTCGGCCCTAGAAACCTCAAAAATAAAAAACCCGTCCAAAACCTAGGGTTTTTATCGTGCGCTGCATATATAAGCTGGACCTTCCCCATTTCGATAAAATTCAGCAGCAGAGCCGGAAGTAGTGCTCCATTGTTTGTTCTGCTCATAGCCGCCGTAGACGTAAGTCGAAACCCTAAGATCTCAGTTCTACCGTATGATTTATCGTCTTTCTTCAGCTATTCTTTAGATGTGTCTCATGAAGTAGAAGCTTATTTGATTGATCTTTGTACATTAGATGTTGTGTAAAATACTGATGTGATTGAGTTTGAAGTTTGCGCTGTTGAGATGGTTAAATCTTGCTGAGGAAATGTTTGGCTAGTTTTATTTGTGATGTGTTTTCGATGGAAATGAGCTGTTTGTTATGTGTTTTGTCTATGTATAATTTGTGCGTTTTCTGGTTTGTTTTGAATTATATTCTTTCGGTTTTCTAATTCTGGCACTTTCAAGTACTTCATTGCATTTGTTACTTATGCTGCTTTTTGCTTCAGTTTTCGATATTTCTTTGTAGGCAATGGTGAGAATACATGATTATGTCAGCGAAAATGATCAATCGATATGTTTAATCTGCGGAGTAGAATGTGCATTTCGACTATTGCTTGATTAATTGATAGATTGTTAGCATGAACAGCAAATAAATAGTGTGTGCGTGTGGATGCCATTTAGTTTGCTGGACATATTTTTTTAGCTGTATTTGATTCATATGTCTTGACTGCGCCAATCAAAAGTGAAAAAAGTTGCAAAACTAGGATGTGCTGAATTCTAATTTTCAGCACATACGAATCATAATTGTTGTCTTCATGTATTTCATGGCCCTATCTTGGATGTGGAAAAATTTTCAATTATTCTATTTGTACAAGTGAACCAAATACCATGGTTTAGGTTATCTTGTTCTGAATTTTCTTGTATTGCTTAATGGCTACTTGGTTTTGGTTTCATCTGTCAACTAATGTTGATCTTTTGCATTACTTGTGTACTCTAGGTAAACCATGGTTAAGCACAACAATGTTGTGCCCAATGGGCATTTCAGGAAGCACTGGCAGAACTATGTCAGAACTTGGTTCAACCAACCTGCTCGCAAGACTAGGAGAAGAATTGGTACTAATTTCTGCTGATGTTATCCATCATGTTCTATTTAATTAATCTAGAGCGAAGTGTAACTTTCTATTTTCTGCATTTTTGTTCTTTTCCTCCTATTTTGAACAATGGGTTTACTCTTGTCTTGTGCTTCCTCTTTCAGCAAGACAAAAGAAAGCTGTGAAGATTTTCCCTAGGCCAACAGCTGGAGCCCTTCGTCCAATTGTCCATGGACAGACACTGAAGTACAACATGAAGGTCAGAGCTGGTAGGGGATTTTCTCTGGAGGAGCTGAAGGTGAGCTACTTGGTTACTCTACATCGAACTGTAGTGACTGCTTAATTGTCTGATTTTTTAAAGATGATTGTATTTGTTAGTTTAATTTGGTATGGTAGCAAGTAGAGTTTAAGCATATAAAAATTTTCTGACTTGTAACATTAACTTTTGGCACTCAGCTCAAGTGAGATTTACCTTTAACCAAATGATTTGTACAAAATGTCGAGTATATTCCCTTTATTCTATTCTTCATGCGCAAGCATCAGCAGTCAGGGTAAATATCTGTAATTGTTTTAATTTTGTTTTACTACTGTTTATAATTTACTATTTCCTCTCGGACACTAAGTTTGATTAGAAAAATTTCAACTATCTCAATAATAGCTATCCAGGGTGTGCATAGTCTCGCTATTAGCAGATGTTCTCTATGTTCTGATATCCTTTTGAAATGTATCAACCAGGCTGCTGGCATCCCAAAGAAACTTGCCCCGACTATTGGAATCTCTGTTGATCATCGACGCAGAAACCGTTCCTTGGAAGGTTTTCAGGTTAATGTTCAGAGGCTGAAGACATACAAGGCCAAGCTTGTTGTCTTCCCAAGGCGTGCCCGCAAATTCAAGGTAACAATGATCGATTTAAATATATCAACTTGCATCTTGTTTCAAATCTCAGCCACACAACCTTTGCTTCCACAGGCTGGTGATTCTACTCCTGAGGAGTTGGCTACTGCCACACAAGTTGCCGGTCTTTACTTGCCAATTGTACGTGAGAAGCCTACCATTGAGCTTGTTAAGGTCACCGAAGATATGAAATCATTCAAGGCATATGACAAGCTGCGTTTGGAGAGGATGAACGAGCGCCATGTTGGTGTTAGGGCCAAGAGAGCAGCTGAGGCTGAGAAGGAAGAGAAGAAATAGTGATAAGGGAAGAGAGTGAGTTTCAGTGTCTGCAAAGTGTTGGATCTCTTTGGTTTCTTTTTTGGGTCTGAACTCTGAATTTTGTTTGAATTATTAGTAAGAGCAATTATATGTCAGTTCAATGTATGAATTTTCTGAGATACAGCAATTTTTCCATCATTTTGACTTGGATTAACGTTATCCGAGCCCTGTGTCCCTGCTTCTATATATTAGCAACGGCGCTATATGTTGATCCTGTTGTGGTGGGGAAGTTGGACCATTGGACTAAGAAAAAATGGCCATAGCATTTGTAATATTTTCTATAGTTCATGATCCAGAGTTTATTATGAGGTTTGATTCGGATACAATCTACTTTTGTCCGTCAGGTTGGATCAAGGGTCTCAAAGCTCAGTTCTTGATCAGCTTGAATTTGGGTTCTAAACCTGTTACGGGTTAAGGCTCGCAAAAATCTCTGAAGTTTAAGTGGTCAGAGGTTGGAACAAAAGTGTGAAATGATAAACCTGAGTCAAGCTTTGTTTTTCGATGGATAGTTCTTTTTCTTCTCGAGATTTGATAAGGTCGGTCTTGTCAAGTCTTGGTGGATTGTTCAGATGGTGGCCGCGTAACCCATCGATAATTCAGGTTTTGGGTTGTGCTCTGGTCTGCAAGTGAGTTGGATTAGATCTGTAGAAGAAGACGACGCTGATCTTGGGATATTTCTTGAAATGGGCAGGGGTGAATCTGTCCATTCAGGCTAACCCGCGTCGGTATCAATACCTGGGATGGAAGTTGCTACGTGAAAGCACGTCTCTGGCCGTGATGGCAATAATGCATGCGTGTTGCAGGAGCTGGTCCAAAGAGAAAAGGTCACGGAATCGAGTTCCATACTTCTGTCTTTGCACGACAACGACATCGCTTGTCTATAAAGATAACTTTAGTATCTAGTTCATGTGGTCCATTTAGATAACTTGTACAGGACATATGTTACTTTCACGACATTTTCTGAAGTTTTCATAAGCTACAAACAATTTCACATAAAACTGGAAACCGTGTCGAGCAAAACCGCCCAAACCATTTTATATGAAAAACTGCAATGAGTTAAAAATATTTGCTAATAAAAGACGATTTCAAGTCAAATTCGGTTCTCAATGATAACCACTAAAATCAATCTCCACTTGCTTCCCTTTGTTTTTGTACAATTCGGTATTCTTTACTCTCTTTATTTCTCTGTTTTGAGGGGATAATTGAAGGAATGATTAGTGATTATATTCATCAATGACATAAAATGGGGCATAAAACACCAAATACCCCATCTTGATTTTCTGTGCCCTTCTTTTAATCATCACCAAATCTCTCTTATTTGTCCCATCAGTGATAAAGGCAAAGAAATTTTTCTTAAAATATTTAAAATACTTCTTTCTTCTCCAAAGTTTAATAGTATTTATTCTGAAGTACTTTGTTTGTATAGTCTTTTAAACTGGATTTTTATTTTGAAATTTGATGAATCGATGTGTCTAATAATAAAATTACATTTTTACTCCAATACAAAATTATTTCAGAGATGATGAATTGTGATCATAAGTCTCAATTACATTGAAATGAATTTGATGTTATTTTTACAAAAAATTTCACATCTTTTATAACAAAGTATTTAGTTTTTTTTTTATATACACACATATCATTAGTTTGTTAGAATTCGAATTTATAATATCTTATATTATGTAGAAGATTTATGCTATTGAACCATATGCCATTCCACATAAAGTATTTAGTTGATTTGGATTTATTTAATCTTGATTTTTTTTTATTTGTTTGTGCCTAAGGGCTATGATATACTATCATGTTCTCAACTGGCACATTATTACTGCACTTTTCCTCCTATCCGACTTTTAAAGTTTTCAACTGCCCCTTCACTGTCAAGATCCAGATATCCAATTTAACAATAATAATTAAATCGAACATGCTCAGCCTGCCAGAAACTTCAAACCATTGATTTTGTGTTACTTCAACATCACACATTCCAATCAAAAACCTTAAACCCGAAGTCTTGTGCAATCTTTGTACATCCTATGGTTTGTTGTGGTCCAAGAAAAGACCACTAATGGCTGCGAATTTCGGATCCTTGAGGCAAAGCTTCGCTGAAAGGAGCAAAGAAAGATTGCTTTCAAGAAAATATAATTCTGACGTGGGATTGGATGATTCTTTCGTCGTTCGTGAGGGCTGTTTGCATTGGTTCTTTCGAATTATAGGGGAGAGGCTTTCCAGGTGGTGGAGTGATGTTAAGGGCACTGCAGTTAGTGCTTATGAAATGGGAAGATCCGACCCGAGGAAAGTGGTGTTTGCAGCTAAAATGGGCGCTGCTTTGTCTCTGGTTTCCGTGCTGATTTTTTTCAAGGAGCCCTTAAGTTATATTGGCCAATATTCCATTTGGGCTATTCTCACTGTTGTTGTGGTCTTTGAGTTTAGCATAGGTGAGTTGTGGCTTTGATTCAGTGCTTTTTAATCAATGCATTTTGGTGAAATTTTGTAGTTTAGAGTAATGAATTGGAGCATCCTTAATGCCGTTGGGTTTGATTGTAGCTTATGTGATGCGTGATTTTGGTTCAGTGCTTTTGGAATTGTGCACTTTAATGTAATTCGGTTGCTTTTTTACTCGTACCTTTTTTGTCGTTTGCTGTCTGGTTTATAAGCTTGTAATATTGTATTTGATGTGGTGTTTTCCTGTGTAGGGGCTACACTAAACAAAGGGTTCAATCGTGCATTGGGGACCTTATCTGCTGGAGCACTAGCTCTGGGGATTGCAGAATTGTCTGTGATGGCTGGACAGCTACAAGAAGTTGTGATTGTGATCAGCATCTTTATTTCAGGTCAAATTTTTTTCTACATCTGTGGATTGGAAGTTGTTGATCAAGTTGGATAATGCGATTTTATTGTCTCAAAACATGGGAAGTGCCATAAGTTCTTGTTTTATTCCTTTTTTTTTTCCTGGATTTCAGGTTTTTTCGCTAGTTATTTGAAGTTGTATCCGGCCATGAAGCAGTACGAGTATGGGTTCCGGGTGTTCTTGTTGACATTTTGTATAGTACTGGTATCCGGAACTTCAAATTTTGTCCGAACAGCTGTTTCTAGATTGCTTCTAATTGCCGTTGGGGCTGGTGTTTGCTTGCTCATAAACGTATGTATTTATCCCATTTGGGCTGGAGAAGATTTGCATAAACTAATAGTGAAAAATTTCAAGGGAGTTGCTACTTCTCTGGAAGGTGAAGATTTAATTGCAGTGGGATGCTGTCTAGAAATCTCTTATGTGTTAATTGCTATTATTTTTTATGGAGACAATATTATTAAACTGATATTTTCTGTCCTTTGTATAGGCTGTGTCAATATGTTCTTGCAGTGCATTGAATACACCAGAATTCCTTCCAAGATTTTGTTATACCAGGCTTCTGATGATCCTCTATACAAGGGATATCGAGCTGCAGTAGAGTCCACTAGCCAAGAGGAGTCTCTGGTGTGCCCTTATATTAGTAGAACTTTATGCTCAGCAGAACTATATCCAACTGAAGGAAGCAAAATTTAGCTTTATTGGTTTTCCTTTTGCAGTTAGGTTTTGCTGTTTGGGAACCACCTCATGGCCGTTACAAAATGTTCAATTATCCTTGGAGTGAATATGTTAAAGTCAGTGGTGCTCTAAGGCATTGTGCATTCATGGTGATGGCAATGCATGGATGTATACTTTCAGAAATACAGGTGTTTGGCTAATGTTCTTTGGTCAGTTAGCTCCAGCATTAGTATTCTTGTAAATATTGTTGCTTGAGGTATAGATTGCTTCCAAATCAGTTGTCTTGAGATATGCCCAATGCTGATCTACTTTTGGTTTTAGACTGGTAGCTTGGTTTATTCATCCAGCAACACTAGAAAATTCTTGATATATTCCACTGTTTTGTAGAAGCTTTTGCTGTGACAAATCAAACCATGATTGGCTAGTTAGGTTTGAATGCTGATAATTGAGCAAAGCTTCAGTTATGCTCATTTTTATGTGAGCTTTGAAAATGTTCAAACTTGGTTCAATTATCCAACAAGCTGCCCTTGAATGAGAGGTGCTGGTGTCCTACCAGTCTTGAGCAGCTTATTTCATTACAGAGCTAGTTGTCCGAAGTTGTTGAAGAAAGCAATAATAATTATTTTCCTGCTTCCAAGTGCTCAGTTTAATTTTATGGGTTACATCAATTGTGATATCATCCATACATGTTAATTTTGTGGAGCCTCGGACACATGCATCAAATCATAATGCAAAAGGTCAAAAATAGATTGGATACATTGATATCTTTCTTCTTTCTTCTATTAAAATTATTGCCTGAAAATCCTGAAATGTTTATGACAAACTGAACAGCACCTAATATTTAGCCTCCTGGTAAATGATGCTATGGAGTCGTGAAGTGCTGTTCTACTCATTTGTTGGAATAGAATTTCCTACTCTTGTCTAAAAGTTTCCTCAGTTTATGCAACTTTGTATGTGTTCAAAGAATCAATGGGAGATGATCTTAGGTAAGCCTGAATTTGAAAACACGTCCATTTCAGTGACTAGATCTTCACCTGATGCATGTATAGTATATATGTACAGTTCAACTTCTTGTCCCATAGCTAACCTAGGAATAATCAATAGCTGGGAAATCAATGCATCATTAATTTACATTGAGGTAGAAGTAGTAACATTAGCAAAAGTGACAACAGTTCCTCACCTAATCTAGTTAAACAGTTTACTATTCCTGGCCTGAAAACTTGTTGATTTTTTTCTTTAAACCTGAAAACCTTTTATTTGCAGGCATCATCTGAATTAAGGCAAGTTTTTAAGGACGGGATTCAGAGGGTTGGAACAGAAGGTGCTAAAGTGTTACGACTGCTCGGTGATAAAGTAGAAAAGATGGAAAAACTATCCCCTGGAGATCTACTCCAGGAGGTTCATGATGCTGCAGAGGATCTGCAAATTGTGATTGACCAAAAATCATATCTTTTGGTAAATGCAGCGAGTTGGGAAAGTGAAAAACAGCCTGGAAAATTTGCAGATCCCGAACTACTTCAGGAACTCAAGGACAACGAAGACAAACCACTTGTAATAAACTCCCTTAGTGAATCAGCTAATCTAAGATCAACTCAGACATTACGGAACTATGATCCTCAGAACCCAAACATGAGCATAAATCTCTCGGTCTCACAATGGGGTTCAGGAGAAGACGTCCTTAAAAATCAGACAATGTGGCCTTCACGCCTCTCACTTATTGGAGAAACCATTCTTAATGAACGTGAAGTACGGACATATGAAAGTGCAAGTGCGTTATCTCTAGCGACTTTTACTTCTCTTTTGATTGAATTTGTCGCCAGGCTTCAGAATCTTGTGAACTCGTTTGAAGAACTCAGCGAGAAAGCTAAATTCAGGGAGCCTCTAGAGTCACCTGAAACTAAAGAAGACATTGGTTTCTGGACCAGGCTGCTCAGATGCATCTGCTGCAAGAATTAGAAACCTACGTCTGAAGATTACTTTTGAACTCTTGTTTAGCAGTGACACGGTGAAATCGTTAATATGGTGTTCCACAGCTTTTGGGAGGCTAATTCTTGTCTTGTAGAATGATATACCATTTTGTATGTCTGAGGCATCTGTTTTAGCAGAAAGATTGCTTAGCTTTTCCCAGGTTTTAAGGCATCGAAAGTCTTCTTGCTCTGTGTATCAAGGACTTGTATAGTCAAACAGACAACTTAAGAGTGTGTAGAGATTGGTTATACTTGAAACTAGGACCTCAGAAATACTCAAATGTAAAATTTGTTGCTTCAACAAAAGCCAGCGATATACTTTTGTTCCCAGTAAAATTTAGAGCTGTCTGAAACACGTATTATGACCATCTGCTGGTTCATATTGTGCTTATCATCAAATTAGTTTTAAAAGTACCTCATCCAAATATATTTCAATACAAACATTATCCACAAAAAGCATTTGATATTTTTAAAAGGATCTTTACTCATATTGATTGGTATTTGAAACTGAATTCTTCACAAAATGAATCAAACGCCTGACTAAAATTAATTTACAGAAATTACATTTTGATTTCAAGTCATATAAGATAATATTAATTTAATATGCATTCCTTGGTCACAAGAATATGCCAGTATTTTAATTCCAAGAATAAAACACACAGAGTGTGTGACAGCCACAGTTCTCAGAGATGTGGAGTGCTCCGATCCTCGTGCTGCTTTACAGACAAAACTCTATAAACCCACAAGCAAAGGTCGACTTTTTCACAATGACGACTGCACTTTTACTCTTAAATTGCTTCAAACTCAAAGCCAAATCCACAAGTTCAAAGAGTTTTCTACCCTTTCTGTCAACTTATCTTCTGCTACTTAAGGAGATTCTTTCGGCCCGCAAAGTCAAGAATTGAGTAATGTTAGTTACTATATTTTTTATTATTTATCATCTTTAATTAATTTGTCTTTTAGACATCACTTCCATTTTCATGCTCTGTGTCGGTATTGTATTCAATTGATTAAAATATTTTCAAGAAAGATAATGAAGGAGGACAGATTGAGGAAATAATTTATATAGTGAAAATCTCGTTTTTCTTTCTTTCTCCACACGCTTAACAACTCAATAGTGCTCACTATTTATAGGAAGGCTTGAAGTTTCTATTACAATGTAGCAATTAATTTTCATCCTCCAACTAATCTATTAATCCAATAAATTTCTTAATTCAACTTCCAACAACTATGAGTTAGTTAGCCACTGCTAACAAAGATCTCAAGTAAGCACATTGCTCAACAAACACATTACTCAACATTCTGTTTTTACTTCTGCGTGATGTCAACAATCAAGTGAGCAAAGAGCTATGGCAGAAATCGAAGGTAATCTCTGTCTCTCTCTCTCTCTCTCTGGTGAAGCCCATTTGATCTCTGATTCTTGGAGGAAGTTGGTGGAGACCCATGTTAAAATTATGAAAATTTTGATGTGGGTTTTGTTAGGAAAATTCTTTGGAAATGAGTGCCAAACTGGCAAAGCTGGGGCTTGCTGTTGTTTCTTGCTTATGGCATATTTGATGCTGTTACATACACTAGTTTCTTTGTGCTTGCATTTCTTGGGTACGAAAAAAGCACTGGCAAGAATCCTGCAGCCAATCTTCAAGCTCTAGTGGGGGTAAGAGCTGCTTTCTATTGTAAATTCTCTTAGATTTTCTCTGGATCAAAGGAAGGTTTGAAGTTGGGGATAATGAAGTTTGAACCAAGGACTTTCTTTCCAATTGGTTATGAAATCACACTGACAGCCTCTGCTCTTGTCCTAACTTGTGGGATGACCTAGGTTTGCCTCAATATTTGTCTCCTTCTCTTCATTTAGCTTATGTTATTTCAAGAGTTTGCTCAGCTTCTTGTCTATCAATATCAGTACCCTTTTTTCACATCATCTACTGATGCGTGATCTCATTATTGCCTATTCTAGCAAAACCAGCCACCAAATTCATGTTGTGTATGATTGTTGATAAGCTAAAGTCTTGGAGAACAAATTATCATCTTGCTAACTTTGCCAGGCTACCTAGGAATTAAGGGCTTGATGGCATAACAATAGTGAAAACTTGACTATATTTTGAAATGCGTCACCTCCCTAGAGGATAACATTGATTGAAAGTTGCATCTAGATTCTCAAGAAAATGCGTATCCAAGATGAAGTTAGTTGAATTGAATAGCATTATATCAGATAGCTTTGAGCAGCTCTGACAGAAAACATAAAAAGGAGTTGCTTGTTGTGCTGCTAACTATGCTATTGAGATGTAATCTGCTTCTTTCATGTGATTATGTAGATAGTAATCCTCATGTGGACTGGGAACAATGCAACAAGACCATTTCAAGTGGCAGAAGCAGCAGCTTTGGCGCCTGTGATCAACAAAGGATTAAGTAAAATTCAAAAATATTTCAACTTCCCAACTCTTGCCTTTGTAGTTGGAATAGTGGCTGGATTATGTTCGACTGTCGTCAGGTTGCGGGGAAGTAAAGTGCTAGCCCAACATTTTTCCAAGAATTCATAAGATTTTTTTCTCACCAAAATGGAAACTCGAATCTTCACTCAGACTCCATGAATGGAAGACCTTGGCATATTTGGTTTGGGGAGAACTGAGCCATTTGCTTTGCATGCATGAAACTGAGATCCAAATTGCATCTGCTGTAATGTTTACTAGGTTGAACTCTGGCCTCAGGCTTCCTAGTCATGGTGCAAGTCACCTACCATTGTTTCAGTCTTAACCAAAATTTCTAGGATGATCATAATATGCATTATCCATTGAGTTGCAAAAGATTTCATCTGTTCTTGTTTAGCATATTTTGTAACTTTGTTCTACTAAACAAAATCTTCTCTCTACTAATTTTCTTGTCATGGAACATTTGTTCTCCTTGACTCTTCTTTGTTAGGCAAAAGTTTTTAAATGATGCGTGTTCGTTGATCAAATTTACGTGTAATCTATCAACTTGAATCAAATCAACTTAATTAATATGTAAACTTAATTAATACGTACTAAGTTGTGTAGTTGAATTAAATCTAATAAAATTGGACCAAAGTTGATTATCATTAGTTTGGTTTTACATAACCCCCATTAATTAATTTACTTTTTTAAAACATATAATTCTCGCCTAATTGCTATATTTCTAATTCTAGATTAATATAATTTTATTTACACTGGATATATATATATATATATATATTGAATTTCTATTACGTGGTGCGTTAATATTATAATGCAAATACATTTTAATTTTGTTAATGAGACACATTGAGCACATTAATATTTTTGGCTACATCTTAGATTTGGTTAAAGAGATTGAAATTTTAATTGATATACAAATCTTTAAGTTAGAAAAAAAGAAAAATATGAATTCGGAGTCCTGATTTCTACATTTGTCAACAAATAACAATCAAAATTTAAAAGTTGTAGCCAAATATATGAATGTCTCTTAGAACTAAGGCAATGAACTCACAAAGCAGACAGATTCTGAGCGAAATCACACGCCATCCTCTCCGGGCATCTCAGCAACGAGACCAGCCAGGCGCAAGGCTATTTTCAATTTTCTCCTTTTTCTTCTTTCTTTAATTCGCTGCTGCTTCTTCTCATTCTGAGCATCAGCTCCTTTCCCCTGCATTCCATTGCCATTTTGAGCATCTTCTCTGGTTCCATTCCGCTGCATTTTGTTGTCGTTTTGAGCATCATTCCCAGCTGCATTGTCCCGCATTCCATTGTTGTTTTGAGAGTCGTCCCTGGTTCCATTTTGCTGCATTTTGTTGTCATTTTGAGCATCATCCCCAGTAGCTCCATTCTGAGCAGCAACACGTAAGGCTCTATTCAGTCTATTCCTTTTCTTGCGTTCTTTCTTCTGTTTCTTTTTATTTTCATTTGGAGCATCATGCCCAGCTACATTTTGCTGCATTTTGTTGTCATTTTGAGCATCATCCCCAGTAGCTCCATTCTGAGCAGCAAGACATAAGGCGTTGTTCAGTCTATTCCTTTTCCGTTTCTTTCTGTTGTCATTCTGAGCACCATCCGCAGCTTCATTCTGCTTGTTTCTGTTGTCGTTTTGAGCATTGTCCCCCGCTCCAGTCTGCTGCTTTCTGTTGTCATTTTGAGCATCATCCCCAGCTACATTATGTCGCATGCTGTTGCCAAGTTGAGCATCATCCCCAGCAGCTCCATTCTGGGCAGCACAATGTAAGGCTCTATTCAGTCTATTACTTTTCTTACGTTCTCTATTCCGTTTCTTTCTGTTTTCACTTTCAGCATTGTACCCGGCATCATTTGGCTTATTTCTGTCGCAATTTTGAGCATCATCCCCAGCTTCATTCAATTTTCTCCTTTTATTACTTTGTTCGTTCTGCTTCATTCCATTGTCATTTAGAGCATCATCATGCTTCCTTTTCCCAACTTCTCCAGAAAAAAGCTGAGGGGCACACTTCCTCAGACAATCTCCAATACACTTTGGTTTTTTCCTGGAAACAGTTTTATATTTTAGTATCAGTAGGGCCTCTTTCTCAGCACACATACAAATTCTCCGACAGATCATCTGAGGTTTTCCAACAGAAATTTAATTTTCCAGACGCATATTCATTCACTTCCAGAGTGCAACAATTTTGACAAAAAAAATATACGAGCACAAAGGCTCCTATTGTGCTCTCTCTCTCTCTCATAATGCATTACCATGGATGGAAGCAAAGAAAGCATAATGGTAAATTTGTCACCTTTTCATTGATTTGATCTGAACAGGAGTCGTCGTCTCATGCCATAAAGGAGGCAGAGGTAACACGTCGCTCTCGCTGATGGACTGTTGGAGAAATAATTTCGATGTTGAGCAAACTAAATGAAAAGCTGACATGCTTATGAAGCATTAACGAGGTTAAAATGAGTACAGAAGATGAGCTTATGAGCAGGTATTATCTGTCCATGAAATTACTGATTTATGCTCTAAAAACCAACAAATTTAGGTTTTAAAATATATAATTTATAATCAACCTCGAATGAGTCTGAAACCTACTTGAATTTCATCAAAATCTAAACATTGTGGGGACACTGACTATGATCTGTGTGGAAAAAAATTTAAAAAAATATTAACAAGGGAAATAATGACGTACCCCTCGAGGAATTATAACTCCTTCCGGAGGTCTAGGGATGTGAGGATGAAATTGAGGAGGTTTATAGAAGACAAACCTAAAAAGAACAATAAATCACAAGCTTCAGAGGAACATGCCGCTTTGAACCATTAAAATAATATGCCCAAGAAGCAAAATGTAGATATAGGGATATAGAATTACATACACAACTTCGTTGTTCATAATTGCATTCATGCCACATAATCGCAAAGGTGAAGAGATCTTTGCAGGACAAATGGGCCGATCAGAGATGCACATGTATCCATTCATTCCGCCACTGCAAGCATTATCAAGACCAAGACATTGAACTAGACAGTTAAACCTGAACAGATAATAACTTTGGCAATATCAATCAGGTATTTGTGCAGCCAAATGAACAGATAAAACTCCTTTTATTTTCTGTATGGTAATTCAAACAAGAAAAAAATTCCAGCTAAACTGATATGTATCAGCACATCATTAGAAGGATGACCAAAAATAATCAACTTATGCGAGTGCTAGACGAGGAGATTCTTTGCAAGAAATAATCCGGATATCAGAACAATAATGCAGCAGTATGTACTTTGGAGCCATGCATACCTAGGCAGCTAAACAAACAATATAGCAATAGCAACTCCCAGTGCAGCTGCATAAAAGCTATTGATGAACTATGGCTCAGATGCAGGAGATCGAGGAAATTACAAATAGGATGGGAAACATATAAGTTCAATAAAAATTTGCTGAGGTAAGAAGTTCCAATTTCATCCAGTCAGATTTTTCAATATAGAGATTCAAATAGATGATATTATCTAATTTCTTTATAGGACTCCTGATGGTATGGTCTAATTTTTTTAAGAGAATCATTAAACAGAATTCACAGTAAGCAACCCTGCCTTTCAACCCCTTTCCTTCATTCTGGAGCAACTAGGCAAAAGAGACCATAAAAATTAAAAGAGAAGTTAAGATTCCATGCATATGACCCAATGACTTAATTCAAAACAAAATTTAGCACCAAATGAATCAAACACAATAAAATGCAGCTACCATGAGCAACTTCATTTTCAAGAACAATAGAAATTCTACTATTTCAGAATTGAAGAACATTAACATGACGTTCACCAAATGCCAACCTACTCCAACCCTTCTAAGGGGGACAAAGTAAATATGCAAAACAAGGGACTATAATGACAAAGCAACCTTAGCAAACTCAATGCAGTATCTCACCTAGATTTAGGGTTAATTTTCTTCTTCACTTTAGCTTTTTGCAACTTTGGACAATCTTTATTCCGCTTCGAGAAGGAAAACATCTTTGAGGCTAATGCATGTGACACATGAACAAATAGCTTATCAATGCCCAAAGTGTTTCGTTGCCTTTCTGCATGCTAAATCACAGCATATCAGTCAGAACTATATACTAATTAAGTCAGACAGCATGAAACTGAAGTAAAGCTATTCTTCAAGCACAATTGAAAATACAGTCCAGATATCTGAATTATTGAATTGGCTTTGGTCTTACCGTCAATGTATGTTCCACTTTTGCAATCTCTGTAAGAAGACGACCCTCATCTATAAAGGGTAATCGACAAACTGCCTGCCAATCAAGAAGAGAATAACACAAACTTAAATCGTCTAATGAATAAAAAACAAAAGAGAAGGATTATATCAGGGACAAGTAAGATACAACTGACAATAATTTGAATATTTGAATCATACCTTCCAATCTTGTTTTCTCCCATTCAAGTCAAGCTCAAACTCTAAATGAAAATTGAAAAACTCATATCATAAAAGAACAAAAATGTCACACACACACACACACACATATATATATAGAGAGAGAGAGAGCTGTGATTTCAAATGATAAATACCAGTAGGATAGAAATCCAAAATTGGTGATGATGAATCTGTCATTAAATTCCTGTAGTGCAAAGGAAGTGCTTGTGCACTACACAAGGAACAGATTTGTTATAGTTACATTCTTGAAGTGAGTGTATGTGATTGAAGAAAGAATTCATTTGAAAAACCTTGCAGCAGGCAGAACACCCATTAATTGGTTGAGAGGCTTAAAGGGTTTCCCGAGTACGAAATGGACTTTGAGCTGATCAAGACCATGAAAATCAGAAGCAAATGGAGCATAGTGGTAGGGGTAAAACCTGATAGTGTCAAATAGTAATAAGACTATTTATAGTGATGCTCGATAAATCGGCCAAATGCAAGGAAACAATTATGAAACATTTGGTACAATGAAACACTAATTAAGTTAGGTATCAGGAACCTAGACAAAAGTAACTTGACACTTAATTATGTAACAAAATGAGAAATTCCACAAACTAGGAGACAGAAAGGAAAAAGATTCCCAAAGAACCTTCCCACAACTCAATAAATTAGAAGAAGTTGAATACTTTCATTTACACCATGAGCACATACTTTTGAAGCACTTACTTATCTATTTGTTTTTTCCATAACATAAATCCAATAGGAACACCCCAAAGGTAAGGGAATCCTCCAGATAAGCCCAAAAATTAATAGAAACAAAAGGATCAATTTTTACTTTTTCCTGTGATGCCTCTCTCTCTCCTCTTTGGGTGGGTCATAAGTGGTTGCATATAAAGTAATTGCCCTCATAAAGGAACAAAATAAAGACCTTATGTCTTGGCAGACATCTTCTAGGTAAATGTATTGATAATGAACTAGGCAGAGAATGCATTTGTCATAAACTAAACAAACTACATATGAGTTGCATGCTTGATTAAACACTCCATTGCACTGCTGAAGAGGAAAGAGAACTAGTAATGTCCTCAATAACAGTACAAAAATTATCATCTGGAAGCAGCAATATTACATTTTTGACCTTTTGCTGAATAATCCACTAAATTATGAGGAGAAATGAGTTCTCAAAAAGGAACTGACCCATAATCAGCATTTTAAATGTGTCAATACGCTCTGTATTTACAATATCTTACGCACTCCTATACTTACACTTTCAGATAAATTATATTTGTTACATGAGATAATGATAGCACTTGCAAAACAAATATTATGAAGCAAGCAGCAGAAGAGCACAAACCATTGCCAGGAGCACACTCCTTGGTAGTAATAATGCATGACCCAACATATCCCTTCCACATATTTCAAGACCTGCATTAAATAAAGTGAAATCAAATGATAATTCTTCTGGAGAAAGACATATGGGAACATAACAATCACGCAAAAGAGGGTTATGGAAGAATGATTTTTAGCTAAATAGGAAGGCTTGTACAATAACAAATGAAGGATAAAAAGATTGACATATAAAATCTTGATTGTAGACAGTCATTGAATCAAAGTAAGAAATGTCAAAGGGCATCTTGTGATCAATGGGAAAAAGGCATCAATATCATGATCCACAGCAAAGGACCTTAAAAACCTTAAGAGGTAGTTGAATATCACAATTAGTTTTTTTCTTACAGCATGTTTTTGAACTCTCTCACTGTCCTCCTCAGTTTGAACCTCAAATTTTTCTGTGTAGTATCTCTCCTTCCAACCATCTTCTCCTAGCTTCACCTGAAGAGGAAATATGTTATCCTCTAGCAAGGAAGATACAAATATTGAGTCCTGTCTAGTTTATAGAATGAGGATAAACACAAGGATGGTTAGGCAACCTTGTCTACCACAAATCTGGCCTTGGAATTTGCTTGGCTGTGAAACTCTTTTCCCCACTGGAGTGATTCAAAAGTCATTAAGCACTAGTTTTAGAATCAACAATACGCATTTCAAATCAAGAATTTCAAGATACAGCTAAAATGATGAGAGATTACCTTTGTTTTGGGCCGCCCAAAAAGCCATTCACGTTTCTTCAGAGCTGTTCGCTTCTGAGAATGATGAAAATTCAAGCAATACACCATCTTAAAAACAAGAGAGGATCCAGTGACTGTGCATTTAAAAGCTATTGGCAACCTAATTAAGAATGTGCTAATAAACTATTGGGTAAAGTACAACATTTTTTAGGTTTCAATAAGAACAGGAAAACCAAGGAGCCATAATAGCTTCTCAACAAATGAGAACAACTAAAGAATAACTAAAGAGGGTTATACAACCTCGGTGCTTGTCAGCACTCAGTAAAATAGAATACCAATACTAAAACAATTTTAACTGAAATGATAAGCTACTATGAGGGCCATACCTTCTTCCGTTTGGACCGTTTCTTGAAAATTGCATTCTCATAAGAAGCAAAAGTTTGAACGAAGTGCTCTACTCGTTCCAGATTTACCTAGGTAAACACAAATGGCAGCACATGCAGTTGGTGGACTTACGACAAGAAAAAGTTATTCACAATTATGAAGCAGTTGGGAACAACTTCTGTTCATGTTTAGAATATGAAATACCTAACTTTATCAGTTAAAAAATTTCCTCATATCTATCTAAACAAGCAGAAGCACATCACCTTATTCAACTTTGATATTTAAATGTAACTGAACATAAGGAAAAATAGAGTGCCAAATTGTGAAGCAGCTACTCTTTTTATTTCAAAGCACAGGGATGGAGAATTAACAGCATTTGTAAGCGCAATAAGGTTAAATGCATGTTCTACGGAAGGGCCAAAAGGGGGGAGGAGGGGTACCATGCACACAAATACAAAAATTTAGATAAGATAGAGATAACCAGGAATATAGCATGTACCTCAGAAGCATCAGTGAGATAACCACCCATTTGGGCAAACTCGTTTTTGTAGACAACCATAAGCAAATCAATAGCCCCCTACATGAAGAAAGTTGAGAGGAAAACAAGAAGAAGAAAAAGATATTTACGTAGAAGTTCTGCATGTGAGTGGCAGGGGGACCATTTAAGTTGGTGGGAGTGTGGAGGCAGCTTGTTGCAATGTGACTGTGCACTTAGTCAATCTGACAAAGCTGAGAACTCAAGAGCTTCATGCTATACTAAATTTACTGAAACAGGCATTTATAATATGCCAACCTCTGATATCTCCAATGACGGTATATGAGGCAGAAAGTCATTTCCAACAAATAGACACATGAAAACAAAATCATCTATCAATCGCTCAAGATCTACTTTCACCAATGGATCTGGTATTTTGAGGCTCCTTTCCAGATAGTCCCGGAGTACCCACACATTGAAAAACTGAAACAGCAAGGTAAAATATAAAAATATAAGCACAAGTTTAACAATTGTCGTCATCATACTACAAGAATGGATAGTTATATATATGACTTCCTCAAATAACAAACTAGGGATTCATAGGCTTGAAAAATAAGCTAATTGCATAACGTCACCACATTTATAAGGTTCTTTCAGAAGCATTTACCATTGGTACATATATGTATCATATACTAACAATCACTGCGAACACTTAGAGAGTTGATGCCACATTTAGATATATTTGTCCTCCTTGACCATGAAGAATGGTTAAAAGAAACCAAGAAATAGCAATTAAGAAGCTAAGAATTACAGACCTGCAAGAAAAAAGTTGACTTATTTCCTACTATATTCATTAAGGCTGCCAACATGAACAATACAGCTAGGTTATATAAAGGGTACAAGTATCAACCCCACAAACATGCTAGTAAAACCAAATTCAAGTGCTAGTATGCATCATTGTTCACAGCAAATGCCATCGGGATCATGCAAAGAGTAATTGCAAGAACTTAATCATAACAGGACATTGACAAATCTTTGCACAATGGAATGTACTGCACTAATAGGCGTATTAACATACAAAATAGTCAAAAAGAGTAATAACCTGAAACTTCTGTTTTGATATAAATTCTGCAAGACTAGGGCGTTTCCTGGGGCATCTACGCCTGTGGCCAACCTAGGCCATGGACAACAACATAATAAGCTAGTTAATAGAAAAATGTTCAGAAACCCTCCAGTCCAAAACTTCCTCAGAATTATTCTTAAAGAAATAGATAATACATGTATGACTGAGAAAAAAGATTATGTGTAGATTTGCACACTTAAAGGCATATAGATCATCGAATCAAGATCCAGAAACAAAAATAAATTGAAATAAAAATGGCATCAGCCCGGTGCAATATCGGGATATATAATTGACAGAAGGGAGTGTGTCAAATTCCACAAGTGATAGGATGGAAATAGCAAGTTATGTGTACTTCAAATCTATCTCATAAATACATAATTTATTGTTGCAGATTTGCAGATGGTGCCATAATATGCTCAAGTTTTTAATGACTGTCGTATATCAGTTCAGTCAGCTGTTTTTAAACCCATTTCATACAGTGAAAACTGAAAATGAAAAGTCAAAACAAGTAAGAAGAAAAAAATTTAATTCCCCAAAAGTCCAGAGCTTAAAAGATGACACAATCTACTTTGGGCATATATGCAGCAGGTTGAAGTTTTGGCCTATAAAGGATTGCAACTCAGTAATGCAAAATCTCAATGATGTGAGTACAAGGTTAAAACATACCTCCCTTAAAATCGAGAAGTGAACTTCATGTGTAGCCAAAGCAAGCATGATCAAGTCTGCATCCTGATATAATGACAATGGAAGTCAACATATCTGGTAAATTTGCAGCATACTCTATGAACAGTTGAGAACATGAGAGTTGGGGAACCAAAATCAACTTCATGAACTTACCAATCCATATAAACAATGGCGTGTATTTGGATCATATCCAGGAAGATTTCTTTGCAAGCGGATATAAGACATTATTTTATGTTCTCCTTCACCAGGGACACTAGCATCGGAAAGGATTACCTATGATTGCGATATAAAATTGCATCAAGAGAGGGAAGGATACTTGTACCAGCAAACAATTAACAATCTTTTTTACCTTGATTCCCTTCCAACCAGGATCATTATTCATCCTCAAATGTATATAATATTTAAGCGCAGACGACAATAATTCCATGAATCCAGTTCCAGGTGTGATTACATTTGAATCTAACCCTTTCCTTACTGCAGCTTCCCCTTTCTTTGCACAGATTTTCTCCAATAGAGGGGCCTGATAGCAATCACATCTTAATTTTCTCTTTTCACTATAAAAAAAAAACGAAAAACAAAAAAACAAAAATCTCTAAGAATCATTGCTAAAACTGTAAAAACCATACTTACTTCATCAGCTGCATCCATAGCAGCTCTAAATCGTCTGGCTCGCTGCTGATTCATCTTAGCCCTTGGTGCAACACCATCTATGCGACATTACCAGTCAAGAATTACTATCTGGGGAAGAGGCTAATCACTTCCATAGTTCCATTTTCCCATTAAATTCATCAAGCACATTTCTTTTCAATGAAAAATTGTTTTTATGATCACTAACCACAGACATAATGTGGGCCAAAAAGTTTGTCATTTTGTATTCTTCTAAAAAAAAAATCATTACCACCAGTCAAGCATTCATATAAAATTTCAAATAATATTTACTTCCCTTTTATTTTTCGTAAAGCAAGAAAACAATTTTCTAATTGAAACTAACTTGCGAAGAACTAACTCTTAACTTACCAATTGCCATGTACAGAAGTTTGCGAGGCCTAATCAAGGAAAAAATTCGATCAATATACTTGAACACCGCAGTAAACACTTCTTCATAACTCTTCGGAGGACGCTACATAAAGCAAAATCCAATAATTAACAAAGTTACATAGAAAAGAAGTATAAAAGAAAAAGAAAAAGAACACATTTTGTATCAAAAGCAAAAAGAATTTCACACATATGCAAAAAAATACCGAATTTTCGGGATGGAAACAGGGGTGTATAATGCCATTCATGTCGAGATAGAGATTGTCGAACTCAACGCCGTTAGGATTCGGCGCGGTAGTGTCTACGGCCTTTTTACCTCTGTCACCCACTACATCACATACTGAAAGCGGGTATCTTTTCATTAGCCATTGGTACAGTCCCGGAATTCCCATTTTGTCTAGAATTAATTTAGCTGTTGAATTGGAGCTCAATTTTGTTCAAGAAGGGTTTTGGCTATGGTTTAAGAGCCGGGAAAACGCCTGGTCATGGACTGCAATGGGTGGCAAATGCCGGCATTCCCATTTCCTAGAAATAATTTGTTTGATAAATTGGAGCTCAATTTTGTAGAAGGGTTTTGGTTGGTTAGGGTATATAAGCCCGGAAACACACCTGGGCTGAAATGGGCTTATGCTACCTTGGACTGGAAAATGGGCTTATACTCCATTATGGCTAGAGCTGCCTTTTGAAAACATTTTTTTTTTAATTCTACATTGGACCGAAAAATGGGCTTATAGTCCATCATAGCTAGAGTTGATGCATTTACAAAGAATATATTATTTATTTTATACATGCAGCAATGTACCTAAAATTAATAAAAATTCGAAATTGATGCATTTAAAAGAATGTATTATTTATTTTATACACGCAGCAATATACCTCAAATTAATTAAAATTCAAATTTTGTACTCACACATAAAGATATAATAACGATGTCAATGAATCAATTAATTACTCAGTAAGTTATATTTTAAACTTGAGATCGCATAGGATTAGATTGAGAATAAAAATAGAATCATGAATCACGAATATTGATTCAATTGATGATGAAAAAAGAGAACTCTTAGTTCACTTCTCCACTTTATCGGGGAGAGAGAGAGAGAGATGATCAAATTCTATTGGGGTACGAGTGCTAGTAATTATTTATTAAAAAATGACTTTGATTATCAAATAATTAAATAATTGTTATCAATTTATTTACATTGCTTAGTTGACTTTTGTGTCAGTCAATTATAAGACAACTAAACATGCATATCTTCTACAAAATATCATAGTCTCACTCAAAGAAAGAAAATCTCAAGCCTATCTTATGGATTAGTCATAGCTTCAAAATTCCTACATCAAGAATCAAAATGGAGGTACACTTTGTATCCAAACGTTGTGGTTTGTCCAATCAAAACATCATATGTCTTTCCAACGAGTTAAGACCACGTGAAGTCATCCAAGTTTGCTGATCCACCCCTCCAACTTGGCTGGATTGATCCTAGAAAACATCGAGTGGGCTTAGTTTGCATGTAAAATGCCGAGGATTGGAGGAATCAATTAGGTCAGAAAAAAGTTGTCAAAGTGAGCAAATCCTCATTGTCAATCCAAATGGTGGTCCTAAGTAGTTTGCAGATACCCAAAAAAAGTGCAATCCTTAGTCTTATGAAAGGCACACACTTTTTAATCTACAGCCCCAATATCAGCAAATTCTAGTATATATTTTGCATGAAGTAGCCTAAGATACTGCACCTTTTCCAAAAGCAGATAATAGTTTATCCCCATTGGGAAAGGATGGTGGTGCCATTTGAAAAAGTTTGAATCTTTCAAGTATAATCACAGTATGAATTGTTAAAGCTTTCCAAGGAGATGTAACTTTCCTTACATAAAACTGCTAAGTATTTGACCAGGCTTCCATTTATAGTATGTCTTAAAAGAGAGAACATAGAATTAGTACAACTTTGATCTTGGCATATTGAGGACCTTCCAGTTGCGGGTAAGTTCTGTCTTATGTCTGTTTTCCCTTTCCATTCTTAGGAATTTTTGCCATTTATATATATTAACCAGGTTGCAGTTTGAATCAGACATCGTGGGTTACCGCCGATGATTTCGTCACCTTAAATATTCCATATTGTGTATCTGTTCTATGTCCAGGTGAAGGTAATGTGGACTGGGTGCATGGAGCCACTACAAGAAGAGATTAAAATAGATAATGCTTCACTTATAGTGAGTTCTCAAGGATTCAAATAGCATCTCTCTACCAACTGATGTGTGGTTCTTTGGAATACTAAATCCGAGAATTTTTTAACAGAAATCCCAAGTGTGTAGTGTCAAAGAGAATTTAGTCTATTCTTACGAGCAAATAGAGATCTCAAAGAGCCCAAACCAAGCTATGGAGTTCCTCAGTAGATCATGGAGTCCATCTGCACCTGATTTCCTACAAATATTTTCATCCGAAGTAACGATCTTTCAATTTCTTGATCACAACCTAAGCTAGCATAGTGACAATAGTGACATATAAACTTACTAACTCTTAACATTGAAGAAATTTGCATTTGCTTTTGCAGAAGCTCTTGCTGCCTAGTGACACAAACGAACAAGACAATGAAATCTTGAAAAGTGAAGATAAAACACACATAGCAACAATAAAGCATGAGAATATTAAGGTAATTACACATATTCATTAATCTTGTTTGGTGCCTTTTGATGTATCAATGTGATGTGTACAGATGGACTTCAAACACCCAAAGACCTGGCTGAGGGGAAAACTGTTGACTACCTTCTTAAGGTCACAAAAAGAGAAGAGGAAAGAGGAAAAACGGCTCCAAACAGCCCAATTACATGCTGCCCTCTCACTCACTCAGCTTGCTGCTGCCATTGCTGGCATCAGCAGCAGTGTGGGCAAACAGGAGACTTCTCCATTTCGAAATGGGAGTCCGGGAGTATCCAGCCAGGATATGGGCAATGTACTCTCTTCTGCAGCTGCACTAGTAACCAATGTCTGCGCTGAAGCAGCAGAATCACTTGGCGCCCCAAGGTCACAAGTAAGAGCGGCCGTTGACTGCGGCATGGCAATCCAAACTCCAATAGATATGATAGCAGTTACAGCTACAGCAGCAACATGTAAGACCTAGACATTACTTCCTCGTCCATTTCTTACATAAGTAACATTGAATATAACGAAAACAAGCTCATCTTACCAGGTTTAAGAGGAGCAGCCCTTCTCAAATCAAGAGCCATGGCAGACAGGCTTTCTAGGATTCAGGAGATGCTTAAAATAAGAGCTGAGATATGCACAATTATGCCTTCAGGTATGAGACCAAATGACTTCATTGTGAATATCTCCTTATTATTACATGGAAATTACATCAACTTAAACTGTCGTTTCTTCGAGCATGTAATGATATTGGTCTAAGATAAGCAGAACTTTGTGCAGGACGGAAAGAATGCACAAGGGTCAGTGTCTATCTAAAGCACCATCATCTCATTTTCTGTTTCCGGAAGAAGTACTTTGGAGGAGCCTTGACATACGTTAAAGAATGTAGTTTCTATCCTCTAACAAGCTTAACCATAAGAATGCTATAGAATGTAACAAACACTGATTATGAGCTTATGCTAACACATCTCCCGTTTTCCAGATCAGGTCACCAACATTGCAGAGGAGAGGACAGACCACCATGGAAAATCTTATCTGTGTCTGAAGACTAAGAACGGTATTATAAAGCTGCTTTTTGAGGATGAAACGCAATCAAAAATATGGATTTCTACCATTATTAATCTCTTGGAGATGCGCAAGCCCCTGTTGGCAAGCCAGTCGTACCCACCACCATTTCCACTCCTCCCCAACTCTGTAATATAACAATAAAAAACAGTAGAAGATTTTTACTTGAAATCTATTTGCAATTGAGCATTAAAATACTATCAGAACTTGCAAATCTTACCCAAGAATTCAGCACAGTGTATTACAGTAAATGCTGCAAATGAAGTCTAATGGTTTATAATACTTGAGATCTTGTGTAAGAGAGAACCCAATTTCCATTTCTAATGTCCAAACCTACAATTGCAATTCAGCATTAAAAAACGATCAGGACTTGTAAATCTTACCCAAGAATTCAGCACAGTATATTACAATACATGCTGCAAAATGAAGTTTAATAATTTATGATATTTGAAATCTTGTTTATTCAGCACAGTATATTACAACACATACCGCAAATGATGTCTAATAGTTTCTAATCGACAACTACTTCAAATTCCTTGATGGGTATAGCTTCCAACAACTAATCTTGAGATAATGAGAAACTGTACAGCATATATAATGCTATATTGAATTCTGAATTATGATACAAGGACGACATGAAAATCGGGAAAAAATTGAAACATCTGATCACGCGCTGCAAAACAAAGAGGGAGCATTGGGCATTCTCTTATGTTTCAACATGATATAATCACCCAAGAATGTCTACATTCATTTTTCTTCTTCAAATTCAACATAAAAAATGCTTGGCTTGTTTACCACTAGTTCATTGCTCAAGCAAATTACCATTTTCTCGGTACTCTCTCTCAATATTTTTTTGAAAAATTTCAGCCCTTAGAAATAATAATAATAGCTAAATCAACAGAGTGCCCAATACAATCCGTTAACAGTGGCATAGAAATGGAACACCGGCCCCCACATCTACACCAGCAGATAATAGGAAATCGCGATCGAAGAAGCACTTCAAGGTTGCCCTTTGAGGAGTACAGCATCATGGCATTTAAGGTTGTCCCAGAAAGTTTATGGAAGAAAATTAATTGTTAGATGCGAGGCGGAAAGTATGGTAAAAAACGTGGAAAGTGAAGGAGGATGCCATGAAAAGGAAACATGAACGAAGGCAAAGAGGAGATTGGCGGGCATGAGTGAAGTACTAAGCAATATCGATGTTGATTGACCAATATTAATGAAACATACACGCAATGTTCGTTCATGGTGTTTCTTTGTTTGTGTGTGTGTGTGTGTGTGAAGTTAATAGGTGTTTTTGGAGAATTAACATTAAAAATGATATTAGAGAATATAAAATTTATGTTGAAAAATACAATGAATTTTTGGTGATATTTTAAAGAATAATTAAAAATTAATTTTGGAGAGTTTTTCGTATTTTTGTTGGTGTTTTACGATGAGTCATTTTTTATTATTGCAATCAAATTAATACTTTTTCATTCAGTTTTTTGGAGGTGAAAATGGAATAAAATGATATTTTTATTATTAAAATAATAAAAATATATAATATATAATATGTATGTATCTATTGAAAAATAAAGAAGTTTCAGGGATAATGAATGATAAAAGAAGGTATTTTTAAAAAACTATTTTTAGTGTTTTAGAGGAAAAATGAAGGTATATTTAATTATATTTTCCCAAAATAAAATTATTTTGGAAATACATAATTAAACATTCTCATAAGATGTGTCAAAAGTTACATATTTAATTTTCTTTAAGGAACAAAATGATTTAAATTAAATAAATGAATAGTGAATAGAAAAACAATAATATCGTAAAAGATCTATTGTTTGGTCTACCTTAGCTAGTTGTGCGATAGTGTTTAGGTTTTTATAATATTCTACATTTTATAAATGTTGATGAGGAATTATTTGTTATATATGGATCTATAGTAATAGATAATTAATATTGTACTTTGTTGATGTGATTATTATTAAATTGTGCAATTACTAATTTATAATAATGAAAATTGAATGGTTTATCATGTATCAGTACAGCATGAACATTGTAGCAACTTGAATTACTAACACTTTAAGCCTATTTTAAGTACGTGTTAAAATTTTTGTGGTAAAAAATATAATAAAATATTTATTTGTTGTTTTATGATGTTATTTAAAATATATATAATAGATGAAATAATAGAAGAAAAACGAAAAAAGGAGAATAAAATTTAAGAGTGATAATAGAGTAAAGCAAACAAATTATTTCCCCTTTGTCTTCAAAATTATCATTAATTTTGTCAACATATTAAAAAAATAAGTTAATTATTTAGATCATGACACCTGATAAATAATTAGTAATTTTGGTATACTATATGCATGTGCTGAATTTTAATTAAAATTTCCACAATATAAAGGGCTGGCAATAATTTTGTATGGATGGATTTACATTGTATTGATGTAAGGATATTACAATATTTTGCTGAATCGAATTTCAAGTCAAATAGCGCTCAATTTAATAAGTACTGATTTAAACCCAGTATAAAAAATTTTATATCAACCCACGAACTTGCAACATGCAAACCAATATATATCAACCCATTATCATCTATATTCTTTCACTTTCTAATTTATCTAAGAAAATTCTACATTATTTCATTCAAAAAAGAATAAAACAACATTACCCATCAAAGATATATTGTCTAAGAAACAACATTAATAAACTACATGACAATTAAAATTATGAATTAAATTATTAAAAAAATCAACAAGTTAAATAATTTGAAAATGAGTTAAGAGTTAAATATTTCAAAAATAACATTAACCAAACATATTAATGTTAAAGCAATCCAATTTCTAGTTACAAGTCACAATTATTTTAACCCAGCATCCTCAGAGTTCAAAACTTGTTTTTCAATATTAAAGGATATGTGAAACAAAAAGGAAGTAAATTATTATACTGGGCCAAGTTGAATCATGTGTTACGAATTACATATTTATCATGTAATTAAAATCAATTCAAAATCATATTTTTTCAAGTTTTATATTATGTCAACTCAATATAATCTCCAACCCGATAACCCAAACTCAAACTCAATGATATCGAATTAATTTGTATCATTTTAACTCGTTATATTAGAAGTTGTAACCCTAATACAACATAACTAAAAATATTTATTTATTTTTCTATATAATACCACTATTTTATTTTTTTTTTATGAAACTTTAATGTATTTGTTTAAATTTCTAGACAAGTGAACAAAGTAACACTATACATTTATATGGGACAAGTATAATTAACCTAAATGACTAAACAAGCTTGGGGTAGGTTGGCCAAGTCCAAGTTGTTAGAACCTATGTACTACTATATCTACAAAAAAACTCATCCAAATTTCTACCTCCTATCATGTCAAGTTCTTAGGTATCATTTTATCCCACCTATATTGAATCAAAAAATAAAATATCCCACCTATCAAGCCACCAAATCTAGGATGTCACAATCATTTTATAGATTTATCACACATTAACATGCATCATCACATACTTGTGGGAGAGAAATGAGAAATCTTTTTGAAATTTCTTATTAATTAGATCAAATGCTACAATCACATTACCTATGGTACAAATAAATGTATTTATACTCATTAGTTATGAATATTGATATACCTCAATAATATCTTACAGATTAGTTTGAATCTTTTATTTTATTTTCTATTTCATTTTTTATTTCAATTTATTAGATTTATACCAAATGCATTTGATTATCAATCAATTAATTTTATAAAAAAACATTTAATATACATGTTATGTTTTGATTAAATAGAATAGAAGATCGAATAAATTATGAAATAGAGAATTTAAATTGCCTAGAAACATATGACACAAGTAAAAGTACAGCACAATAACGAATATGACTTAATGGTGATGTCCACTAAGACCTTATTAGATGGGCCAGCAAATTTAATAGGCTCAGACTATAAAAATATATAACCAATATAAATGCTAATTTTTATAATAAAAAAGCTATCCCTCCAGAATTGGATATTGTTTTTGTAAAGATGAATACCGACTCAATTCGCTCCTACTACGTGGGAGTATTAATTGGTCATTTGAAGTAATTCAATCTTTTCAGCCGTAGGTGGAGAACGTTTGTAATATCCAAAAGTCAACTAATTTATATATGTAACAGTTGGAAGATATAGGATTGAGGTATCTAAAAGATACCACTCTTAATCAACGATAGCGTGTAGCTCACCAATTTCTTTACGTCTTTTCGATCGGACTTTTTATGAATTGAAAAGAAAAATTAATTATCTAGCAAAAATGGCATCCATTCATCAAATTATATATTAATGAACTCGAGCTCAATATATAAATGAACACATTCTCGAAGTAGAAGCTCACTATTATGTAATTTTTGAAAGAAAAAAAATCATCAAATTCAATTTCATGCAATATCAAATACCGATTTACTTCTAAATAAATTTACTATTTTTGATATTTTGATTATAAATATGTATTATTCGTATCTTATAAATTTAGAATACAAGTATAATATTCGAAGTGTTTGAGGTCATCTTAATATTAGAATTATATATATTAATTAAAAATAAATAAAAAAGTACGGCAAATGCTATTGCCGTCCCTGGTGCACCGGGCGCACCTGATCCCTGCCTTGCATTCAATCCCACTCCACCAGTTTTTCTCATTTTCCCACAAAACCCTCCAAATTTTTTTTATTGTGCGCGAAGCATTCGTTATTCCATAATAGGAAAGAAATCACGCAATCCCCTTTAATCCCCCTCGGGTAAATCTGAAATCTCTCATCGGTTGATCGACGGCCAGAGTAA